>JAOXNG010000012.1:73740353-73750983 GCA_028566535.1 Scolopax minor
AACAAGATGGTCTTTAAGGTCCCTTCCAACTCTAACCATTCTACAATTCTATGATGCATTAGTAGCAACAGAGTGGTGGCTGAGTTAGGCTATATTTGCCTCAAAAGTACCTGAATATTCCTTCACTGGGGCAATTGTCTCCACATCATGGCCATATGTATCTTTGAGCTACCTGCAGAACATCCTTCAGTGCTTGTTAATGCTTTTCCTGCAGGTAGGTGTCCCTCAGGATAGTGATCCAGCACCCATCATGCCAAGAGAGCCTATGCTCTCTGAGCAGTAAATTCCTGATGAAGTCAAGCTGCTCCTAGATTTCTAGCTCCATAAGATGAAGAAAAGAGAGCTTTATTTTCACACAGCCTGCAGATCCAAGAAGCTATAACTATTATTTTCCCAACCATAAGAAATGCAAAACAATTAGAATGTAATTTGAAGCTCTTGTTTTATCATTTATTTCTAGGTGATAGGCTCAGGGAAGCCTGAGTACAAGTGATGTTGCAGCCAGTTTCAATGCTAACATGAGGAGGTGCAATTCTCTCAATTCCAGTGCTATTTTATCTGCCTTCTTTGCCTGCAGAAACACAAATTCTGATTAACATGTCTCAAGTGTTCTTTCTCTGAAACCTTTCTCCTGCATAAATGAGCTGGTGACGGATTTCTGCTGAACAATTTTGAAGCATCTCTGCACCTGATTTCCCAGCATACGGGATCATCCAGACTCACAACTTCAGTCTAAGACTTCTATGGATAATTTTAAATGATGAATGTCATTCATAGATCCATAGTTCAGTAGATGTCAGATCTAGTGTGGACATTTTCCAGAAAAACACTGCTGACAGAAAAGTAGGAAGAGAATCTGAAGTCCTGAATAATTATCCTTTTTATACTGCTTCTTAGAGATTACTCACCATTAAACAGATTTAGTTCATGTTAACTGTAGGAAAGAAATTGTTGAGATTCTTTACGTGTACATAGGGACACACTTACTTCCTTGTAAAGTACCTCATGCATTTGTTAGTACTACTTCCAGCATACAGTAATTAAGATTTATATTGCTTGAGGATATTTGATGTTAACACTGGAAATTATGCTTTTTCTGTAATCAGAATGTAAATGGGGGGAAAAAAAGTACACTTGAGACTCTTTGTATTTGCGAATATGGCACTGTCATTTATATTTAGATTGGCGCTGCAATTCAAAGGTGTTGATCAGAGAGCAGTCACTGACTTATCCAAAGTGAGATTCACAAATACGGACCCACAAAGATTTAGGGAGTTTTATATTTTAAAATAAGGTTTAGCAACAGAAGAAAACTCTGCATTCTCCAGAGTGAATATAATCATTGTTTCTATACCATAACACTTAGTGTGCAATAAAATACTGGGGGAATCCACGGATTACTAAAACATGAACAATCTTCAAGAAAACTTCTACTTTGTCCAATTTTTTCCCATTGTTTTAGAATAACAACTTCTCTGCCCTGAAAAACATGCAATAATCATAGAGGGAAAACATTGAAAAACTGAAAAATAAAAATAAAAATAAAATTAGCTCCCTGATTTTTGAGGTAAAGCAGTTGTGAACCTCAAGGAAAGACACTGAGAGAAAAGGGAGAGTGAAAATTGTTGACACACTGCATTGTCCCTGCTCTTTCCAGACATCCTGGTTAGGGGAGCAAGAGTCTGTGTTTTACTAACAATTGAAATATAACAATAAGATTTAATTCTAAGATACCTTTTTCTTGGTAAACAACCTTGTTCTTAACAAAGAAAGAAAGCATTTTACACTTAAAATTCCGAAAAATATAGAAATAAAAACTGGAAAACGGAACTTAGATGTGACCTGAGAGACATGACTGAGAGAGAAGCCTGAAGGCCTGAAGTGATACAGTTCTGCTAAATTCACACTGGAATGGGTAGAATGGAGTTCTTTCAGAAGGGAAGAAATATAGCCTTCTTTCCCAATTCTAGAATTTACTAGAATGTACTTGTCTTGTGAGCATGATCTGAGTTGTACATGATTTGTTACTGAGTCTACATGATCTGTAGACTTTGGAAGGTAGTTATGGATAGATAGTCAGAGAGGAAGTGACCAGAAGACCTGAAAACGTACATCAATATTTGGAACCACAGAGTGGTGATGAGCTTTTTTTTCACAATATCTACACAGTGGCTTTTTATATCTGTCATTTTAAGCTAGCTAAAGTGAAAGCTGAGTTTAAAACAGAAGATTTTGCAGGCTAAAATGACATTAATGGGTCAAAAATGGAACCCCGAATGCTGTAGCCTCCAGTGCTGCAAATAGGCACCTGACAACCTGGCAACTAGTATGTAATTTATTTTTCAAATGTAGATGAGATTGGAAGTGTTTTAGTTGAATTCATTTCCCTGTATAGAAAACTTTCTTATCAAAGCAAAAGGAATTTATTTGAGTTTACCTATCTCTTAGTGCTCCTTAGCCCAATAAGCTTTGGTTCAGTGGTCACTTTCAACTAAATTTGACAGAAACACTGCCATTTAAGAAAGAATTAAATTCTTGTGGATTTTGTGAATGTTAACTGTCAGAGAGAAGGCATAGTTTCAAATCAGTGAGGAAAAAAAAGAAAAAAACAGACAAAGATCATCTGATAATACTCTGTTCGGTAGCAGCGAGCTTTTTGGTCTGTTTTGGTCACTGCTCACAAAATTACTTGGTTTTAATAGTAACAAATAATTTTCTACATCCCCTAATGTCACTTGGCTAGAAGTAAAGAACAGCATAGCTTATGGGAATACCAAGATGTGCTACTTATGTCATGGCTGATCCGTTCTGGCATAAAAATCCTCCTAGGAAGAATTCACCCTGTGAAGAGATTCTTTGATTGTGAGCCAAGAGAATTATAATAAACATATATAACACACACCAAAAAAAAAAAAAAAAGAAAAAAGTTACTAGTAAACAGCTGCTTAAAAAAATTACAATCATGCAGGACCTCCTGAAGTTTAGCTAAAAAATGGAAGATTATAAATAGGATTTACCTAAAAACTTAATGATTCCCTCTAAATAAAACTTTCTTCTGGAACTGCATAAAATATCCCCTGGAATAACTATGATTTTAGTCATCTTGAAATTATTAATGCATTACTCAAAGTTGACATATAGTTTGGATGGAAAGCAAAAGAGCCATTCCCTGTAAAACCACAAGAAAAGAGGATATCCTGTCTTAGGAAATTGACACAAACACCATGGAGAAAACCTTGTCAGGCTGAGACTTTTCACTTCCTCCCATTAAAACTGCTCAGTTTTGTCCTGAACAGTCAATTAATCCATGAGCATCATCTGGAACCCAGATGTGCAATGATTTGAGTGATAATCGAAACCACTACACTCTAGATGTCTTGCTGATGCTTATTAACTGCTTGAAGACTTATTTACATATTTATTTTTATATTTTAATAGAAGCAGGGTGGTGTTTCCTAAAAAAGCTTTCTGGCTGGTTGTGAGGATGGACCTCTTGAGATGAGAGAAAACAGGCTTTAGGGAGCTAATCCATGTTATGTCATATTCTGGACTGAGTATTATAATCATTTTGTTGCCAGGCATGAAGAGGTCTTCCTTTTGCCAGGATCTTCTCCAGCAAAGTTTATGAGTCTAACCTTTCATTTCCCATTTCTCTTGTCTGTTCTACAAAACAAAATTATTTCCTCTGAAACTGAGTAGAAAGTTTCGTATGCCACTGACTTTTCTTTTAATGTTTTGCTCAGGAAAACCAACAAAACAAATTTCAGTCTGGATCAAACCATTATTATTTTTTCCCTAGTTTGACTGTGGAGAGGAATAATCTATTATTTATATCCCTATCCACTACATACACATCTCTCTCTCTGGGGAGAAGACGAGACAAAGCACAAACCACCCACGACAGATGTTGCTCATATTCTTTCATGCACTATGGGAAGGTGCTCAGATTCTGCCATGGTGAAAGTGACATTCGAAAATACATAGAGTGGAAACAGTAATGGTGTTCTGAGGAAAGGAAATAGTTTATGTAAAACATTTTGCCCCTAACAAATCACCCTAGAAGTAGTTGCATCAAGATAGGGAAACCACTGGGACACAACTCTACACGTTACACCTCACTTCCTGACTGTGTCCTCTCTCTGCTTTACAAATGGATTATACTTAGTTTGCAAGTTCCTAGATGAGTGCTACACAAAATAGCTACAAGACCCTGCTCTTCATGACATCATCTCTGAATTCAAATCACAGAGAGCAAAACCAATGGGGGCCTTAAATTAAGAAATTATCAGAAGACAGCAAGGAAAAATGTATTTTCCTTAAAGCAGAACACAATGCAATTGATTAAAAGGAGGGAAATGAAGTAATGCCAATTAGTGTGAGAAATACATTAATAGTACCTTCTACATGCATCTGTGTTCCAATAGACTTTGAATAACCACGATTTGTTAATTGGGAACTATACGTATAACCAAGATGATGCTGTGCTCTTTTCTAAATTGAAAGTCTGCTCTTCCCTCAGTACATACTTTCTGTATATTTTCTTTTAGTAACAGCTAGGAGATTTTTCAGCTGTCCTCATTAGAAAGCTCCAGTTTGTCAAAAATAAAGCTCTCTACTGGAAAGGTTCATTTTTCATCAGTTCTTTTACTGAAATATGTTTGAAAACATCTGGCATTATCTGGGTGTTTTCAATAAAAGAAAGAAATAAATTATGCCCCCCACCATGGCTGTGTTAAATTGTGCTAACTTGCAATTAAAAAAGGTAGTAACAGTAGGAATAAAAGTAAATGTTGAGTATACTGAAAGTATTTAAAGGAAATAATTCAGCAGGTTTACTGTGAAGATTCTTGAATGTAATTTGATGTTACACCACCATCATTATCATTATCACAATTTAACCCAACTTTGGACAGGAAAAGGTCCTAAAATCTTGGAAAAGCTCATACAATTTGATATCTTGTCCTTTTCAAGGACAGGGTGTACTGTGAATAAAACTTCTTTGAAAAGTTGACAGATGAGGACAGATAAATACCTAATATCAAGCACTAAGAAATTAATTACTAAATTACTTGAAATAAGCTCAGTTAAATTACTTGGGGAAATAGCCAAGACAAATGGAATTAGCAGCACAGAAAGTTACATCTACATCTACAAACACTATGGAAGGCAGGAATCCTGGGTCAAAAAATCCACAGTTCTTCAAAACCATGATGCATAATGCTTGCTAATGGAAATTAGTCCCATTTATGTCAGTATTGCAAAATCCTGTTATAAACAAAACTTTTCTCACTGTGAGAAGAGTTTCCTAGGTGTTATTGTCAACAGAGTAATTCCAACAGTAATAAATAAAGAACATAAAATATTTCAGTTACTCATTAGAAAGTCTGTTCAGGCTATACTTCTATGTAAAGCAAGTGCCTTTTTTTGCTCTATGAATATAAGTAGAAGATTATTCTTTCTTAACATCCTAAAATAAAATAGTAAATAAATATATACTCTTCCATTGTGTTTCTTATGTTAAAAACTCATGTTTAAGAAATATCACCGCAGTGATTAGAGAAAGAATATATTATCTACCAAAATAGTCGTATTAAACCACAAGAGTGACTCCGGTATTTAAATGACTTAAATGACTTACATACGTACCAAATCATAATCAGAGATAACTCAAATCTTTCTTTTTCTATCCAGAAATTCTTCTCAGCCAGAAAGCTGTAAAGAAGCATACTATATAGCTGCCTGACTTCTGAAGAGGTATAAGTTTTGGGTTTCTTCTTGTTGTGGGTTTTTTTCCCCCCAGCTGATGTCATATCTTCATTGGACTGCTTCTGTCCAATTACATTTTACAAATAATGCTTCTTCAGAATTTTATTGTAAAACTATCGTTTTTAATGACAAAAAATAACTTGTGGAGAAATCAAGGGGATATTTTCTTTTGCACCAAAGGGTGTATATACCATACAAACATTTCTAATAAGCATCATAGTACATAGGTTCAATGTATACTATAACTTAATCTGACGCACACCTTCACCTGATGTGATTTTAGTGATTCAGTGCTTTCTAGCTAGAGTTCACAACCTGTACATTTCACCTAGCTTTTCAGGTTCAGTTCACACAAATATCATGATTCAAGATGAACTACAATGCAAACAAGTTCCACTTCATTTTGAATAGTGTAATACCATCTGGAGACCAATTAAATTGACCTCTATGTGGTAAGGCTAAGACCAGAGATTCCCATTCCTTTGACAGTAAGATAAAGATAGGAATGGTCAAGAATCTTGTTGCCATAAAAATGTGCCCTTTGGGCATACATAGGAACTGTACACATAATGAATACAGTTCTCAAGAACATCTACATCTTTTGAAAGAGTTAAATATTTTGTTGAATTGTAATAGGTTTTCATGCGGTGAGTACAAAAAGTGGTTTCCCACCTGGGGTTTCCTAGACATCTTAAGCTAAGGGAATTATTCAGTTACCCCCCTGTGGGGTCAGGAGCAAAGCAGTTTGTTTAGCCCACCTAACTGTGCTCGCAAAGTGCCACAACTGCCTGGAAAAGTTGTTGTGTCCTTACTTTGAAAAAAAATTACAAGCACTGGGCCAGACTGACTTCTGCACAAAAGCAGCCTTTTGTTCAAGAAATCTGCAGGATGCTTTGGGTGGTTCTGGTTTTCAACACCCAGCTGTGCAAAACTGACTAGCAGGGTTTTTTGGGAACAGATCACACTGTGGACTACGTCTTACATTCTAAGAATAACATGTTTTAGGAAGGGTAAAGAAATGATTGTGGATGTTATGAACTTCTTTATTGACTATTAAGAACTACAGAACAAATGTTGAAAGAAAGAATCAGTAAATGACAAGCAGAACAAAAAGCAAACATGGTTTTAGCACATGTAGGTTGTGACATTTCTCTGATATCTTTCTTTTAAAAAAAATCAAGGACATTTCTTTGATAAGGATTTGCTAGACTATAGGAAGAACTATTTAATTTAGGAAAGGAACAAATGAAATAAGAGACAACAATAGCTCACATTAAAAAGTGGCATATCGTGTTCAAAGGCACTTACAAACAAAGTTTCTGAAGAGTTGTTCTTAGATTCTGACTTAAACATTCTCATTCAGGACCCTAGTACTTAACTCAGCCTGCTAATTTTGTTGATTATATGAAGTAGAGATACTTCACATACAGAAAAATATCAGAATCTCACTCTGGGGAAAAAAAAAATTACTTTGAGGACTGGAACAAGGAAATGGCATGAGATTTCATAGCAAAGTGCAAGGTCATGCATTTGGGGATTAATAACAAGAATTTCCTCCTTCACATGGGAAGTCATTAGTTGGAAATGTCAGAGGAAGAGCAAGATCTAGGTGTATTAGTCAATTATAAGATTACTATGAACCGTCTCTGTGAAGTAGCCATGAAAATGTCAAAAGCAATCCTAGGATTTTTCAGGCAAGGTATTTCATAAAGAAATATGGAAGTATTAATGTCATTGGAGCAGGCAGTCCTAATACATCATCTGGAATGCTGCATATAATAGAGGTCCATCATGTTAGAGGAAGATGTATTGAATGTCAGGTATATTTCCGCTGAATGTTAAACCTGGGCTCACTACTACCAATCCTACTTACCACTGCTTTGAAATCCCCAACCAGGCACTGATATCAGCTGTGAGGCTGAATTAGTTATTCCCAGTTATTCCTCCTCTTGTCCCTTTATGGGGATGGCCCGATTGGATTGTTGTTAACTGCAGATGCTGTTCAGTCGGTGCTGCATAAGCACAACTGGAATAGTAGCAGAGAAGAGCCACACTGATGACAGAGTACACAGCTTCTCTTGCAAAATGAGCCTAAAACATCCTGTGTCAATTAACCTAGAAAACCTGCTGTTGTGATGGGATATATTAAATTAGCTCATTCATTCATTCAAAAGAATGAAATTAACACATTTAGGGCAGAAAATAGAATACATTTCAGCATCAGGGAAGAAAGCATATTTTAGATCTGAAAGTGGTCTTCCTTACACATGAAGACCTTTCTGTTTCAAACCCCTCTTTCCACATATATGGTTCCCCCCTCCCACCACACACACAGTCCTAGTGTGCAGACATCAGGCTGCCTTGTAATTTTGAATTTTAAATTCTGACATTTATAAAGCTTTCAGTTGTACAGTTGACTCTATGAAGTATGGTAAGAGCTGCATTTTCCAATTGGTGTTAGCTGTATCACACTGCATAACAGCTGGCATTAAAATGTCACCATTGTTTTCTTAATTTAGTGTCTTTTTCCAGCCTTAAGTCTACTCAAACACTCACACAAAGTAGGTAAATGTGGCTGTAAAACATGAAACTTGTTTTAGGTTTTATCTTTGCACATATTACTTCAAAGGAATAACAGCCTCCCCGTGGAAGGATTTTATAGTGTGTAAGTTTAACATTACATTAACTTAAAATGTTTGACTTCTGTAAAAACACCCACCAACCAAAGCATTTGCCACAGTTGGAGAGGTAGATGATGTCTGGGATGTTAAGCCAGAAGGCTAACCTTCACAACAGCATGGCATGGCCCAGATAAAAAACTGGGAGTTGTGCCAATGTATTTCAGGAAGAATTTAAGTCAAATGACTTAGTATTTACTAACAGCAGCTGTTAAATTTGAATAATTTGCAGTACCTTAAATGAAAGTTACAAGACTTGAAGTGGGATACTTGTAAACTGCACTGCTTTGGTATACATGTGGCACTAATTAATCTCTCAAGACAGTTCTGGAGGTTGCACAAGGCATTAAAAAACCTCAGATGAACTGTTTCAGAAGTACTTTTTTACTTCCTCCAAAGTCCTGAACAGGAATTTGGAAGAAACTTTCTTCAGGCCTGCCAACAGTACTGATAGAGACCAATGTTCTAATTGACATTCACAGGTCCTTCCGCCCCTGGGACCCGCCATGATTATATGCATAAGAACTATTTTCATTGCACAATTGTTCTCTTCACTGGAGCAGATACATAATTACCAAAAATTCCTTCCATTAATGACTCACCTCAAAGCATTTAGCAATAGTATTTTTCTGTATTCCATTCCTAGCCGTTATGTCATAAAATGTGCTCTGATTTTCTTCAGTAAACCTATGAAACTTCAAACCTCTTCCACTACTAATAGTTCTATATTTTTACAAAATTTTTACACTGAGATCACCATTCTTGGAGGTATTTAAAAGATGGGTAGATGTAGTGCTTAGCAATATAGGTTAGTGATTTTTTTTTTCAGTGTTACATTGATGGTTGGACTAGGTGATCTGCAAGGTTCCTTCCAACCCAAGTAATTCTGTGATTCTATGATTTTCTGATTGCTGACATTAAGTTTACTGCTGATATTAGAGACAAAGGTATTAGGCTTTCTATTCTAAGGGTGAAGTTAGGTCATTTAACTTTCTCATTGATTTTTTTTTAAACTATTTAAATTCAAGAAGGATTGTGGACTGTAATAAACAATTTACGCTGTGTAATTAGTTTTAGAATTGTCTATGAGAATATTAGATGAAAGGGGACAGGAATGCTTTCAATAGTTTAGCTTGTTCTATTTGTAGCAGAACGGAAGGTTATGCAGAGTCTTCAAAAATGTATTCCACACAGTCTAATATTTTCTTGTACATAATCTCGGCTTCAAAGTAATTAAAGGGTATCTTTAAAAAAGTTTTAAACTATTTGAATTTTTGGCATTTCGTTTAAAGTTATGTAGCATCTTTGGGTCATTAAATGATAGGCCTTGTCTGAGGTTAAAAAATGTGCATGAAGCAGTAACATTCTGATTCTGTTACCCAATCATACTAATTGTAAAACCTATTTCTGTAGACTCTCATTCTGATTCACTGTCATTCAGACAGAAAACTAATGAAGACTGAGAAAAATAGCTCAATTTTTTAAAGGATGTGATCAGACCAACATGTTTTAATGTATCAAAGGCTTGTAAAGGAAAGCATTAAGAGAACAGCATCAAAACAAGTACCTGCGTCAAAGATGAAGATTCTAGCAAGGCAAAATGAGAATGAAAAAATAGAACCAAGACAAATTTCCAAATAACTAATTAAAAATAGTTTCTATTTCACAGCTTATTTTAGCTACAGGTTGATTGTTGTAATATCAGATTGTTAAACAAGGAGGGTTTCTTTTTGAAGTGTACTCTTAATGGTTAATTTCACTTGAGCTCAGATAAGGTTCAGCTAGCCACTTTAGAAGATTTCTATTAAATGTCATGCATAATTACATAAAACTTGTAAAAATTTATAATCATCATACTTTTGGATGCTTTCAGGATTCTGGAGAACCTCTCAAGCATTACTAGTCTGCTACTCAGATTTCCTGTTAAGCAGCCAGCTGCCTTGAAATTCAATAAAAAAAAAATTGTTTTTCATTCATTTTCCAAGTAATCAATTTAAACTTGAACAAAAATATTGAATTGACTATGAAAAAATGTGGCTGTTACATTGGTAATTTGGCACGGCCCGTAATTGCGGTTGGTTTTCTTCAATAACATACAGCAGAATTTTCATTTGAGAACAGGTTGGTGGGTTCTACTTTCCATCTGTAGGATTAAGAAAAGCACTGTATCTGATTATTGAGAAAAA
>JAOXNG010000012.1:73754083-73766397 GCA_028566535.1 Scolopax minor
AGGGGGTGGGATACAGAGGGGATTAATTTAGATGAATGCTTTTTCTTTTTTTAAAAATGAAACATTCTTTTTCCTGAAGTGGTCTCCCAAGTCACTCAAGTGTTGTTGAAACAGAGATGTCAAAAACTTCTGACAACACATTTCTAATATGTATTTCACCCTCTCCCTGAACCTTTGACTTTCCACCTAATTATGAAAAAGATGAGGTCATTCTGTTTCGATTTCTGTTAGAGGCAGCTCAGCAGCAGTGCAAGAGGAATACAGCTGACAGTGAACCATAATGCCTAAAACTGACTCCTGATCAGTTCAGAAAAATTAAAAAAAAAAAAAAAAATACTAGGTTCTGCAATCTTCTTTCAACATAATGAGACAGTCCTCTGACATGATTTGACTTTGGATATTTTGTTATCAAAATAATCATTCGTACTTTGTTTACTATTTCAACACTGTTTGAAATGTAGAGACATCAGAAAGAAATGTTGGGCAGAAGGCACAGATAAAAGGAAAAACCCTGAAACTCTTCACTTGAAAAACCTAGTACTGGAGATACTTAGATAACTTAGATAACAATTTACAAACTCTACACAGTTGAATTGTTCTTCTCTATTGACAAGTCAGTGTTGCTGCAAGATTATATTTTTTCAAAATGCACTCATTCTAATGAAAAAAAAAGAGAGAAAAAGCTAATGTCTCTAATTTTATATAAGCATTATAACATTTCATTTTCATAAGACTGAAATATTTAATTGTACTTGTATCAATTTGATGTTTTGCATTTGATTATAACTACTATTATTATAGTTTAAATTTAGTGTCATATTCTAGCATATTGGAAAAGTCGTGAAGAAATTAAATGGTTTTATTGGAACAAAATGCCAGTACAAAATATCAACAGCATTATTTCACTATTAGTGTTTTCAAATCATTCATGGAGTCTTCCTTCCAATTGATGCACCTTAGAGGACTGAATAATATATTTGCAGATTTAGCAAGTAAAAGTAGTAATTACCTTGAATTTGCTTAGCGACATCAGCTTCAACACAGAAATAGAACCCGAATCTCCACAAAATATTGCCTATGATACTCTTGAAACTTACCTGACTGATCTAGCTTTCTGGTGTATGCAAGGGTTATAACACAGCTTTATATGAAATGGCACAGGATTTAGATTTGCTTACAAAATGAGAGAACTATCAATATTACACAATCATAGAGATTGTAACTAGAGATGTACACTACCTCATTTCCAAAATTTCAACTTAAAAAATAAAGGGCTCTGAAATATTTGGCATTACAGATTCCTAGATTTACCTCATTCAGGCTACATTCTTCTTTTCCATTCTGCTTCATCAAAACTGCTAATTATTAAATAAAACCTTGTATGTAAAAAATACTGTGTTGGATACGTTTATGTATCAAAACATGGAAAAATAACAATAATTTAAAAACCCAAACATGAAAAATAACCAGTGTTAATACTGAAGTTTGTCTTATAATTTTAGGATTGCTAAGTTTAGACAATCATGAGGACAGTATTCAAGTATGAGTATATTTAAATATGATCAATGACCTGTAAAATCCATGAACCCTTGAGTGTAGCCATGTTTCTTAAACCTTTTGTGCCATTTAATCTGCCTGAGCTCTTCTGCAAAGATTTTGCCTGGCAGACTGGTAACAAAAGAAACAACGGCCTTTCCCTAAATAAAAAAAAAAAAAAAAAAAAAATGTAGCTTTGGGCAGTCTGCCTTTACAAGCGCCAACAACATTTCTTTCAAAAGCACCTGCTGTTACACATCAACCCCAGCCTGCAAAGGACAGCAAAAATGACAGCATTCTTTTTTCTGCTGTGAAAAATCAGAGTCATGAATTGTATAGCGATGGCTTTAATTTATGACATGTAAACAAGTCTAGGTTTCCTTAACCTTCAAAATCATGAATCATAAACATTAGCAAAGAAGGTAAGGGGGAACAAACCATTTCAATAGAAATGAATTCACAAAACAATTTTTAATAGAAATGTTTGCTGCTTTTCCAGTGCACATAACTGAGTTTGAAGCTGCAGATTATACTCCCACATCCAGAAAGCACAGATTAGCAGCCATTAACGTCTTTGCTGCTTTCGTGTTTGTCCAGGTCCATTGAGTTTGCTTTTATGTAGGGACAAAACTAATGTGACTTTAAGGGGAGCAAAGTGCCATCACCATGGCTGCCTTTTAACAATGCCAATTCCCATGACAGCATGTCTGAAAAGGAACTCTTGGTGAGAACATAAGGATTCACCAGCACTATGCTGGCAGAGTTAATATTGTTACTGGAGCTACCAAAGAAACTTTCAGGATTTTCTTTCTTTAAAAAGCTGTCCTAATGGGGTCTTCCATCCTTTTGTTTGATTGAGACTGAGATTCTCATCAACTTTGTCCTGTGTTAAGAATGACCATAAACTTGTATCACAGACCGATGAAGGAGCATCCTGATTACCACAATCTGCCTTACAGGGTTTTTGAGGTGCAGAACAAAAATTGTGGAGTAACTGAGACCAGAGGAGTAAAGTATTCCCAAACCAAAAGCATGACATTTAAATGCCCAACTGTTCTGTTTTCCTTATCAGCCTTTAGTGCCTGCATCTCAAGCATAAGCTAAAGGACACTGAGAAGCTGCAGTTGTTCTGCTGTTGGTGTCTGCAGTTGAGCTGCTGACATCAAGACTGCAGCAGAATCCAGATGTTGGGAGACTAGTTTGCATCCCTGATTTTTTAGATAGACATTTTTCTCTTATTCCTTTGTGGATTCAGAGAGCTGTATGTATTAGCCTGTTTTTCAATGGACACCTCTTCTAATTTCTCACTGGAGATATTTCTTAGTTTCCCATTTTAATTGGAACACTGTTGGTCCAATTTTTTTCCCCTCATTCATACTCACACCACTTAGAGAGAAAGCATATGCAGCAGTCTCTTAAGAGTTTAAACATTTTTCTGTCCTTTTTGTTTGTGAATGACATGGAAGCTGTCTCCTAAATCATGAGTGTGTTTCAGTGCAGAATTTAGCAGATGCTTTACTTGCCATGAAACAACTTCAGTGAAAGAGCAAAAAAAGAACAGTGGGCATGGATACCCAGGCAAACTGTTAGGTGACTGATCTCAGAGCTGAACAAGTTACTCATTTGATTACTGCCTTAAGGAGTTTCTTCAAGAGTCACAATAGTTTTCCACAGTTTAGATGGCAGAGGGGCAGAGCAGAGAAGGGAGAGCAAAGAAGTCATTATTAGGTTTTTTCTAATAGTGTTGCTAAGTGTCATGGCTGAGGTAACCACCACCTAGACCTTAGGGACTTCTAGGCTGGAACAAAACAGTGGTCCATTAATCCAGTATAGTATTTCTGGTAGTACATAGCCCTGTAAAGCATAAGTTCCCCATAATGCTTTTAAGTTTTGCATTCCATGGACAGTAATTTCATCTTGATCCCAGCTCCCAATAAATTTATTCTCTGAAGCAGGAAAATTTGCTAATATGAATTAGGCACTGAAGGCACAAATGTTAATCTGACTTTATTTTCTTAATTTAGATGTGGTTTTAGTTCCTCTACACTCTTACAGTATGCAAGAAGAAGCTGACAGACTCACTGCTCAGTCATTATTTGTACTTTCAAGTCTATCTTGAGATTTTTAGAAGATTCTAATCTTTCATTACATCTAACGAAAGCCCTGTAACTTCAGAGTTATTTGTTTAGCCTTTTTAGCTATTTCCTTCTTGGCAACAGGAATTATAGTAATAGTAAAATAATACATTTATAAAAACTACATGCATGCATATAAATGTCAATTTTAATATGGTGACGTATTCTTGCAAAAAAAGAATGTTTTTGAAAATTTCCTCCTGTATCATCAGAAGACACAAAATGGACGACCTGCACACTTTTTTTTTCTCTGCTTCTGTGAATATTAGCACTGAAATGCTAATCCATGGATTTTTTGTGTGTGTTTTCTTTCACTTCCTAGTTGCCTGTGTCTGGGATTTTTAGAGAAAAGCACACAGATGCTCACAGGCTGATGCTTCAGAGTGATTATAAGTAAATACAGAATTACACATGTTGAACTACAGGGTTTTCTTCTTTTCTAGAGCTAGTGCTGAAATACATAAATCTTAATCCTTAACAGCAAGCATCTCAATAAAAGTGTTTTGAGTGCCCTGATAACTTTAAAAGCACTTTGGAATTTAAAGAGATTCTTTTTGTTTTCTTTGATGAAGAAGAAGTAGTAACTACAAGACAGCAGCTCTTCAGAGAAGTTCAAATTATATCATTTAAGCCAATGTAAATTTAAATTAATTGGTTCCCAATAATACATCAGCAATATTGAAATACATCTGTCAGTTTTAATATTTAAAATTTAGATTCTGTGCCTGCATAGAAAATAAGGCAAATAGGAGTTATTGTTTACCTTGTATGTTGTCTTCATAGCTTTAGGCATAATACAAAGCAGGATTTGCTAAGATAGGACTTTATTTTCAAAAGATGAAAGCATATTGCCTACATTTCGCTGTCCTCTGGAAAAAAAGAGAAAGACCATTTTAATCCTTTTATTTGTGAATGAATACTTCAACAGAAAAATTGTTCTTGCATTAGGTCTTGTTTTTCCAAATCAACAGAAAGATTTTCTAGCAATAAAAGGAAAAGTGATGTATAAAACATATTCAATGTTTAGAATGCTCTGGTATTGTGAAAGACTGAAATATAAATCTTCAAAGTACTCAAGGGACAAGTTTCAGTAATGGATCATTTTGCTATATCAAAGAACAATTAACTTATTCATTAAAAATTTAGAAACGTCTAATTTTATTCGTGAACATATCTAACACTTATTAATTAACTTTCTCACTTGAGAAAAAAACTATTCAAGTATAAGCTTAAGTGTTTCCTTACATACTTACATCTCTGAAGTCATTCTAATGTAAGCAGGTGCTTTCATAACAAGAAATATTATCTTAGCTAGTGAAAATTATTTTTCAAAAGAATGACATGCAAGTACTTAGCATATTCAGGGTTAATTATCTCTAAAAATATCAAGAGTTTAGCAAGGAAAAAAGTCTGTGCAATTTATTTTGACTTGTATGTCAAGACTGTATTCCCTAAACCAGAACATTCATTTGCTTAGTGTGTTCAAGTTGGAATTTTAACTTCATGACCCAAGTTCATCTGAGCAAGTCAGAAAACATTACTTTTCCTTGCTAATGTAGCCTCACAGTTCAGCATTAGCACAAGACTGTACTTGCCACCAGAGACAGTAAACAGTGGAAAAGTAAGCTGTTACATACTGGAGATTTGCTTGAGTTTCCATTTGGTCCCTAAATTTTTCACAGTCACTTCAACATGTCAGATCTTTTCTGGGAATACTCATTAGCCCCATGCTGCCTATCTTTTCTATAAGTATTTTCTTCCCAGGGTTATAGCTAAATGCAATTTATAAGCCTGATATTTAATTGAGACTGACTCTGTTGTTTAGTCTGCTATGGTTTGCATGGCAAATCTTAAGCTAAAGATTTGTATTTGTTAATAATTTGTGTTTGAATTTGTATTTGAATGTATATATTTCCTTACTCACCAGAAAAATTTACCTAAAGAAAGGTTGTTGGTATAGTAACATATACTTCTGGAGACACTTTATAGCATTCTGTACCATTTTTTTGTCTCTGCTAGTTACTTTGCGTTGGCTGTGTCACTACAGCTTCTGGTGTTCTACACAATAAATATGACTACTGAATCATAGAATGGTTTGGGTTGAAAGGAACCTTAAAGATCATTGACTTCCAACCATCCTGCCATGGGCAGGGACATCTCCCACTAGACTAGGTTGCTCAAAGCCCTATCCAGCCTGGTCTACTGAACCGATATTCATGAAGAAGGACTTGGGGTTTTTTGGTTCACTGGTCCAGTCTGTTGCCTATCCAATAGGAGGTAACATTCACATGGCAAAGGAGACAGGAACTATCTAACCTATCTTGCTACCTTTTACCTACCTTGTCTGTGAGGCATTTCTGTCCCACATGCCTGAAGGATGCAAACACTTTTCAGTATGTCACCATTTAAAAAAAAAATTTTACTTCATAGTATGCATTGGGATATATATACCTTAGAATTAATAGACAAAAGATGTGTTTCCCTCTATGTTATGGGCGACATTCTGTCATGACCTCTGGTTGTGGATTGATTCCAGTTGAATTTGAAAGGATACAAGCTGCAGCAGAATGTGATAGAGCAAAGCCCCACAAGTTCTGACTTGCCCTTCTCATGTAATAGCTCTGCATTCCTTCACTTTTGGTTTTGTCTACGGGCTACAAACACTTGGTCATTTGTACTAAGCCTCAGAGGGATGCTGATCACAACATAGCATGGATTTTATCCTGCCCTAAACAAAGAGTCGTTACAGGAAGCATAGATTTGAAAAAAAAAAAGAAAAAAAAAAAGAGGAAATGAGAAACCAACAAAGGAAAATAACTGAAGTGTTTGCGAAGGACTTCAAAACACAATAAACTAATGACATTGCTGTCATGGTCTGGCAATCCAATTTGATCAAAATAGCATTCACAATCAGGACGCTTGAAAAGACTCAAAGCTTTTTTTTTTTACTAGGTGGATTCCATGTTGGCTAAGTCTAGAGGATGAAATAGAAGTGGAAATATGATTAATGATAACAATCATAAAGCCTACCACCTCTTCTAGCACCTAATATTGACACTGTAGCTTTTAAACCAAATTTGTAATACTTAAGAATGATCCAACAATTTTTCATTTACTTGATCAGAATTGGAAAAAAAATATTATTTGGGTGTAGTCGAATGCAGTCCTCTGCTTTAAAATATATGTTCCTATTAGATACAGAACATACTTGCTGCACTTTAATGTGTTTTTGCAAAACTTCATAATAGCAAGGCTCTCAGTCTGCATCTGAGCTGGCAGAAGCACATCATTTCCAAAACCCAATAGAGTCATGTCAGTTGTGTGACAGGATATCTTAGCAGTGTCCTAGGTGCTCTGCTATGTTTTATCTGTGGCATTGCAAGTTTTTCATTTGGACAAAAAATTGCTATGATGAAAATTATATCTTGTGTATTTTTTCTTCATTAAATCAAGAAATGGTTTTCAACAATTAGAGAAGAACAAAGGAACACTTGATCTGGTACATCCTCTCCAGAACCTTTCTACCTTGCAAAGATTGTGAATTAGTTAGAAGAATGAAAGTTCACTGCTGAGAAGTCTTGACTTGCATGTAATGAGGCTTTTATGTACCATGTGTAGAAGAAAGTATTTCTGGACTATTTCTCTAACTATGGATTTACTGAACCAATCCAGCATGAGGCAACTTTTTCTTTTTCATATAGAATTTTATAGCTCTAATTTTTAGTTGGTTTTTCTTTTTTTTTTTGTAGCATTTATACCTACCTTGGACGTGATGTTTAAAGTTTTGGAAACAGAATGTCAAGAATGTCAACAGTCTATGGGTGTAAACTCTCTAAGAACTTTTTGACATCTCTTCTTTTGGCTATAGTACCATCTTGAGTAGCTACCGCTACACAGCTTTCTACTGGTCTGCTGCTAGATGCTACCTCCTCAGAACGTGAAAATATGTTTATTAATCCATTTCAATGAAAATTAGCTGAGCTAGTTTATAAAGTTTACACTGTAGGACTGTTAATCTTAAACAGGTTAACAAATGAACACAAGAGCATCTCAGCTGAAAGATTTGAAATAGACTGTCACAAGCAGCAGGATGAGGTTAGGTCTGGTTAGATGCAGAGGGAACAGGTAGAAAACAACACTCTGTCGAGCCCCTCAGACAAAATTAACTCTTAATTTTCTCTAGTTCTCCTTCACTCAAAAAAATCCAAGAGGAGAACAGGGGAATGCAGAGAAATCTGAAATTTTGCATAAGTTGTTCTATTCACATGTATAAGCCAATAAGATGTTAAAGAACAGATTTAAAGATAATTTTGAATTCTTCCTTGCAATATGAAAAATGTGAAATTAAAAAGATCCTTAATTATGATGATCAGTGATCTATTTAAGGCCCACAGAGAGTAGCAATTCTTTTTAGCTCAACCAGGTACAAGGCATCACTTCTATGAAAGAAAAAAGGCTTAAAATCACAAAAGTGCAAGGAGACATGACCAGATAAATATACCTCCCTAGAAGGAATACTATTGATTTTTATAGTGTTTTTTTCTACAGAGATTTTTTTATTCAGTCCTGGCAGCCATTCAAAATCTGCATTTAAACAAAATTTTTTAAAGTGATGATCCTGATCCACTTTCTCAATGTCAGGAAATAAAAGTGTATTCTTAATGAAAAAGGCACTCTAGACATAAAATATTTAACGGCTTCATGCTAGAATACTTACTCGTTAAAAAATGGTGGGGGGGTGCAGAGGACACTTACATTTGTTTTTGTATACCAGTGCCAACAAGCAATTCAGCCAAGAGGAGACTTAAAATCAGCACTCCACCACATCTTTTATTGACGATGATGTTTGAAAATTATTGATGACTCAAGGTGCAAAGACTGTTTCAAGATTCCAGTTTCCAGCTCATATGATGAAAATGTCACCACAAAGATGTTTGTCATTGATTTCCCCCACTCCGTGCTTCCACCTCCTTCCCCAGAAACTATTTACCTGTTAGTGGGTCTTGCTGTATGTCATGTACTAAACATACAACGATGCCAGGTGTTTATAACTGTAGGAGTCTACTATTAAAAATAATCCTTTCTCTGCTCATCAAAAGTATATACACTGTAAAGACTTTTCCAAATTCTTCAATCTTGATTTTTATGCTAAAGAATAAAAAAGGACAGTGAAACAAAATATTCCAGCCTCTCATGCCTCCCTTCTTTCTGCCTGCACTTTGTAAACGTCTGCTTTGTTTGCTTGTTGAGCAATTTGGCAAGAGTTTTGAAGCTCAGAATCACATCACATTTGTCCAAATGTTTCAAAAAGATACAGTTACTGCACCAGACTACACTATAGCAATTTTAAACACTTGAATTAAATTTAATTACCCCAAGAATGCTTGCATGGTGGTAGAGATAACAATTGCCATCATAGGAGAGACAACAAGGACTGCTGCTGGGAGTGTTGTGAAAGACAGAAGGAACCCTTTCCCAAGAGCAGCAGTCACTACCCTGTCAAATTTACAGTGTCTCATGCATACACCTCTTCTCCTCTTCTATCTTAATTGTTGTTCACCCCATTGTGAACATTGTGCTCTACACTCTCTTAACTAGGAACTTATATTTTATATCACTAATCTAGAGTGCTGTATAAACAACTCTGTGTATGTGTAAAAGGGACAATGAATTATGCCATGCTGAAAAAGTAAGAAAAGAGTCATAACTAATATTTAATCAAAACAAACCCCATTACCATACAAACCAGTTCCTGTATTACTGTTAAGGAACTGAATGGTCAGTGAACTTTTTGCCTGTTAGGAATCTATATATGTGGAGAGTTAGTTGTGCTTTTTGAGTTGAATTCTACTGAAATTGGGAGATGGGGAAGTGACATAACATGGAGGAAAGAAGAAAAAGAATTCCCACAAGACAGCAGTGTCATGTTTCCAATTGCAGTATCAAATCTACCTTGCAATGACTCTTGCCCCTTGAAAAACCTCTCTAAGGAATTTAAACACATCCATCCCACTGAAAAAAGCTTCAGCCTGAAATACACTCTGACATTCAATCCAAGTACATTAAAAATCAATCCATCCTGGAAAAATGTTATGAACAACAACAGCAGCAGCCATAAAAAAAACCCAAACCAAACAAACCTAAAGATTGTAGTTTCCTTAGAGGTAGGTATATTTAAAAATAGTTTGGGATATATTTCTTGTTACAGCATTACTTAATGTGATATCAAAAATCTCGCTAGTAGTTTTTTTCCAAGGTTAGCTTCTTTATCATGCCTATATTGTTTTAACTGTATGAAGTCAGAAAACAATTTCAGTTGCAAATAGCAGCAGTAGGGAGATGCTAAGTACAGGCAAGGCCTTGGTTTTTATTGACTTCTATTTTTCTTGATTAGGGACTCAGAGTTTTTTGTACTTACTTAAAAAAAGAAAGATACATTAACAGATATTCATGCACACAATTTGACAATAGAGCTAAAATCCTTATTTCACAATAGCAAAATACTGTCAAATTATACACATCTTTCCCCAGGAGACTTAGAGTTGCAAAGAAATGGCAAAGAAGAGAATTATTCATGGCATATTTTACAGAACACATTCTTAAGCCTGACAGCAAGCTATGGTCGTTTTATTTTCCTTGAATGCCTTCCTGGAGCACAGCACAGTGGGAGATGGAACCTAAATTGTTCAGTGTCGCCTTGGCAGACAGTGCTGACAACGTGATCTTTCTCAGTGGACAGTGATTTTTATGCTATGTAATCTAATAGCAACAGCAGGCACAATAACAGTAGATTTTCTTTCTGGCATAGGGCAATAAAAGACAGTTTGTACTAGTGATGTCTGAAGTACCATTAGGTCATTAAAAAGAAATAGTAAAAACATATGCAAAAAAATTCCAGACCTCAAATAATGAAATTAATCTTTAAACTGCTTGGTGTGGATAGAAGCTAAAGGTAACATTGTGGACTATTATTATTAGACTGATTCCTAAGAGACATGGATATGAGATCATTGTAATTGCCCATATAAATATAATAAAAAAATGGTTCATTGTTGTAAGCAACTCAAAGATTATAGTCTACATCAATAACAGTGCTTTCTGAGGAAGAGCTTTAAAAATTTATGTACTAATCAGTAAACTTAAATCAAACCTGGAATTAAGGATCTACATTTTAAAAATTTTTCAGCAATTCCTTGAGTTATTCCCTAAGTTACTCCCTGAGAAATGTTATGAATATAACATCTCTCATATCAAGAATGTAATCCTGACAGTATAAAAAAAATGGGGAGCGTAGGATATAGAAATAGCAGAAATGCAGTATGAAAATTACAAGATGAAGTGTTATCAAAGGATACTAAACCTGGCTTGGATTTATTTAGCACCTATTTCTTTCCTTGTTAACAGGACCCTTGATGAGTGCACTCGCTGTGTTATTTCTTTGGTGCTCTGGACTACACATCCCGTGACCACTTAAGCTCTTGCACTTCTCTGAACACATAAAGAAGTTATAAGCTGTCTGCCTGCACAAGAAAGAAAAATTGCTAGCATGGCAACAGTGCAGGGAAAGGAATATTACAAGGACTGTCAAATATTGTTTCCCATAAAACATTTTGCTATTGCATATTTCAGTACTGACCGTGGAATACTTTTCCTTTAGTTTTGAGAACTCGTAACGTGACAACAGGTAATGACAATCCAACAAAACACAGCGTTTCCAAACAAGCTTCTGCTCCATACAGCCTCATCAAACATCTCAACTTCAGCACAACATGGACTATTTTTATTCTGTGTATTTAGCTACTATTTTCAAATTGTGCAGCAAATTCTTGAGGCAAAGGGGAAATAAACATTCACTGATCACCTGCAATCACAAAGAAACAGTTTAGTTGTTGAAAAAAACATTTACTCCAGTCACCAAACTGTAGTGAAATGGCATGTGGAAAAGCAAAAGGGAAAGGTTTCTAACATGTAGGGAATAAAAAACTTCAAATCATGGAGGGAGGGTGACTGGAAGACTTCATTGAAAGCTTTATAATATTTTTTGCAACTAATTCCAACAAACTGTCAGTAGCAGTGTGCAAACCAATTACTTTATTGCCAGCTCAGGTATTGCTGCTGCTGCAACTGCAGTGCAGACAGAAGCCGAGATAATGAAAAAGATATTCAAGCGACCACGTTAGAGTTACAACAAACTATTTCCTCTCATGGTTTTGCTTGAAGTGTTACTACCTATACTGCTCTCACGATATGGTGAAGCAGAAAGATGATTATAAGCTTTAGCAGTTTTTATAAAGTTTTAGGAGTGCCTTGACCTCTTGTTGTGAAGCAACCAGAGTATCAAGTGCCTCTGTTTCTTAATTACACGTAGCTTTCCACTTAGAAATGCTGTAGTCAAATGTGTAACATCAATACATGCCAGCTAGTCCCAAGTACGAGATGACCTATGTGGAAATATTCTCTGCCTAGCAACATCGGTGTTGTCTGGCCCCCTAAAGATACAACTATCAAGAAAGAATGATTTTTTTCACCTAAAATCTAAAGAAAGAATTGCTGTCTTACTGACTTTGAGATTAATCTGGCTTATTTCTTCTCAAATTTATTTTAATTTTAGCCTCTTTCACTATCCAGTTTTCTTTTTTCTCC
>JAOXNG010000012.1:73780208-73792187 GCA_028566535.1 Scolopax minor
AGATGATTTCAATTGGATTTGAAAAATAAGTCTTAGGAAGCAGATTAAATAACTGGATCTATTTCATAGATAAGTACAGTTAATTGGTGAATGTTTTCAAAGGATTTGCTATTGCTGTGTCTTTCAGATGTAGAGGGGTCACAAGAGGGAGAAAATAAAGTTCTGCGAACATCCTAGGATGAAGGCAACAAGGGTTGGGAAGGGAAACCAATATTTAGAAACCTGTGAAAAATATAAAGAAGTGTCTTAAAGACAATGCAATCAAATTGGAACATTAGGTAAATAAAACTTGATACCTGCTATCAAAAAGGAGCAAAATGCATATTAGAGACAAATAAATAACTCTCGCTGAAGAACTGCATTCTCAAGTAAAGTAGTTTTCATTTCTTTGAGAATGGATTTAAAAGCTGGCAACATCTGTTATTATAATTATTACTTTTTACCTGTATTACGATCATGCCCGAGGCCCCAGTTAAAGTTCATCCCCCATTATGTCTAATATAAATACATGACAAAAATCCCAATCGAAAGACTACTGAAGGAAGTAGGTAAACATGGGAAGAACTGTGATCTCTCTTGTACGCTTAGGGAATGAAGAGACAGGGGTTAACTGTTTACTCCATGTTGGAAAGTGGGATTTAGACGCCTAAACTAAAGACTACTGAGGTGCTTATGAAAATTTTACCTGGGATTGCAAACGAGGAAAAAACACAATACAGGGGAAAGATTATCCACTGTGTTTTATTTCCCAGCTGTTGAGGTTGCATTAATACAGTGGTTGGATTTTTTGCTTTCACTTCTGAAAGCAAGATTACTAAGCATGTCCCTTATGATCATGAACTGGGTCACAGGAGGAAGAAGGGGTCAGGTTCAAAATAACCCTGTGAATGAGGGATTAAAATCAGGATATTACCCTTGTGTTTGACAAGCATTCTAGGCACACAAGAGGCAAGATTGCAACATGACCTTCAAGAAGCCTCCAAAATTTGAGGAAAACTGTCATTCAATAACCAAGTAGATATAGCTATACAAAGAGGCCTTCATGAAAGCCAACTTGGATAAGTTTCAGAAGTCAAGAGAATTAAATCAGTCTTCACTTACCTCCTATCTCAATAGATCATTATGCATTATATCAGGTAATGTAGAAGAGCTCCGCCAAGTCAGGTAAAAAATAGAAATTACCTAGAAATTATCCACAAATACCACTATTACTTGGAGGCTGTTGTCAAACTTATTTTTGAGGAAGTATCACATCAGTTCCTAAAAAGGGGGATTTCTTTAGAAGTAGGAAGTAAGAAAGAGAAATTCAAGAAAATAAGAATGTTTTCTAAAGTGACTAATTTTAGTTTCATTTTGGAAGTGTCTAAATGATTTTGAAAAGCCTGCGCTCTTCATTAAGCAAAAACATATTGGTAACTAAAAGCCTAAAAAATCTTTTAAATAAGGACAGATCTCCTGACACATGGACTGCTGAAGGTGATTGGGCACTAACTGAAATTTTCCGTGTACTATACCTCCTAACTTGATCAGGGACATTTAGATCCTAAATATATATATATTAGGTCCTATCTGCACTTCTAACAAACCAAGTTGAAAATCTCAGATCTTCAAAGGGACCTATATCTAGTGATGATGGGCCAAACATATTTTTTTTCTTTCCTTCCAGACCCTTAAAAGGAGTTCATGAACCAAAGCCTCAGTACAATGTAAAATGAAACAGAAATATGGGTGCCCAAGGGTAGGATTCAAAGCAATCAGCTTCCTAAACGGGGAAATGCATAGGCCGGCCAACAACAGATTTCATAGACATAGATGATCTGCAATGTTGCCTTCCCTCTTTTAAGTGCCTAAATTCAGCCCAAATCACGTGCTTACGTGAAAGTGGGATTCGCAGCCTAGAATCCCATCTGCACTTAAACTCCTTTGATTATGGAAAATTGGTTCACTCTTTTCACTTAAAACCTGTCTGTCAAAGGAGGAGGAGAAAGGAACGTTAAAATAGACTACAGATTACAGCAGTTTCTAAGGAAACCAAAGTCAATGCCCTCCTCATGCAAAATGAGATGAAATTCCTATATCTCACCTCCCACAGGAGTGCCCCCTCTGCTACTCACCTAGGGCTAGGGGTAGGCCTAGGGCTAAGACACACGTCAAATATTGCAAGAACAAAGCAGATGCTGTGTGGTAACTGTCCAGGTACGTACCCTCTAATCCCATTATAAAATCCTTTGAGGCTATAATCCTATCGTTTTGAGGCAATGATTTGAGAAAAGGCTGTATCTGCTACTGTTGTAACACTCAAATTTCAAATAAAAGAAAAGCTTAAGGTAAGTCTAGCAATGCACAGGAACGGATCAAACAGGGGGAAAAAAAAAAAAGAGAATGCTGCACACCCCCAATAAAATCACTTCAGTAGCATGGGAGCCGTAACTGAAATGTTGCTCTCAGAAGATTGTGCAGATTAAAAATGAAAAAAAAACCACTCCAAAAAACCAACCAGGAAGAAAAAAACAACTGAAAACCCATGACAAATAAGAATAGGACATTTTTACCAGAAACAAAAGCACAAAAATCACTGGAACATCAGTTATTTGTGACCCTCTTTCACAATAAGAATATATGCTGACAGAGTTATTTACTGTTTAATTAATAACTGAGAAACTGAAGCTGGAACAAAGATGAAAAACCTTACATTCTACTGTAGATGTATTAAACATAAATAAAAAATTCCCTTATCAAAAACTAAGTTACATATTTAATATGGACAAACAGTTTTAAAAACAGCTGAAAGAAACAGATCTACTTTTAAAGAAATGCTTCTCCTACAATTGCACATTGTAGGGTTGTGATCAAAACGTTAATTTCTAGAGCAGTAGCAGCAGAAATCTGCATGCTGAAGATAAATGAAGTAAAACAAGAACAGATGTTCCAAGATGCGGGGCATACAAAGAAATATGAAGCTGAGAGGGGGACCATGAGGACATGGAAAGTACCAAAACCTAGGAGAGAAATGAAATAAAGCAATGTATGAGAGTAATACAGAATATGGAAAAAAAAAATTTGGAAACAAGAACCTTAAAAGTTAAGTGTGATGATACCTAACAGGCTCTGTAAATGTTATAACCCTACAAGTATCATTAGCTATGCATTAATAATTGGTGATCCCCAAACCAGGCAAATTCTAACTCATTCTGAAAACAAATACATGAAAAATGAAATGTTTCAGCCTGAATGAAACTCAGAGCAGACAATTCACAGCAGCTTGAGGGAAGAGGTGGGGACTGGAGCCTGAGGAAGGCACTCAGTTTCTGAATTCACCCAGAATGATAGTGGCACGTCTCTAAGTGATTTCAGCCAGTGCCAATTTAATTTCCCAAGCGTGGAGTGTTAGTGTGTTAAACCCAGAACCCAATAACAGACACAGACTCTGCTGCAAGACAATGAGTGTGAAATGTCACGGCATTGCTTAGATATCAGTAGCTGCTACAAAAGTAGCAACACCACTAAGTTTAGACAAAGACCTCCTCACTTTCATGTGCCTTTTATCTTATTTTCTGCTGTATAACAGTCCCACATCTATTCTGTTCTTGCCTCTGAAATTTTCTTACATTCCTTAGAAAGAAACCTACCTCCACAGAAAGCCGGTTTACCAGCACATGTCTCTTTAATGACTAGGCTCTTAAATACAAAACTAGCAGGGACTGTAAATAGCACCTGCCAGCCACTGAGCAATAAGATGCTGCACAGAAAGCAAAGGAAGGTTCAATGGGAATATGTTCCGAGAGTCAGGAAATACATTTTCTAGTTGTCGAGAGAGAAGCATCTCGTTTTCTATTCTCCTATTACTTGGTGCCAGATCTGACATTTGCTTCGAATGTGTTGAAATATGACAAACTGCCTTACGGAAACAGCCACACATACCAGACCTTCGGTAATTACAACACACAAAGTGTGCCTAGAAATTTCTGATTAATAATCACATCAGTGTGTTACATTTTGTTTTCAAAGCTAATTTGCCAGCATTGTTACAGCATTTATTGTACATTGTTGAATGCTGATTACTGAGTTAATCCCTATCACGGTAACCTGCCATCTGAAACGCCCTGACAACGGCTGCACCAATACCCATTGACTAGCTTGCATGTGCAGTTCTCTGTAATAACCAGGAAGACACAATTCAAGGTCATTATTATCACAGTTACTGAAACCACAGAGAAGGAAAAAAAAAAAATCAGGCTTCAAAAGCAATGAAGAATGGATTGAACAATCTACTTAAATGTAAGCAAAGGTTTTGCTTCACTCCGAAAGTACATGAAGGTAATTCATATTGCTAATTATTGTACTCTGCTTAATATACGAGTAAACCTCTCTCCCATTATTGACTGTGGGTGTCTCAGTTATTATGTTTAGTTTGGCATTTTTAACCTTAAGGAAGCTCAGAGTTGGTAGCTGATACCTGCACCAGAGAAGAAAGCAGGCAGACAAGATCCCTGTATTTGCCCATACGAACACAGGAAAGTACAAGCTAGCTCCATCTCCACTCTCAGCGTGGTGGACACGAGGCATATTCAGACAGTTCCAAGCAGTATTAGGTACCAGGACAGTTTGTGTCCTGGCAGTTTTAAATGTTGCTTCACAGAGGACTACAACCCTCTTTGCTTCTAGCAGAACAGGTATAGCTCTGGGAACGCCAAGAGCCTTTTCTGCCTGACCTGAAATAAAAGGTTACTTTATGGCTTGCTTAGAAATAAAGAATCAGTAACCCAAATGTTACACAGTGTTGTTTACAGAAAGAAATTACAAGAAACTACTCATTAAATATGAATGTTCATTGAAACCAGGCAGAACTCTCTAGATCCTTATCCCATTGTCTCCATCCTCACTTATTTTCATGCTCTGAATTTATTTAATAATATCAATAGATAAGAAATTATTAAATCAGAATAAAGATCTTATATTTGAATATGTATATTTATAAGCTTCTTGCACAGATGTTAATGTTACAGCACTTGGAATATGGATGATATTCCGTTTCAGGGCATTTTGAAGTTTTTCCTCATCTTGACCAATTTAATTTCATTTACAATGAATGTAATTCCTGTGACATATTTAAATAAGAAAATAATTGTTTTACCATTTTTTAGATCTTATTATGAAATAACACTGCCGAAGAAAAAATAATAGATGGTTCTACTAAGAGATCAAAATAAAACAGCAAATCAGACACTGAATTGGCAAGTTTAAAGTCGTAATTTGTTATAAGTACTGGTGTTACTAATAAAGCTTCTAAAATCACGATGGTAAATACACATTAAGAAGCTCCATCTGTTTCAAAATGTTATATATTACTTTGCAGTATGAAGACAAAAATATAATTTACCCAAAAAAAGTGAGAATTTATAAAAAAATTTAAAAATTAAAAAGTGCATAATGCTTGGGGAAAAAAAAAATCAGGACATTAAGAAAAAGTAGTCACTAGCAAGAAAACAAAAAAAAAATTAGTCAATGTTGCAGTGAAATCTGGCTAGATTTTATCATCAGAACTCTGTGAACTACTAATTTTTCTTAGCAAAAGCTTTTTCAAGTATATTTATTTTTTACTAAAACATCAAGAAAATTTTTGCAAGTTCTCAATGGATTTTTTCCATAAAAAGTTCAGCAATTGAAAACCTTTAATTGCCTGTAAAGCTCTTCAACAGGAATGCTCATGACCTGGTGTGCATAAAACCTAAAAAGTGTTTTCAGCTCCCCCTACCCCTCACAGCTGAATGTTCTGAAACTAGAATAGTCATTTTGGGTAGAGCTCTTTTTCTAATAGAATATTTCTAAGGATTTATCCAAGTAAGGAGGGAAAAAAAAAATATCTCAAAGAGTTTTGATAGATGTGCAAACCAGATTTTATCCCATACTAACTGAACAATAACAATTTTCATTTGGCTTGTATTATTTTTCCAGATACCTAACAATTAAATCTGTTCTGGTGAACAGGAACGGTCTTAATTATTTTTTCTTCTCATTTCCCTTAGATGGAAAAACGTCTGTTATGTTGCCTGGTTTTTATTTGATGCAGCATTTTCTCGATAAAATATTTTTAAGGAAAAAAAAAATACAGAAATGTCTGGAGTGCTGCCTCTGAAATGATAATATTAGTGCCCCTTCAACTCTTCCAACTTTTCATCCTGTAAAATTATTTCACCTGCATTGCACATTATTATCAGTCCTACAGAGTTTTGCTTTGCAAAGAGAAATATCCAAAGGTACTGTATTTTCTCACAGTTGAAAAATCAGCAGTTTGAGAGTACACACCAGACCTTACCCGCTGCTTCTATACAACATACACCCTCTCCCTGTGCCTTTTTTCTTTCCTAGAGTTTGATAGATAAGGGGTCCTGCAAAATTTATGGCTCAGCCTGCCTCTGAAAGCTGTTGCAGTGGTACCTTACAGATTTATGTCCTGAAAGATCTGCATAGCAGCCTCCCATCCTGCTCTGAGAGGACAAAAGTCTGGTAAGTTTTCTGCAGCTTCTCTGACCTTCTCTGTCCATTCCTTCTGTGCAAACAATTCATCTTCTTTGGTGTAGTCTGCGAGCAGAGCTCTGCTGAGCCAGTTGACTGGTGTCAGGGATTTCCCTAGCTGGCTACCCCTTTGCTCTCTCCTCCATTCTGTCACAGCAGAGAAATGACTGTATGGGGGATAAAGCTGATATTTTGTGATGAAGGGTACAAATTGAGCGAGAAATAAAAAAGATGGCATGCTTGTGTGTATATCTTGTGAAGGGAAAAACCCTGACTGTAACATATAGAAGGCCAATATAAGCCCTCTTTTTTACATTGTGAAAAATAAATGCTTTGTTATACCCCAAATTATACTATTGCAATGGATTATTACAAATTTTTAAATAATTTTATAATTTTGTGGGTCTTTCCTGGGCTTTAAAATGAATATAAAACTGTCTTTTTTCAACAAAACTAGATTACCTTGTTTGCATTATAAGTGTTGATGAAATCAGTAGATTGGTTAAAGCAGATATAAAAGGTAGTTTAAGCTGGGACCAAATCAACTCTCAGCTTAAAGAGCAATAGACTGAAAGGGTCATACCACTACAATCAGGGCCCCATTTTAACAAACTGGAAAGATTATATGTTTAAAGTATACATGGTCACTTTTTTCCATGTATCAAAACCTCCACCAGCCACCCGAATTAATTTGGGGATTAACCATCAAGATGGTTAATATAAAGAACCAATAAATCACCAGTACCAACAACATGAAATCTGTAAATCCTTAGGATTACTAAAGGTCAAAGATTCAAAAGAGGTCAAGGAGTTGGACCCTTCCTATAACATTATATTGCTTTTGTAATTAAGTGAATCTACAAAACAAATCTACAGTGCAACTACAAAACTGCAAAGTTTTAGAGTGTTAACAGTGAAAACTCTGTTCAGATACTCCCAACAACCCTTCTCTCCAGAACTTCTATACTCCCTGCTATATCTTTTTCTAATATTAAAATTAAAGTGCATATACATGCTATTGATATGTATATTAACACACATACACTTACCATCCAAATTTAGAGTAAATATTGTTTTATAATATTAGGCACTGACTACTAATGATTTAGAGCAGATCAGAACAGAGCAATTGTTAAGGCAGGCACACATTGTGCATGCTTTTGTGTTGACTCAGTGTGCTGGAGCTGTCTTCACCTCTCTTGTATGTGGGATGGCGAGTAAAAGTGGCAAGAAGTGCAGGAGCTGAGGAAGGTCAGGATGGCAGAGCCAAGTCAGCAGCAAGGATGAAAAGGACAGTGTCATACAGTAACAGAACGATAGCAGTCAGATGCAATAGTCCATCGGTCAGCACCAGACAGGATGAAGCATCACTGTATCAAGGTCCCACACAGTACAAGACAGAAGGAACTAGCTGTCAGCACTTGCTAAGTTCAGGAGCCATGTGCTAATTAAAATGGTCAAGGAATGAATCACTGTCCATTAAATCCTGCTGGTGATGCTCAAGATTGGAAAAGCCAAAGAATTGCAACAAAAATGAGCATCCCACATAAAGTCCCTATCTTAACCATTAACTTTCTACAGAAAAATCAAAGCTGTTTTCAAGCCGAAGCAAAACGCAAATCATTTTCCCCTATGTAATTCACATTTACATGGGGATTTATAAGATCACAGCTATTCATTTAATAAGATAACCAAACTAGACAAAGCCTAGCAAAACATTTTTTAAACTGAGTATCAAAGAACTGAAAATGCTGGACAGTCGAATGTGTAAACATATAGCTAGTATGTCTGGAAACTAAGGGTAAATTCTAGGAAATACAGCTCTAAAACATTTTTAGCAAAAGGAGAATTGCAAATGAAATACAAAGGACAGACATCAGCAAGTCCTTACTCCATACCCATAACTACTGCGACAAGCACACATTTTCTTCAATGGAACTTCATGAAGGTGTCTTTGCCAGTGCTCCTTCAGTCCTAATTCTGTCTGCCCTTCACAGTGCCACCCACACAGTTTTCCCAGCACAACAGCTCATAGGGCACTCTTGAAACACAGTCACTAAAATAATTTTGTGGGATGCTACCCAAAAAGGCTACCAAAAACATTCTGTAGATTTACTTTTAACTTGGTTCATCTCAGTGATGTGGTTTGGAGCACAATCCCACAAACAAGTTACATGGGGACAAACAGAGGTATGGTGAGAGGCAAATGCAGCAGGAAAGAGCAGCCCTGGGTCAGGGTAAGAATTCTTTAAAAAGAATTTTTTAACCCAGGCTATCACCAAAGAAAAAATACATGCTACATTTTTTGAATATATGTTTGTATTCATGCAACATTTAATCAGATATACTAGGGGAAAAATCCACCCACTCTCATCCTGGGAAGTGCAACATCAGGTGCTTGAAGAGAGGAATAATGGATTCACATAACTCCCTTCCTCTCCCCTATCCCACACTTTATTTACCAAGTACTATGCTATTTTATACAGAAAGCACATTATTATTATTGTTGTTAAGAAATAATAATAACAATAATAATTCAGGGCCGTATTACTTACAGCCTGGAAGCTTTAAATACTTATAGATTTGTTTAACATTATGTACTGTGAAAAAAACAAGTTAATATATGTGTCATTATGTAGAGACTAAAATACGAGTGAAAGAAAGTCTCTTCAGGAAAGCATTTATAATCTGTGGGATGCACAGCTAACTTTGAAGAAAGGACCAGAGCAACGTGCAGAGAGCATTACTTTTCTTCTGTAAGTTAAGGATTCCTACCCAATAAAGAAACTGTGTATGCAGATGGAAATCCTTGTGCAGCTTATGTGCAAAAAACCTAAAAACATACTAGGTAGTGTCAGTTCACCAGATTAATCTAAAGGGAATGCTACAGTTCAGACCGGCCTTCAAGACCAGGATATAGAAGTTATACTTCTGCCCCCAAGATGCAGACTCCAATGCACTAGTGTTAAAAGTGAGACAAATTCTATTAATTTTGATAAATTTGAACAATTTCAGCAGAAAAATGAAAAGACAGACTAAAAGAGTGAATCACATTAAGAGTAGCACCATCAACTAGATCTTCAAACACATTTATTTACATACCAGCCAGATTCTTAATACTAGCTCCAGCTGCTTGGCCTCGTCCTGGCAATCACAGGATTACAGAAATAGCATGTCTCATCTCATGTCACCCACCAGACATAAACAACCTATCATGACGTGTATGTACAACTGCACTAAGAAGTGTGGCCAATCTGAAATAGAAAGCATAAACAGAAACACAAGTTTATAAATAACTGAAACTTAACAATTACAGAAATTTATGGATATATTAAATATCCATTGAACTCTGGAAGTGTTAACAATAACCTCAGTTATGCACCACTATTTTCTTAAATGTAGTGCCATGTAATAATGATCAATGTTTTTAGAAACATTTTATATGACACATATAAAACTTACTTTGGATCTTGATTTTTTTTTTTTTTGCCAGCTATATATTACTGGTATACTTCAATCTATTAAAGAAACATAAATGGACCATCAGTATGTTTGATCTCTGATTCCATAAAGTATTTAAAATTGATCAAACATTTTTATCCTTCATATGTGCTGCCACAAGCTTTTTATGTGGTTTAGTAAGGCAATCCACCTGGAAGTAAGATATTCAATAAATGATTATGTCTCTTTCTTGAAAAGCATTAATTCTCTTTGTGTAAATATTAGCATGACACACCTGCTATATCACCATCCTCAATTGCCACAAAAGTTATTTGACTTGCAAGTTATGTGAAAGAAAACTAGCCACCAGGTATGTTTGAGCAAGAATGTCAAAATGTGTCTATCTCTTAAAGGGCAAGTGGATAATTTATAGACAATTAATTAGAAAAGAGTCAGCAAAGAAAAGAGTGTAATATAGCATAAGAAAGAACTGATAGGAAATTCTTAACATAACCATTTTTCCTTTTAAGGTTGAGTAACTTACCTTCCTGCTTTTGCAACATACTTGGTTTCAACATTTTTTACTTTTAATTTAAAGATTGAAGGACAAAGTAGATTTTTTTCCTTATGAATAAATGAATATGTATACTGCACTTCATAATGTATTTAAAGTACATACTTATTTACATTTGAAACAATACAAAACAGAGTTTATTGTGTAGATTTAGCTGTTTAACATATATTATTAATCAATTAGAAAAATAAACACAATTTCATAAACAAGATATAATTATTTTTGGTACTTGGATGAAATTTTTCCTTGTTAGACACATGATACATTTTTTAAGTAGTTAGTGTGTAAATAAAACTATCTAATTTTGTCTTATTCTCTGTGCAGCTATTTACATTCTAATTACAATGAAAAATGCAAGTAACTTATTTTGAGTCTCTCCCTATATCGGCTTACTTCATCTTCAGAACTAGATCTAATGCACCTGTCTGTCATAGCAGAATGTAATAACCAGCTCAGTTCAGATACCAGTTTCTTTAAGATTCAAAAAGGTATAGTGTTATCATATTTGTAAGTGAAATATGAGTCACACCTTACTGAAGGAAAACTAGATGTTTCGAGGAAGAGAACAAAACGTTTTCTGTTTAAATATGTCATCCCTTGGATTTTTCCCGTCACTTTCTCATCCTCTCTTTTTTATCTCTTCTCTTTAATGCAAGCTACACGACTGGCCTTTAAAAATATGTTAACGAAGACCAACTGGAGATATCCAACTGCAGTTTTTAACTTGACAACCACCATTTCCTTCTAAAACAGGAGCTAGAGGATTGTTTCTGAATAAAGTGCCTTTAGTAGACTTGTGTATTGTTGTGAGAACACCGTCTTGATTCAATAATGACATTTGACTCTGTATATTTTGAGTATAAACCAGACTTCTATTCACCAAGCCCACTAGCATGCAGTCAGGCACCCCCCCCATCCCATGGCTTGCCAGTTAAGTATGTATTTAAGTAGCTCACTAACTACAGGCAAGGACAACAGCTGGAAGGTTGCAAATAACTAACAATTGCAAATGCAACCAAGTATTTTTCAGAGATAAAGAAGCTTAATTTCTGCTTCTCTCCGCTGCTCTAAGTTGAGGGGTTTTTTTTAATATACATTTATTTTGGAATATATTCCAATATATATATTGGAATCATAAAAGTGTTTAGGTCAGAAAAGACCTTTAAAATCATCGAGTCCAGCCATTAACCTAACATTATGAAGCCCACTACTACACCAATTCTCCGTGTCTTTTACATATCTCCACCACTTCCCTGAGCAGCCTGTTCCAATGCTTAACAACCCTTTCAGTGAATAATTTTCTTCTAATATCCTATCTAAACCTTGAGCACAACTTGAGATCATCTCCTCTTGTCCTTGTCACTTGTCACTCCATACTACAAAATGAAAAGCAACAAGGAAAAGGTTGCCAAGCATATTATTATAATTTACATGCTAGTTTAGGTGGA
>JAOXNG010000012.1:73807569-73823003 GCA_028566535.1 Scolopax minor
CACCGCCTTTTTCTTTTCTTTTTCCTTTCCTTTTTTTTTGGGGTGTGTGTGTGTGTGTGTGTGCGTTTATTTATTTTAAATTTAGATTTGAAAGCTACTATAACATCTAAAAGTTTCTGCACGATGCAGAGGTTTACCTTTTCCCATATTGGAATTCAGGTATTCTTTTCATACTTTCATGTGGTTATGCTTTGACAATAAAATGAAGAAAGCCATTAAAAGAACACAATGCATGAAAAAAAAAAAAAAAACAACATACTTTTCTGTAAGAAAATTCTTCAGGAGACTTTAATTTTGTGATTTTAGTTTAGCATAAATTGAACTGCATGATGACGGGCAATTCTGAACAGGACAGAGGGCAGATAATGCCTTTGTCTGTCTAAATTTTCATAGTTTCATTGACTGTGGAAGTTAACATTGATCAATATGTCAAAATGGTCACAATGGTCAAAAGCGCTGCTTTTTCCAGTTTAAATCTCCAGAGTAAATTATATCCATCAGTGTAGGCAATGCTCTAATGTCACAGCTAGGATAGGTTGGTGTTTTGAGTACTCAGTCCCTGGCTTGCAATATAAAAACTGGTTTTCTGCTTTGTTTTAGCTAGCATGTGCTTATATGCTTTCATTAGTTAATTATGTATTAAGATGCTTTTCTCCAGTGAAGAGGAAGATGTATTTCCAATTTCTTCCTATTGCATGACTAGTTAGCTAATGCTGGGAATTAAAAGTGTGCAGAGAGAGGGGGAGGGTTTTCCTTTCATTCCCTCTCTGAGAGAGAGGAGACAGAGACAACCTCTGTTTTAATATTGTTTGTTAGCTTGTTTTATATATTGCAGAAGCAAAAAATATAATAATTTTTATATGTTAATCACCAAATTTAAAATAAAAAAAAGTTACTGTTTAGGACTCCAGAAAGCCAAGTGAATGTATTACTCCAAGCATAACTATGAATGAATAATTATATGTCTGTTACTATTCTTTCCATTTGGCATTTCATGTACCACTCTCTGAGAAATGATCAGCATCAAAGACAAAAAACAGACACTACTTGGCATATAAAACCATAAATACATACTGTAATATACCACTTCATTTCCTGTGCCAAAGGAAGATGGAAAATTATTTCTGTATTGTATACTACATGCATTATTGATAGCAATATTACTGATAAAATACTCCAGCTTTAGCCACAGCACAGAAGCGCAAACACTGTCATCCAGAGGATGGAAGTGCTTTAGAAAAAGAGACAAGCATTTATTTCCATTTTAAACACGAACAAGCAAAGACCAAATGTATTAAGCAGTCTGTGTAATGTCACATGAATCAGTCACAGAATCTGGGCTTGTGAATCCTAAACATATACTTATTCATTAGCTCATGGATTTCTTGTCAGTGTCTTGAGCTTCTAAAGTATTCATCCTTTCCCTACCACTCTACACCTCCATCTTTTATGCTTTAATCCTATCAATTTTCATTATCCTACATTGTGACCATGTCAACTTTCAGATTAAAACTCTCTAAATACAGGATTATGAAGTAGTTCTTGCTGATGCAGCTCTTTTCTGTTCTTTTTAGACTAAAGTTTTTATAAGTATATGCTTGCAATATGTCTTTCTTGTCAAAGCTGTGGGTATTCTTTACATTTTCTCCTATTCTGTGCAACTATACAGTTGAGCTACCTTCTTCCAGAGATGGCTCTTTCTCAAATGCTGACCCTACATTTATATAAAGTTTAGAAAACTTTAAATATGTAACTTGTAATAAATTATATCTGAGAGGGATATTATTTCTCACAGGTAATTTTATCAGAGAATGTTAAAAACGTCAGTTTAACTTCATGTTCTTTCTTTCTTTTATTATGTATTCTTTTAAATGAATCTGTAAGAAATTTTACTCCTCTCATATCTTGAAGTCCAAAGACAATCAGAGACATGGAAGACCACAAAGTCTGTAATTATAATTTTCATCAAATACTAGACATGAAAGAGGGTGGACATCAATAAAATGTCTATTTGTGATGCTGTGCATGTTTTCAGAAGAGCAAAAAGGCGTAGTAGTTAACAGGAAGAGTTTTTAAAGAAAAAGCAAATAAAGAACACAGAAAAGCAAAGAAAATAAAAAAGACAAAATTATTTTTTAATTAAAAAGCAATGAATTGCATTAAATCTAACTAAATTTATCTTTTTAAATTAAATTTCTGATAATTATTTTCATCAAGAGAAAACCATTAGTATAATGAAGTAGCTTTTCCAGTGCACTTTTAAAAAGGAATCTCAATATTATGAGTCAGTATATTAATTATGATTGGAACAGATAAAAAGTTTCAAAATAAAGATATTAGCACTCATAAGAAGATTCACTACATATTTTTTTTAATGATTAGAAAATATATGACATTGTCTGCCCATGAATTTAGGCTTCTAATGAACTGCTTGGCTTACCCTTCGATTTTATGGACACATATATCAAAAGCAACAATGTTTATAAGATAGTGGAATTTGTACAACTAACTGATTATGCTAACAACTGTTAATCATAACTCTGCACATTCAGAACAATTTAGAAATAAATGGAAATGTAGTCAATAAACCAACTCAAAACTGGAAAGACTAGTTCTTCCAGAGAATTACTAAGGCATTGGCAGCTTCTATAACATTTCTAAAGTGAAGCAGCACATGAACAGGAAACAAACTCTTTGCAAATGTCTATGGGGTACATCCTTTGAAATGTGATTTTAAATTCCATAGTAATTATCAATAAAGTGTACCAACGTTCAGTAACTCATTCAGCTGTCATCTTCTATTACTACACCTATCTCTACTGACCTTTTTCATTTGTTACATGGAAAATATAAGCATTTTTAAGTCTTTTAGGTATTTGCAGAAATTAAACTTGGAAAAAAAAAAAGAAAGGTCATACAATACGTTATGTTTTGAAGTATCCACAACAATTTATTGTCATTTAGACAACTATTTTATCATCAGATGACCCCTCCTTACCTGGTAAAAGAAATCAAAAAAAACCCAAGGAAACCCAAGGGAAATATAAACAGATTGAATAGAACAATACAAAATTATTAATAATATTAAAGAACCAATATTGATCCCAATAGCAATATCAAATATACCAGGATTATACTCAGCCAATTGTATGAGCAGGAAGCTGTGCACTCCCAGCAGCAGACAGCAAATGGCAGGCACTGAGAGCTCTATGGCCTCAGTGGTCCAGCACTGGGGCAAGAAGTTCTCAGGATCACAGCCGTCATGAAAGAGGAAGAACTCCTCAGCAAACTTTCTAATTTATGCTAAATGTGATATTCATGTTATGAAATAATCCCGTTCACCAGCTTGTGTCAAGTGCCCAGGTCTCACTCCTCCTCATCCCTGCACCTGGATAGCTCAAGAACGACTGAATCCATGAAACCTGCAAACCACAGGTGGCTATTAAGTAATTATTTTCACAAATTCAGACAACTAGAGTCTTCTAGAAATGCAGTTTTCCCAAGCATTAAAAGAGACCCCACTGAAAAGCCAAATTACTGAAAGAGAAACCAATCCCGTGTCATTCAAACCAGGACACACTGACAGGTAGAGATCAATGCCCCAAACTATGCTGTAGATATGGTCATTATTCTTACTAGTGGAGGAAGGGTGCAGAAAAAAAGAACATTTTAAACAAAATCATGGCCTAATTGAGAGAAAAGCTGAGCTTTTGTGTTAACTTTAGCTGTCTTCAATTCAATTTAGTAATTTGCTTTTGTTAAAATGTATTTCTTAGTGTTTATCAATTACATGCCATATTCCTTGTGAAAACTTAGATGTGTGTCTTAGCTATGAATCTTCAAAGTATTGAAATGCTTTCTATGATCACATTTTCAAAGTGTCCTGTACGCAGTAGAATTTAATACAAACACACCCCAAAAGTGGACAACAACTGAAGTGAAATTTTCAGGAAGAGTCTGAAGAGACATCTGGATTGTTGTGAAAAAGCAGAGCTCAAAATCAAGGTTAAAGCAAAAGTTTGCACTTAAGAAGCAAGCAGTCCTGGTTACTTCATTCCTTTGCATAATACAAAATCATTAATTAGCATGAAATCAAGGAAATATTAGCTGCTGATATTAATGACCAATGCATCGTCATAATGTATAATGAAGATTTATTAGAGTTATAATGAAGAGCTCACATATTGGAATTCATAGAATTTTTTCTTAGAAATCATTATCTATTGACAATCATAAAGTCACATTGGATTACTGAAAAAGAAATATAAGGAGGTCACCCATTTTACGTGTCACCACCTTTCTTTCCTGTTTGACATCTCCCCAGAGAATGTTTCATTAGTAGAAACCTGTATTGTAGCCATTACAGAAAATTTAGAAGCATTTTTGCCTTAACATATTGAAGCAAAATGCTCTATTTATTTTTCAAACTTGTATTGAGAATAATTGTTTCTTTTGCCACCAAGTGTTCAATTAAGTAGCAGGTAATAGTTCACAATATCACACACATGCATATATATATTTATACACAGGTTTCTACAATGGATTTGAACAGAAATGTAGTAGTTTGGCTTTTTTCGGATTTCTTTAAACTGTAGGCTGATATAAAACAAACACATTCCTTAAACATGTACAAGCTCCCAATTTCACTGTTTAGAATTCTGCCTTGCTTTTACTGTGCACCTTCAGAAAATTACACCTTTGGATATAAACTGCACCCTTAAAGAAATACTGTACTGAGGTGCATAGATTTACCACATTATGCAGTATAAATGATTAAAATTAATTGATTATGCAGCTGCTGCCCACTCTTAGGCTTCAAATGCTTGCAATAATTAGGTTTGAGCTTTCCCTGACTTAAAAAACTGCTGATAAAGAACACACTTGATAACTTCACCCAGAAGGTAACTTGGATCTTTAAATATAAAAGAATGACTAAGTAACAGGGAGTGGATTCAGGAGGTAAAATAAAAAAGAAAATAAAGGGAGTTGGAGTGGGGTGATGTATTTGCTTCGGAGTCCCTCACTCATATTTCAACTTTATTTTACTTATTATAATTAAAATTATTATTTATTATTAAATCTGTCTGAAAATAACAAGCTACTATTGACAACATGCAACAATTTTTAAAACACGGCTTGATGAACTGGTACTGTTCTGAACTCTGTCTTTCTGATGTGTGATTCAGGAGGTCATTGTTTCTGAGACCAATGATGGGAAAAGTTTGTGTCTATAAGCTAAAGCAATGTCATATATTATTTCCTTTTTAAAAAATGTGAAGATATTGTTATTTCACTTTACACTTTCCAAGGAATAAAGCAAGAATCTCAAACTCAGTACATAAGATGCTATTCTCAAATACATCTCATGAGTTTAGGGGAGCAAATCCTGCAGCAGTTCAGCAGAACTTGTGCTGCTGAGTTAGATGTCACTGAAAATCCAATCTCAGCTCATAATAAGGAAAGATAAGAGATTTGAAACAGAAAGCAAATTGACCTGATAAAGTCACTATGAACACCCAGGACCAAACACGAAGAGAACTGGTCTAATGACAACAAAAGACTGGAGGTTTTAAAATAGTAAGATACAGATGTCCAAATGTCTCAAATTGAAGACAAATAAAAGCACGCAAAGGTAATTACTTCCAAATGTCAAAGGATTTATGAAACCATAGATCTAAAGAGCCATCATACATTTAATGCCCTTAAAGGAAGGGGACTGAAAATAGCTCTTTCCAAAACAAGGAGTAATTACATCCGTATAACAGTAAAAACACTTATCTCTTTTGCCACCTTATGTAATTTTGTGACCCCTAAAAATAAATTAACAACCTTCCCCTCCCCCCACCAAATACCACCACCACCAATAGAAATTGTGCCTGTTCTTGTGTTAAAGACATACCTAGCAAAATAAGTATTTTTTTTTTCCTAGTCATAAATAATAAGAATTAATAATTAAATAATAAGAATTCCCAGTCACTACACTAAAAATAAATCTAGTGCTTTGCAATGGTGAATCCAAAGGAGGGAAAAGGCAGGCCAACACTGGTAAAACTCCAGTCATCGACCTCCTCCAGCAAATGAAAACTGAACTTCCAAATATACATTAAACAGTGGCATTGTAATTCTATAGGAATTCAGGACTATATCCTTAACATCATTATGTTTAAGGAATGTTCCTAAATTTTGCAATAACTGCAGGCTTGAAATGTGCTTTACAATACAATGAAAGAATGAGGATGAAGTAATGGTCGAGACAGTGTCTCTTTCTCAATTGCAATCTAGTTGAGAATAGAGCTTCTAGTAAATGAAAAAAAAAAAGTCAACACATCAATCAATATGGGAGACAAAATAACGAGATTGCTTTGTGCTGATACTGGCTAACATTCAGCTATTCACTAAGCGCAAAACCAAAAAGGTCTTACAGTAAATTTGTCCGTGGGAGACTCTCACAACTCAGTGGGTGCATGTCATGACAACAGAAAGATAATATACCTCTCATTTCTGTTTGATAGATTCATTCAGCCTGGAAAGATAATAAAATGTTCAATCCACTCTCCACATGTCACTGACAGTGTCATGTGTCATTGCCACTACCATGCGTCACCTGTTTAACTTACACATTAATACCAACTTGTCCTAGTGACCAGGACACTTTTTTATATCAGATGATATATATATGTCAGCTGATACATAAAAAAAAAAAAAATTATGTTAGAGTTCCTTACTGTGAAATTAAGGTCCCGCTCCATGGATATATCTTAACCACACAAATTCTCCTGTAGGAACTATCTTATTTTGCTCAAAACCAGAAAACTCAAGTAGCTGCTGCTGCTAAAAAAATGTGAGTTCATGTTTTACCTTAAAGAGGGGTGTAATTAACTGGTGAGACATAGATACCATTTTTCTCATTTTCTCCCTCTGAGTCAGTAAATTATTCATACCCAGTCAAACAGTTCCAACAAGAAATCTTAGCCTTGTACATGCAACAGTTAAGAAATCAGGTCCTGGAATGAACATTCAACATCCTTTCAAAATGTGACAGTTGTGTTCCATATCTCAGGTAAGTTACAACCATTGCTACAAGCTATCTGCAGTTCTAGTCTACACTGCTTCCTCCTTTTAGCTAGATAATCTCAGTAGTTTCTCTCAGAGAATGCTCAAAACTAAAATTCTTTGTTAAAAGAAAAAAAATAATAATAGGTAAGTCACTTTAATTATTTAAATGAATCCAGGCTTGAAATGCAGAGAATACGAGTGGAATATAAAGTTTTCCTCAGAATCTCTTTTTGCAGATACCTAACTGCCCTAATCTGTCTATATCTCTAAAAATTCAGAATTTATTATTTATAGGTGACTCTGGAAACTACTTGCTGCCCTACCTCAACACTGAAACACTGTAGTATTCAGCTTTTGTCTTTCTGCATTTAAATTTTGATCTATGAAACAGAGATCATAAGACTTTCTAATTTAACAGTTCTCATTTAAGTTAGTTCTCTAAATTTGCATCTGTCAAAGTCCTGAACACTATGGTAGAACCATTCTAACAAACAAGATAGTAACGAGCGGTTTCATTGCCTCCAAAATACAATAAACTAGAAATCTCCATAACTGGATATGGGGCTATTAACTGGCACCCTAAAACAAAGACTGTTGTGATGATTTCCTTCAGAAAAAGAAGGCACGTGGTAAGTGCTTTACTAGATCAACAAGCACAACTTCAGAAAATACTGAACAGGTAAACTAAAAAGCATCCTTTCCAGAGCCAATTCCACTGCTCTTTACTGGGCGCATCATGGACCCCCTTCCATTACATCTTCATCTAAGGTGCTAAGAGCCACCTGCTCAGTAACAATTCTGCTACTCTTGAAAGGACTTAACGCATTGACTCTGCAGACTCATTTGGATGTAGCTATGTTGCATGTTTGCAGACACTATTGTCCAATCCTTTTAATAAACTACCACACATTTACCCACTATACAAGCTTTGTTTTGTAGAATCTAATAACTAAAATAATTATGCGAATGACAAGTATTTCAAGTTACTCTTTCTATATAGATACTAATAGGTCTAGAGAATGTCTTTGGCAAAGCAGCCTGGACATATTTGTTTCTCATGCTGCAGTGCCTGGGCTGAAAATTTTAATTACACAATGACCCTAATCTACTTCCTCTCCCATTCAGATGAGCAGTTTACATTCACAATGATTTCATCTTCCCCTAGCAACCAGGCAATCATGCCTGTTGTACCTACTACATTTCGGTTGTGTAATTAAATCACTGGCTATTATGCAATACAGTAACTCAAACACACAAAGTGTAAATGGATGGGTATGGTACACAGCACATGTTCAGTCCTTGCAGACCACCAATAAACCAGTTTGTCTTTAAGAAAAAAGATAAAAATGTAAATGTTCCTGCCTAAAATACTGTATTCAAGACAAAGAACAACTAAAAAAATTATTAAAAAAATAACAATTATTATAATAAATGTGTTGCCTGAATAACCTTCTGCTATTAAGGAGATTAAGCAAGTAAAATAAGCCAGTAACAGTAATACAAGCTGTAAAATGTCTTGTGATAGATGAATTTCTTATAGTGGCTTCTCTCTCTTTCCTGAGGAAAAGTCAAAATTATCTTAGAAACTTTCCTTGGATACTTACCTGCCTTGTTTAAGCACATCTACATCAAAATGCCCAGTCATCTAGGTATAAATTATTGCTTTTAAAAATCGAATGCAACATGTATACATATCATATACAAAAGTGAAAGGATTGATGGGATAAATATGTGAGCTATCCAAAACTCTTTTAAAAACTCTGATGATGTCCCATTAATCCAGTCCCAGGTAAGAGCCTTTTTATGCTGCATAACACACAAACAAAATACATCAGCACTCTCAGTTTCTATCAGTGACAAGCAGCTTAATTTGATCTCTGGTTACAATATCACTTTTGAACAATGAAGACCAGCAGGAGATTTAAGTATTTCATATAATGTTGAACTAAGCAGAACAGAAATTGGATCGCTCCTTTCTACCCAAGAATAGGTGAAATAGGAAGTTTACAGAGTGATATGTTTACAAGAACTGTTAATTTTATTTTAAGAGGAAATAGGAGCGTTAGAATGGGTAAACATATACTTCAGTGTCAAGCAATTTATTAACAACTTAGAGGCGGTTTGTGCTTTTCTTATTCATCTTGTACTTGCTCTCTCCGTCTCTGGCTGTCGCTGTTCTGGAGACTCATCCCTACCAAGCTGGGGAGTTTCAGAAATTAACTAAACCAGTTCAGGCCTCTTTTTCTGCTCTTTGCTTAAACAAATAAGTTTTTTTCATTTTTTGAAGAAGCTTAGCTATCATGCTGTTAATGACTTGTATGACGAGTCTAGTCACTTAATTTTTAACCCTGGAATGAGCAGGAGTTAAAAGTTAACTAGCAACAGCAGTAACACATAGAATTAAACTGACAGGAGTTTATTTTCTTTAATTTTTGACAAGACAAAAGAGGCAGTACTGAGGAGCTCAGAACTGGGTAATTCAAACTTACTTTGAAAACTTTGAGGACGATAAGAAAGAAGTGGGGTGAAATTCAGGGTGGTAAAATAGAAGCTGCTTATTGTGTGTTTTTTTCCTCCTAAGAAAGTGACATTTCCAGAGGAGTATGTAAGCATTTCTACTATTAGTACAGATTAGTCAAACATCTCCACTAGTAGTAGGTAAGGTATTTCATTATGCCTTGTGGTGAAAAGCTGACTAGAGAATGCCTGAGTACTTTTCAGATTTATTTTATATGAACATAAACCCCTATTTCCAGTAAATAGCTGGCATTTCAGAGCACCTAGATTCCAGTATTTAATTGCAGAGCTCTAAATATTTCTAAAAGATCTTGATGATACTGTAGCAATAGAGTATTTCTTTACTCTGCAAACTGAGATACTACCAACTTCTAATAATAAACAGACATCCTCTAGAGATTCTCTCAAGTTTGCTCCAGGAGGATGCTTTTCATGTAGATTTCTCCCTCCTCCTACAGCAGGTTGAAAAGAATAGATTCTAAGGGTTTTTTTGCAGTTCCAACACATGATAACATGTGTGCCAGCCCCAAATGGCACTGGTTAGAGGGGTCAGGGAAGGAATGAAGTCCAGACCCAGTCTTCTCACAGTACTCACTTTTTTAGTGATATTTCCTCCTTTGAGAGCTTCTTGATGCAAAATACGGTTTGCCTCATGGGTTCCATTTTGAATTTCTTCAGATATGTCGCTCTGAAACTATGAGCAACTGCCCTATGATTGTCCCAGGGCAAAGATGCCGGGATCGGAGTCACCGGCAGCTCTGCCAAAGCACCCGCACAGCAGAGCTCTTCCTTGCTCTCTGTCCCAGGCAGGTCCCTTCTCACAAGTCAGAGATTAAGAGCAAGTTATTTCATATGCTAATTTCACGCCACATTTCAATTTCACATTGAACCTGTGCAGTCTCCAAGGCACTGACTCTGCACAGGACCTGCTCCTGCTGCTTCCTCTTCCTCTAAAAGGGACCCCTGAATTCCTCAGCACAGCAACATCCCACGCCTAGAGCAGGAGCAATAAGGATGGCCCCAGGGTCAGAAGAGCCCAAAGTCACCGACACAAGCCAGCACATAACCAGGAGAAGAGGACAAGGGATCAGACTTGCAAGCCAGGCTCCAGCAGCACCTGGAACTGCCCTCCTTTCCCCGCAGCCTCCTCAGCCCCACACCAGGACAGCCTTCTCCCAGGGAAGAGCCAAATGTCCAGGTCCTCTCCCGCTGACTCCCATTTTCATCTCTACCTTTTCCCAGCCAGGCTTCTCTGGGTGACCACGGGCAGCAGGAAAGGATGAATTCTCCTTCCTCCTTTCACAGGGAAACAGGAAAATCACCCCCTTTACTTCAGTCCTGCACCAACTTTGGAACCAAACAGAAGGGGGTGTTTGGTAAATAAGCTTAGACCCACTTTGTTTCAGGCAACCTGAACCTGCTTAGTCCTTCAAATGAGAGTGAATAATTACTTTCTCTTGAAAGGGACTTGATGCAAGTCAAGTTACATTTTAAAACAAGGCAACTGAATAGTATATTAAATCACAAAGTTATGTTAAAAGATAAATGAGCATTATTTAGCATTTAAGTAGTAAAACTTCAGCAGTAAGGTTATGCTACTTGCATATCAGACTCAACAAGCAAACAAAAACCAGTTTGTCCACTGCTGTGCATGCCCTTTTGTATCCTGCAGATAGACAGAGCCTGAAAATCACACACTGAATTCAGTATTCTACCTGGAGTGTTTCACTAGCACATTATGTGTGAGAAGAAAATGCAAAGTCAGCCAAGTTCCACAACACCCCCTGTCTTTGAAGAGTTTTATGAAAAAAATAAAAATGCATTGGGGACAATATTAGCCCAGACAAACCTCTGTGCAAGTGCAGATAGATTGGTTTTGTTACTCAGATTAGCACAGACATCTGTGAATAGCACTTGAAACAGTGCCAACATTTCATTTATGGAACTTAAATAATTCAGAGCTTGCCATTAAAGTTATGTTTTCAAAAGCCATTATCTTCACAGGGCAGCAGGGAGAATACTACATTTTCCACATTGAAATGAGAACCAGGACAGTTAAGAAATTTCACACAGACAAGACACTAACTCATGTTTGGAGAGAAAAAAAAAATAAGACAAAAAACCCCACCAACCAGAAACCAAACAGAGACACACACTCTCCTTCAAAAGTATGATTTCCTGCTGACACAAGTAAAAGCTTAGGTGTGCAGACAGCACCTACCCATCTTAAGTCCTCGAAGGAAACGGGTCTGTGAAGACAGCAATCAGTGGAACTGATGCCATCAGTGTTTCAAATCACGCTCTGCAATCAAGTCAGCACAGTTTAAAACAGTACACTTTTCTGCATTTGACTGAATCCCAGTCTCTGTTCAGAGAGAGTTTGATACAGGTCAGTTAAAATACTGCACTATATTTTACTTTAAAAATGCAGACCAACTATGCATTGATTACCATCCTGCTTAACAAAATCACAAGATAAAATTACTGAAGAAAACAGAAGCTGAAGTAGTAAAAATTCATGTTCCAACACATGTTAATTTTGGTTAACTTAAATCACAGTTTAAAAAAAAAAAATATAAATCTATCCAATACGTCTACCATTTCCCGCACCCTCAGGAGCAGTGCTGGTTTGTGTACACTAACTTTAAATAAGCACCTATTTGTGGTGTTTCAAGACCCATCTAAGGCCATTAAAGGATTCTGAAAAGCAACTGAGAGCGCTATGAACTCCTTAAAGAATTTGGCATAGCGCAGCTAGGTATACCAGGGAAATTGAAGATTTTGTCAAAGCCTTGTCAAACAATCACAGTTCAGCCATAAACACAGCAACATTTTTGCTTGGCATGCTACAGCAGAAACTTTATTCAGTTCATTTTGAAAATATTTGCAACCAAAATTTATTTTTGTAAACTCACAGAAATAAGCTTTAACATATAGGCTGTATACAACTCAAATACAGGTAATACTTTTAGCAATAACTTACAGATACAAACTAATGATAAACTACAATTTCACAAAGAATTGTAAACATTTTGCACAATTGTCAGTCCTTTCTTTTAGGCAAAGTGCTCTTTTGATGACAAATAAATTAACACACACATAACTAGAGTGGACTACTTCCAGACAATACAAAAAGGTGTTTATAAGGCTTGTAAACAATGTAATAGTTATTTATGCAGAATCCATAAAAGTGTCTTGCAGGCTAAATATACTTACATACCTGGGCAGCAAAAATGATCTTGAAAATGCTTTAGATGTTAAATATAAAGTTAACATTAATATCTTTCCAATGGTATTTTTCATACACAATGAATGACTTAAGATTACATCCTTAATAGCTTATGTCCCTGACAAAGGAATTAGGTGTGACTTATTGGCAGTTGTGTCATTGAATGGGGTAGCAAAGGCTGGAGTCCAAGAGCTGTAGGTGAATGGGCTACGAAAACAGAAACATTTACTGGTCAACATCATCAGAGGTAGAAAAAGATGAAGAACTAGTAAGTCCCACTGGGTAACAACAGTCCCCCTGTCCCCAGCCATCGCAGCATGCTCTGCTTTCCCCACCCCATCAGTCGCCCTCCTCTGCCCACAGCCCACCTCCCACCACCAGTCTGGAGAAAAGAGAGCTCAGGCACACATGGCTCAGAGCCAAGTTCTCCCGAAACTTTCACAGTCTCTCTGAATCACAGATACCAGCCAGAGCTGTTGACTTGCTGGGTCAAAACACAATTAAAGACATAATTTTGCCACCCAGCCCCCCCTCACCACGTGTTAGTGGGGGACCCTTCTGTTTCCACTGAGATGGTGGATTGAGCACCCCTATGGTCCTGGGGCAAGTCAGGGAGCAGGTGGTAAACACTTCTCATTAAAATTACATATTAAAAAACATGCCATGGATGTTAAAAAAAAAAATTGTTTGATTTCTTATTACTAGTATTCATAGTCTGGAGAAAGCCCAGAAAAGTGGTCTTCATATCCAGATCTTCAACTATGCAAGTCCTGCTTGAAGAGGCACCCTTCTTAGTGAGGTGCAGATCGCGAGGACAGCATTCAGATAGTCTATGAAGAATACTAGAAATTAGAAATCCAGTAAGTGTCTTTTATCAGCATTTGGTCAACTGTTCTTGCAGGGTCACTAGTGACTTCACTCGGGCGTGCGAAGGTGTTACACCTACCATCCATATAGCTGTGCAGAGCAGTGAGCATGGTCCCGTCCTGGGGTACGTAGGCAGAGTATGCCATTTCCTCTAGCATGGGTGGAGACAGCCTGGAGGGCTGCACTGCTGTGACAGGAGCAGAAGATGAATGATTAGGACTAACGTGCTTCTTATGGCGCGCTCTGCAATTTTGAAACCACACCTGAAAAGGGGAAAAAGTTTACATCATGTTAATAGATTGCATTCTGTTTAAACAATAGCACAATAAAAACCTCAGCTTTCTAACCTCAGCTGAGTTCAGTTAGTTAATCAAGCCTTTAAGAGTCTTAACGAAGAAGCACTTGTCCTAGGCCTACACCGTACCTCAAGCAAGCATGGCCAAGCCAGGAAAGCTCCTGCAGCCCAGACCAGAGAGGGGCTGCTGCCCCAGGGGCCAAAGGGGATACAACACCACCTGTTTCAGCACAGACAGACAGACAGGGATTTCACAGGACACCCCTTCCTCTCACATGGAGAACTGCTCAGGCTCTGGCTTTTTTAAGGCTTGATGGTAGCTGTGAGATACCTCACCTCTACAGAAACACTCTGTCAATCTTCCTGGCTAGAATGAGCTACAGGGACAGCAAACTTAGATTTAATTGTATAAATATTATTAAAAATTCGTACTTATGTAGAAAAACCACATGCATACAATATTTGCAGAGAGTTATCTTCAAGTAAAGACTGTAAGTTTGTGTTTCTCTCAGTTCTGGATGGCACAGGAATATATTTTAACTCTCTAGAAGGGATCACCAGATGTTTACTTACTCTAAACACGTCATGCCACAGACCACTTTCAAAAAGAGCACAGGTCTTAAGAACAAGCTATTGAAATCAGAGATTTATATTTAGAAGAGGTCAGTGCCAATTCCTACTCTATTTAGGCTGAGAGGTTTCTTCCTGGAAGATTATTGATCCTCCAACACAAAGTGCAAGAGGAATACAGGAAGTTTTCCAAATTAACATGTTTGTTCTAGACCTATTCCTGACTAAGGATGTTGTCTGAAGTTTTAGTGTAACTGCCAGATTAGATCTTTTTCCATCTCAGAATAACTACACGGAGAGAGCTGTCATTAAGCATTTCCAATGGCCGGGTACCAGCCTCTGTTGCTCCCGTAACTCCACGCTGTTACCTGTATAACACGCCTGCTCAAGCCTGTTCTTTCCGCCAGTTTCTGAAGTGTTTGTGCATCTGGGTTGTTGTCCTGAGCAAACTGTGCTTGCATAACCTGAGAAGGCAAGACAGGAGATGGCAGGGTTTGTGTGTGCAGCAGCCCTGCGAGCAGCACCGGAGACTCCCCTCGGCCACCGACCTTTCCCTGGGCTCTGTTTAGGAAACTGTTGTAATAGACCCCAGACAGTCCCCAGCACACTGAGGGGGGAAAAAACAGTCTCCCAAATCCAAAAATACAAGCTCCTTATGTGCTTAACTGAACCCAAACATTTACCAGAAATGAAAGAAGTTAATCTCCTTGGCAGCAGCACGGAACAGAGGAGGTGCTTTGCTGAGATTTGTTCCAAGGACTGTGGGACAAGATTCCCTGGCAAAGCAACTCCCACACACGTGGCAGAGAAAGCGTCCGCGGCAGCAGACACAGCACAAGGATCTATGACCCACCTCGACCACCTGCACCTTGTGCTCCTCAGGGCGGCCGAACCCCCCTC
>JAOXNG010000012.1:73844966-73858755 GCA_028566535.1 Scolopax minor
TGACAAGTATGTCCCCCATAAATAAAAACCAAGATTAACCCCACCCCCCCAAAAAAAAAAAAATTATTCTTTCTTGTTTAGCTTAGTGCAAAAATGGTGCATAAAATCAGGAACTGAATTATGAATAAAGGCCTTCAACAGAATGAAAGTGGATTTTCTTGTCTTTTCAAAACACCCTCAAGAGACAGCATACAATCTTCTCTAATATTGCCCCAAATGGTGATAGGACTTGTGAACTCAGCAGATGTGCACAGCTTGACCAGACATGCAATACTTGTGGAAAAAAGTGGTCGAATGGAGAAAATGAAAACAGCTACAGGGTTACATATAGACAAGCAACCTGTAAGGATATCAAGCAGCCTAAGAGAAGACTCACAACACAGATAATGAAACAGCAAGAAACTTCAAGCTCAAAGCAAAGCATCACATTTCTTTTTTTAATTTTCTGTTGAATTAAAAAAAAATAAGTATCAATGTTACTGTCTACTACCACGATTAAAATCAAGTCATACTAATTAGCAACAGTCATTACAAGCTCCTAAAGACAGAATAATTTTCAGTATCTTTTTCTTTCAAGAAGAAATAAAGAGATTTGGTTCACAGTGGTTGAGTAAATCTGGACATTCTGAGACAATAAATACCCTGATTTCTGAATTAAAATTCATTGCCAAAAACAATCCATAAGTAAAGAGAGCCTACAGGGAAAGGAACTATAAACATCTCAACAAAGCTGCTAGCATCAACTAATGACAGATGTGAGGCAGAGCTGCCCAAGCCATGTACAAGACAAGACATGTAACAAGTGTTCACACCACCTCCGGAGCTAAATACTTATTTCATGTTGTGAATAGAGTTGGAGAAGCCCATGTGCAGCTGGTGAAGGACTGGGCTGGATCAGAACTGGAGATACTAGGCTCACTTCAGGACTTCCTTGATACATTACGGAGTCTTGAGAAAAGGATTTAATTCCTTTTTTTATTTCATTCCCCGTTTATGCTGCCTCAAACACACAGACTAAACTTTTTGAAGGCCCATTGTTTTATTCTATATTATGAAAGCACAATCTTGGATAACAGTTCCCAATGAGAACTAACAATTTTGAGTAGAGGACACATTTGGAGAAGGTTAGAGAGGGACATGCAGCTTCAAGAGGACACTATGTGGAGAAGGTCTGGATCCTGCTAGGTTTAAGTTCAGCAAGATGCAGAAGCAAAGACAACGAAGGATCCACAAAAGAAAGAAAAAATCCTTACCAGTAATATCTTGCCCTTTTGAGGGGTTACATTTCCAACCCCCAGGGAATTTCAAGTAACATGCTGAACCTCCACTTTGGGAAAGGAAAATATGAGCCAGCACACAAGCCTTGAAAGATTTCCAGTGTCTGGTTGAAGTGGTTTCCATAATGCAAATCAATAACTCTCTTTCCAGGTTCTTTCTTTTTCCTCTGTAAAACAAATCATGAATTTCATTATTTTAGCAAATTACAACACCAATTTTTATGCTGCTTCCTTCCGTCTCCAGTGAAGCACACCATGTCCAAGATTAATAAAGCTTGATGCACAATAGAACATTACAAAAATTATGTATCTTTTTTCCCTTAGTAAGACTGCTACCCCCAATAGCAGACTTGAATCTGCCAATTGTAATTACAACTCTAGGATTTTATTGTCAAATACATTTCCCAGATAAATGGTTCTTGCCTTTTCAATGAATTTGACTGATGGGCTGAGCATGGAGTTATCTTTTTTAAAAGCTGGAACATATGGGGTAATACAAATTCTCTTGCTTTTTTATAGGATACACAAAACCTTTTTTTTACAAATGTATTTTTATTTTTAGTGTTTGTCTCTTATCTGTATGGCTTATTTTACATGAATCTGCACTGCTTTGCAGCAAATCAGATTCAAGTGTATCATTTGTGAGCTACATACAAAGACAGCAGTAAGAGCACTAATCTGTTCTTTTCAGCACACTAGGTCTCAAGAAGCTTGCACAATCCAGCATTAACAAGCTATTTATTTCATTTACCATCTTAATGACTGAAGGAGAAAAAAAAAGGAAACGATGATTGCTTGTTTGTTAATGAAAGGGTGCTGTGGTTAACCACCGGAAAGACTATTAAGCATCATAAAATTGCCCTTGAAACTCGACACTTTTAATATCTCATCTGATGTACCACACTGGCAACACATAAGAAATAAAAAGATCAATAAAGGTTTCACCTAACTCCCAATTAGATAATTTAATGGATTCGGGGAAGAAAATAAGAATAAACTAGAAAGGATAAAAATAGAAATATTAAAGCAGATTAGATTTTTGAACAGTGAAAGATGACATGGATTGAGTTTTCATTCTTTTATGATGCTAAGTTATTTGCATATAAAAATGTGGATGTGGACCTATGCATTGCCTGTGTTTTTGTCTACCTATTGGAAAACATGTAGGTTGTTGCCAGATTAACAAGTATCTTAATAAAAACGGAAAGCAAAAGAATGATTTTTGAAGTTAGCTTCCCACTCTTGATATTTTCCTTGATCTCTGTATTGGGAGCCTTGCAGAAGACACTGTGTTGAGGAGGAAGCAACCTTAAACAGACCGGTTTTCTGTATTGTTCCTTGTACTTGGGGCTTGAGCAACCTGTATGTCAGCATGAGCAGTCGCTGTAGAGGAACCTGCTGGCATGGGTGTTATGACAGAGATAGCATCCCAGCCTGTCAGGAAACTTTCTGTTAGCTGGACAGCTTCCTAATATAATCTGTAACTTGTAATATGTTCAGGAACAGTAAAGTCTATGTGGATCAAGGAGTACAATGAAGTGATTCTGACCAGGAGGCAGCTGTACCTCATGGAGTCAGTGATCCACATCACAGTTACCTGAGTTCATGCAGACCTGTGCTGTGCTGCACGATGCCTTGGCTGCAAGGCCAACTTAGCCAGTTGCTGATAAAAGAGGAGCCTGTCAACAGCTCACACTCAGTACCTGCAACGTACCACCTCCATGGCCTCACCTTTATCTAGAAGTACAGCAAGACATCCTCATGAGACCATCCTTTACGAATAGAGTTGTTTTCTTGTAAGAAAATTAAATATAATAGCTCAAAGGATCAGAAAGGACAAACGCTATCTCTAAAGCCTGTCATGGGAAATCCATCCATGGTCTGTCTGATGATGCATGAACATTGGGTACACAGCAACTGAAGGGACATAAGATTTATTACCTATATATAGTCTTCTTTGGTTTCTATTGTATTAAAAAGGCTTTTTTATTAAGCTATTTTTTTCTTGGCCTATCTCTCTCACACCACACCTCATCCTGTGGTGCAGAACAGTCTCTGAGGTTAAAAATTTCTTTGTCAGCAGATCACTAAATTACATTTCTGGCTATAAATGGCACTGTATTCTCCACTGATTTCAGCCTGTCCCAAAATCTCAGTTAACATTTAACTACTCCATTCTCAACTCTGCAATTAGTATTAGAAACTTAGTCTTCAAAGAAAGAAGGCTAAAGCTATAGTATAAAGTTACTGTCATGGCTATCTGGAACATCTGGCATTAAGGCATTGGAGACCAAAGTGGGACATTCAGGTAAGACTTGAGGTTTTGAAGAAGTCACTTGGAAGACTCTCAGAAGAAACAAATGTAATAGTTGGCCAGGTGTAACCTAATCTAGCTACAGGAAATGCTTAGGAAAGAGAGAGATCTTAAGTGACATCCCTCTACAGCGCTTCGTTCCCATGTTTTTCAGTACCTATAGACACTTCTACCACATAAAAACATCAGTCCTAAACTTGCTGTATCGACAGTAGAAGCTTATAGCCTATGTTTCTGCACAGCAAAGAACTAGTTTCTGTCTTTCTAGATAAGTCAGAGGAAGCTGGAGAGTAAGTGGAAAAGTCTATTTCCCCCACAATCTAGGGTTTGTGCATGAAATTGCAGTCAAGCTGCTTAACAGCATGTGGACAACAATATGTCTGGAGCCACAGAAAAAGAAAATTTTAATTATAAAAATTACTATGGATGTAAGAATATTCACAGGTTTTCAGTAGTTTGCAAAATTTTGAATATTCAAGTTCTGGACTTAAATCAAATGAAGGCACTTTAAAATTCAGTTCAGACACCAAGTCCTTTCATAGATTTAGACAGATACGTATAAAAAGGAAATACCAGATATGTTGAAAGTACTTGAGTAGCTTGTCAGTAAATATCAAGATATCCCTGTATGGATGACAGATCCTGAGAACTTCCTGCTCACCCATCCTTTATGTGTTGATTAGTTTACATTAAATGTACATTTAAAATAGCTCACAAAGTCTATGTGCACTGTGTCCTGTTACTATAAGCTCTGTAAACAGTAAGATCTATGATTATGCTTACCAATTTCTCTAAGTAGGCTAAGATTTTAAATACTGTAAAAGCCTACTTATAACAATAGATATCATAAATTAAATATGAAACCTCAATATAAATTAGAATATAGGGTGATTCAGGGAGTTTATGAAGTTTATAAAGTCAGCCAATTTATTGAAAGAGTTTATGTTCTCCATAAGCACTTCATTTCATGGATCACAATTTTTACAGAGCACTCTGCAAAAAAGTCTCAGTACTTGTATCTCAGAAGCATCATGAATGGTATGTAAAAGATGAAAACGTAACAAATGTAACAAAACGTTTGGCACTATCCAGGCTGCCACCTGGTCTCACAATTACGGTTTGGGTTTTTTCCCCCACTACTGAGGTATGAGTTTATTTATATAATGTATACAAAAAGAAGCAGACACCAAATCCTCACCTCTTTGCAAAACTCAGGTCTATGATTTAGTACCATTCAAGCCACTAAAAAAGAATTAACTCTGTTATTGAAGATGCCACAGAATTGAAAAGCGATTCTTGAAGGGACTGAAAATTCATTTAGGAACCTTTGAAGTTTGTTAAAATTTCAAATCCAGAAATGATTGTAAACCAACACGCATTCTTATGATTTCCAAAATATTTGCATTATATACATCAACTCTATTCTGCTGTAAGACTAGCTTCTACAAGGAAGAGGAAAACCCCCATTTATTGTTGGAAAAAAACTTAAGATTTTACTTTATTTACTTAAACTTTTTCAGGTTAAAGTTGTTTTCCAAACTATTGCCCAGACCGGCAAACATGTCAGCCTATACACCTTTGCTTATAAGAATAGTTCTAGTACTGATTTTATTACCAAAAGTAACAAAACGGTGTGGAAACAGAATACTTGAATGATTGTGGAAAGAGGGGGACTGAAAGAAGAAAGTTAAGATCTTGCTCAAAGTCCTTCTTTAGTGCAGTAGCTAGATAGATAAGACTGAAAACAGTAATGTAGTATATGACTTTGCTGTCTCTAACTAGATCAGTCTTTGATATAAACAAAATAATGTGGTACTATTAGCAAGATAACAAAATGATCAGGTTATCATTCAGTTGCAACAAAATACAAAACCTGAATTAAAAAATACACTGTAGATATGTTAGATACAAATACAGCACAGGATAATAATAGAATAACAATAGAAAGTAAATAATACTGAAGGTACGAGGGAAGAATTAAAAAATAAAAATCAGGGGAATGAGCATTTCCTTGCCTCTAGATAGCTCAAAGCAGAAACTTATTACTTTACTATGGAAGGGATTAGCAGTCATGGGACATCCTCTCCCATGCAAACTTCTAAATTTAATCAGTGCATATCACGATCATTTACAAATCTAGTGAAGACATATGAAAAATATAGCAGTTTTTTCTTACACACACCCCCCCCAACCCACAATAGAAGAACGAAGATGATATTTATATTAGCTGTCAGTGAAAATAAGATATTTCCTTACAATAAGATTTGTGCATTTAGATTCACTGAGAGATTAATAAATAGTACTGCCCTAGGAAATTCCTTTAAGTGTAATGAGATAGAAGCATGTCTGAAAAGTCCTTGCTCTACTTGTAAGAGATGAGCATCAGAACAGGGAAACACCCAACATAAGGTAGGGTAGTTCCACCCTCACCACTGAAGGGTACCACTGATTGGAGTGCGTGATCCCATAATTAGCTCACCTTAGATTTTACTTGTTAGTACATTAACTAAACCATAGGCAACTTTTTTGGTTTTCTCTTTCCTTTATCTGTTGACAGAGTGGAATAATAGTCAGATGATAAGAGCATTCCTTATTTCAATGAGTCTTACTGGTCATGCTAACACTCATGCAAAGAATAGACTGCAGATTTACTCAATCACAATTCCAGAGATAGAGCTAACATTCATTTCTTGTAAAAATCAAATCAAGCGTGCATTGAATATTGCATGGCACAAGGAGGATTGCATGAAATCCAGAAACATAACTAAGGAAAGTACCTTTTAACACGTTGTTATGACTTACTTTATCAATTGCACATATTGACTGCAAAGCATCATTTAACCATATTCATTACCATAGCTAGGTATGACTGCTATTGGTCTCAAATCATTTTGCCAGAATTGCATCAGAAAATTTCATTACTTGTTATAATGTTTACTGTTACCAATCTGTCTTAACCTTACTCTTCCTTACTAACAAAAAGTAATTGTAGCTTACGACTTTACATTAACAGAAATGTCCCATCTGTAATTTAATTTCTAAACAACAAGGTCAGTATAACCTTTCACATTTAGTTTCTGTGTTGTCAACAATGTAATTTGCTTATGCCAAGCAAGCTGGCTAAGGTTTCCCTACTTGCATTTCTGCACAGTTAACACACTTGAGCATAATCAGCCCTCCCTTCTTCTGAGCTTCAGTGGACCCTAATGCTTTAAAGTAGCTTTTTAGAGAGTACAAATATTTCACCATTCATTTGCATTAGTGCCAAAGCTACAGGCTACAGTGCATTTCAAATAAGTAAGAGGGTCCCTTCTCCAAAGAACTCACAGTACAAGATCAAATATTAAGATAAAAGAAAAACAGCAACAGCAGTGCAGTTGATAGACTGCAGCTCCATTCATTGCTGCTACCTTGGGGATTTAAAGTAAACCCATAATCTATAGATGAATATCAATGAAAAATACAACATCAAGGAAACAGCTTTGCTAATGGGACTTTGACATTGTGACAGAATTCATGGTTGATAAAGGCAGAGTGCATGAGGCACTTAATAAAGAAAAATCTGGGAGCAATATGATGATGACATCAAACTCAAAAGAAAAAGAGTAATGACAGGTAACAGGAAGGGCTAAAGTAACAGAAATAGGAGGAAAAGCCAAATACCAACATTCTTTCAAAGATGCCATAGTCTATTTTCAAGTAAAATGATCTTCATGAGGTATAAAGATGAAGTTTGACATATCTTCTCAAAAGAGAGAATTTTTTTAAAAATATATTATTAATAATTGATTTCTTGCCTTTAAAAGTGAGAATTGTACCAATAGGACAACAGTGAAACAAGGACATCAATAGAGTGAAAAAAAAAAATGTGACTTGGGAAAAGCCAGTCCATTTAAGTACTGAACTCTGAAAAAAACACGTTTTATAATGTTTTAATACTTTGTCTCACTTCATGTCCCCAGTCACTTATTTTGGAAACATTCTGCTTTTACCCAAGACATTTTTCAAAAGTCAGTGTTTCTTGCACAAACAGCAAGAAAACTACTGCAACCAGCACAGTAAGAGACTGCTTCAGCTCTAAACTTCAGAGGCTTTCGTCATGGACTAGGTGATCTGAAAGGTCCCTTCCAACAAAGGCAATTCTATGGTTCTATGCTGATGGTTCCTTAATCACATTAAGGAATGCAGGTACCTTTCTGAAATGCCTTAACATTAGTCATAGAAAGTAACAAGGAGTGCCTATTTCTACCCTTTTACAGGGGCACGTAAGATTTCAACACCTTTGGGAGGAACCATTGACTAAACTATTCTAAACAGGCTTTTTGACCACAGTTTACAACACATATCAAGTTAATTTTTTAATTAACTCTTCTATGCTGCCTTTACTTATCAAGTAATGCCATAAAATAGTCTCCTGCCTAAAAAAAAAATGAAAAAAGAATAATTATTTCCACAAACCATAGAGAAAGCTGAATTTTCCTTCACAGATTCCAGCAAGACTTTGGAAATTAAACTAGTGGAAAAAACACTTGTTTATAAACAAAAATTGAAAAGAACAAAGAGAGAAACAACTGCAAATACTGCAATATCATGATGAGAAAAAAATATTAAAAACCTATCACAACTATAACAAAGATAGAAATGTGAAAGTAATAGACTTTTTTCTATTAAATACACAGTAGATATTAAACCAATAATTCATAATAAACCTAATAGCTAGTCTTACGAAAGTTGGAAAATAAAACAGTAGGAAATAGGACATTATGCATGAAATAATATTATATAAGCCTCCCTGTGCATCTGGATTTTATGTTTAGATTATATGATATGCTTATAGCAGATATTGTGGGCCTCTGGGCAATTTGCACGGGACCTAACTATGCCTCATCAACTACTGTAAGTATGTAAATTTTACTTCTAGTCTATTTGTTTCTCCCTACTACTCAGCAAGGAAATAGCATTAAAACAGTGTGGTGTTGCAATATGCCACTGAAATATTTTTGTTTATAAAACCACCAGGCCACCTTCCAGCTCCATTGTCACCACTCCTCTTGAATATGTGAATCCAAGCACTACACCAGGCTTCATCCAGCTGAGGCTACCTCCTTGGTAGAATGAGGGCTGCACATAGCGTTCAGGCTTAAGGATGGAAGATCATTCAATTCCTTTCATGGTTTGTTGATTTTTGGCTGTTGGCCTAACATTAACCCAGCTGCTTTCTCACTCTCCATCCTCAACAGGACTGAGGGGGGAAATAAGATTCCTCCCCCCTCCTTCTCTGACCTTGGTACTCATGGGGTTGTTTCTTCAACACACTCCTCACTCATTCAGACATTGCAGACTTCTCTCTGCTATCTGCTTAAACAGCACCCATACCTCTCCTTAAATTTCCATTTCAGTCTCTCCCTCTCAATTTTTGTGCTTTCTACTTAATTCTTCACATTCAATAGGTACACAGAAAATGCAAAAGACTTACCAAGGGACAACGGTAAATATAGGAACAGTGTTTTGTGATTACTGCAAAAACATGAAAACATGTCACTCAAGCGTAACCTTGCATCTTACATTAAAAACAAACAAACAAACAAAACCACCACAAAACCCAAAAATTTGTACACCTAGTCCTTTCTGTATCTAAGGGTCTCCTTTTCAGAGCAGCTTTCAACATTTCTTTTCTATTCTTAGAAATTACTTTAAAAAAAAGTCAGTTCAGGTTTGGACATCAAAGGTTTACTACCTCAGATAGAACATGTCAAGGTTTTTTGACAGCAGTTACAAACTCCTCTTTGCAATCCCTTTCTCCTGACAAATTTCAGCTTTATACATGCTGCACCATACAGGAAGTCTCGGAAGAATACTGTTACAGTATTCATACAGCTTTCCCAGCATGTTTTATAACAAAGCCAAGTATGTTTCACGTTAATGTCATCTTTCATTTTGTTCTGTAAGAAGGACATGACACAATGTAAAGCATATCGGATGAGCGAATGATTTTCAGAAGTCACAGTATCCATATAGTGCTGAATCATTCATAAGTTACATGTGGGTTCCCTAAAGTATCATAATTAGAGCCTCTAGAGTACAAAAGAATTATGGCACACATGTGCGTGTTTAAAATCTAGGCTAACAAAATTGCCTATTGAATTTTCAAAGGAAGTGCTTCAAATTTAGAAACACCTAACCCTTGAACAGACTTCGTCCCACATTGAGAAAGGCCAGTGTAATAAATCCTGCCCATGAACAAATCCCAGTGCCTTGATTATTTCTCTACTGGAGAAATTTCCAACAACTTAGATGAAAGTTTACCAAAAACTTTCCTTACTGTTCATTGCCTCAGTTTTTGAATTACCCAAACAAGCTTTTATTTCTGTGACACAAGATTGTATGGAACTAGTAAATACCTAGCAAGTTTCTGCTGATCAAAATTTGTTTCCTATTTAAACCTTTTTGAAGCAGGTAACTGTCAACAGCTACAAAAGAGCTATATAGGAGAGAACAAATTCAAAAACAGCTTCCATTATTCAGCATATCTGCAGATAAAGCTACAGGGTGGACAAGCAGTGGAGAGTTGAAAGTCCACCCTCTTTAACGGGTTTGATTGGGTCCTTCTCAAAATAGCCCTGCTATTGAACAAGCTCCCCAAAAGGTTTTTTTTAGGAGAACCTTGTAGCTTAATATTATTTTACAGAGAATATATTATACAGTACTTTGATAAACTGCTCTCTTTTAGAGCATCTTCAGGTACTACTATACTCAGAGGTATTTGTCCTTTAAAACTGGAAAACTTGGAAAACTGAAAAAGGGAAACTGAAAAGCCCCAAACCCAACAGTTTATTAAGAATCTTCATTTTGTCATTTTGAAATAGAAATCAGTATGAAATACCCGCAAGCTCACTATTATCTGTACTGAAATGTGTTGTTGATGGATAAACAGCCCAAGTAGCTAGATGACCATTTATGCTACGGTATGAAGAAAGTGATGTGGTATCTCAGTAGAAAGTGGCATAATTCTTAAAAGGCAAAACACAACATCTTCAGTTTCACCAACAGATAAACACAAATGAATAGAGCACTGAACTACTTCTTCACTTATTGTCAAAAATGTAACGTAGCTGGTTTAAACCAAATGAACTTCAAAGTGACAAAAGTGTGTCAAGGGGAAAAAAAAAAAGTCTCATCACACAAAATGACAGAAAGTACATCAACAATGTTGCTAGGGAACTATTATGATCTTTCCTTCTTCCAGAAAAACAATCCTTATTTTAAGGTATCTGAAGTTATCTTTCTGCTCTAGGTTTTGTAGTTAGTCAACTCCCCTTTCATCCTAAAAATAATGCAAAGAAACTTACCTTTTGTCTGTCTTCTGGGAACCAACTACAGCGTGCAACTTCCATCTTAATTTTTGGTAGGTGGTGTTCAAAAAAAAGCCTCTGCCAAGCAGCATCCAACTTTTTTTGTTGCCAAATACACCAAGCTCCATAGGCAGCCTTTAAGTAGCTCATCAACCACTAACCATTCCTATTTTAAAATATATTGAAAAGTGAAGCCAAGCTGAGGAAAAAAAACTCGAATCTGACTGGAATTGAATGTACTCAGGAATAATGAGGGATTTTGTTGCTTTGTCTTCTCTGCATTGCATTGCACATCTGCACAAGAACAGTACCAAATCCAATGCCACCAATTTGTCAGGTTATTGATCATCTACTTGATGTGATTTCCTTGCAAGCAGAGCAAGAAGTGACTGCAAGGTCACTAGAAAGCACAGTAGTCTTAATTTAAGCAGTGCACAGTATCTATGATGTTAAGGAATTGTAATAATTACACGAGAGTTTAGAATGGAAAAGGTCTGGCAGTCAGCTCTGCAGGTTAAGATGCTTCTTAACTTACAGACTGACTATTGATAAGGGATGCACAAGGAAAACTGACCCTCTTTAACTATTTATCCCTTCTCTTTGTCCTGTAAGATGTTCTTTGTGGCTTTGCTCTGGCCTTGTTGCAAAGTGAAACGCTGCCTGCAAACTTGTACTGAGTCTGAAGGTGGGAGAGGGTGAAATCTTGTGTACTTCACTTGTTAGGATAGTTTTACATGATTTAAAATGATTTAACAGATTGGCTCCAGCAGATCTTCCAAATTGCTCGGATGCTTCCATGGGAAGGTCAGCACTGAGGAAGTGAAAAGTGCTGAAGAACATATTAAAGATCGATGATTTTTAAGGTCCCTTCCAACTCTAACCATTCCATGAGTCTGTATTAAGACTTGTGTCTATTTGCAATGCTTTGGAATAAAGGAAATTTCTCTCTGCTTTCACTTTTCTGCCCTTTCAAACTACTTGGAGGGAATTATGTCAGTCATGCACATGTGCTCATGTTTAAGACTGAGTTGGGGTCATGATCACGGTCATATTCTCTTGGGGCAACTTGCAAATTAACCTTGCTTTGATATCCCACATCAAATAAGAAGGCGTATTTCATGCCTTTCTGGACACAAGTACAGCAAATCTCCTCATGTCCTTTTCCATCAGGGATGAAAATATGCTGTGACAGAAGCCTGTCCCATAACAAGTAGTTGTATTTCTAGCAGCTTGGAGACTGGATCTTTTGGCCTCTCTTGCTTAGGAGTGTGGAGGGAGATGGTCTGAATTTTTGTCTTGACTTGACGGCAAAATCAATACTGATCTTAAGATTGTCCACAAAAGAAAGGAGCTGATGAATCTCCATATTGGTGCTTCTAGACCGGTTTCACTTCCAATGTCCTAAGTGCAATTGGTGTGGGAGCTGTGTCAAAATGCTCTGTTGTCTTCTGCTGTGGTCATCCTCATTTGCTGAAAAGAGGTTGTTAATTTTGTGCTTGTGAAATTCTTGTGCTCCTGAGAAATAAAACCACTTTTTTATTTGGTTAATGGGCAACAGGCTTGTATGGATTTAAGCCTTACCCAGAAGGGAATGTAGTGATGCTGTGTCTTAGCATGAAGTTCTTGCTCTTTTCCCTTTGTTTCCCCAAATTTCTCCTTTAGTAGAGAACTAGATCTGGTCACAGTCATAGCTGGTTATGCCAGGAGGCCTTTTAGTCACAACTGACATAGCTGCAGGGGCAACTTCTGTTGTGATTGTCCAATCTTACACTGTTCTGATAGCCAGCTCACAGAACAGAGTCACACGTGCATGTCCTGAAATGCTTAAAGCAGCTCTTCTTCATGAAGCAGTGCTTATTGATGAAAACAAAAAGAAGTCCTGAAGTTTCAGTGCATGAGATGTCAGAAATGGTTATTCTCCCAAAGGAAGGGTTTTATCAAAGTCACTCAGCCTACATTGTGCTTAAGGACCTGTTTTTAAACAGAAATAGCTCCATGAATATTCACTATTCGCATCTGGTCTGTTGTCCCTGTTGTATCTCCAAATGCAGCAGCTTGTCCTTGTGAATTGTTTGAATTTTACAAAGAGTTATGGTTGATATTATTTCCTGGCTCCTTTTCTTCACCCACCAAACACTCAGTATCGGCACTCGAGCACAAATTGGACCCCTCAGGAGCATTGGAGCTTTCCAGCTTGGCAACGGTCATACACAAGTCAGCAGAGAAGTAAAGAAGACCTCTGAGATTTGATGCTAATAAGAGCATTGTCCTGACCTTGTAAGTCCAAATTTTAGAACAAATACCTCTAGTCAGCCTCATCGTTAATTGACACAGTTGCTCTTGGTGTGATCCAACAGGAATAATCATCTCGTGATGGGCTGGAACATCTCTGCTAACACAACTGCTAATTGGGAGCTGGGTTGAGCGGAGCGCTGCTGCGGGGATGTGCACTCAGTGAAGCGTGTCCTGACGCTCGCAGCGTTCATGCTTGATAGAATACTTTGCTATCCCTGAACATGAGTGTGTGCTCCCGTTCACTTATCTTGGTGCCAAAATTGCTTAAAAGGGGAGTCCAAGTGGGACATGGTCCCGACGCTGCTGTATTTTCCTCTTTGTAGATTGACTGTGCAGTAACATCAAGACAGCAGGTATTAGTCTCTGCACACATTGAACTGAAACTCTTACCCGCACTGATCTTTATAAACCAAATTATGTTCTGGTTGTGTGTGCTGACCTTCCAGCAAGGCAAGTCATAAAGCTGGGGGGCTGACTGGTCCCAGTGGCAGCCTGAGAGGAGCAGACTTCCCCAGCCTACATACAGCAGCTAAACTTGCTCCTCATGCCTG
>JAOXNG010000012.1:73880583-73893708 GCA_028566535.1 Scolopax minor
AAGGGCTTCCTGGAGGCTGCAGCACCATGGCCATGGCCAAGGGTCCCTCCATGACTCTGCTGGGCTTCTGCTTTCCGGTGGCACATCCAAACCATGGTGACAGAAGTGGTTGTGAAAACGGGTGCCACAGTGGGATGCTTGATGTCTTAATCCCCTTGGGGAGGAGGGAGGTGGGAGCTCCCACACATCCAAGGATTTACTGCTGGGGTCTCTGCATCACAGCTGCTGGGGTGCTCCAGTCATGGTCCCCAAATGCCAGCTCTTGGGTTCATGAGGTCCTGCTTTAACTGAGCTGGTGACAAGCCCTCAGTAGTGGGCACATGGTTTGCTTGTGCCTCTGAACTTCCAGGGACAAAAAGGTCCATCAGAAGATCCCCACATTTGCTATTAGACTCCCTCCCAGATTTGGGGCAGGTGGGTAATTTGGGACTGCTGGTATCAGCAGTACCGTGATGGGGAGCCTTGGGGACACTGCTTGTCTTTTGCTCTTGGCCACATTTCTCCAAGATGAGGCTTTGGTCTTTTCTAATCACACCTTGCTGCTCGGAGCAGTCGCGGGCAGAGGCATGCAGGAACATGGCCAGGATGGCTCATGGAGCCTGAGGCTGCTCTGCCTTGTCCCTGTGCAGGTGCCGGGGGCCTGGGGCTGCCGTCCTTGAAGAACAACAAGAGGGTCAGCAAGGGAGACCTCTCCAAGGAGGACCTGTCCTGGCCGCTTGCTCTCGCAGGGTCACAGGAGGTAAGTGCTCACCAAGGCTGCTATGTGGGGGCTTTGTGGGCTGTTTGTGAGGGCAACTGGTTCCTCGACTGTTCCTGTCCAGCATGGCTCTTGCACTTAGTGCTGGGGGAACAATCCAATGGCAGATGCAATGTTCATTTTCAAGCATAATATTTGTTTTAATTTTTGAATTCCCGATTGACATTATGCCAGCAGCAGCAGGAGGGCATGGTGCATGATGCAGTGATGCCCACTACGTGTTACAGCAGTCTAATAATTATTATGCTGATATTTTCTTTAAAAAGCCTTGACCGTATTGATGGACTGAAGCATCTCGTGTCTCCCACTCTTAGGGTGGCTGGCTTTTAGCTGCTTTGCCCCCCCTTCTTTTGCTGATTAGGTTGACAAACCTCCAGGGTCTGGAAGCATTTTTGCCTTCTGTCTTTATTGTTTTGACTTTGAAATGAAACCCCAAGGTTGGAGATCTGCCTGTGATGAGGCAGCTTCCCGAAGAAAGAGCCATAAATCCAGCTGGGGTGAAAATTCTACTTTCCCACTACGTCGGGTTCGGGGCTCTTCGCTTGCAAAATCTCATTTCGTTTTGAAACTCTTGTTATGCCGGATGCAGGAAACATGCCTGGGTTAGACTGATTGTAAACTGCGGCTGCTGAAGCCGCAGGGGAAAGGCTGCCCTTGGTGCCTCTGCAGGGCTGGGCTGACGCTGAGGGGGGGAAGCATGCCCACACGTGTGTGAGGGCACCCACGCCTGTGTGAGTGGGGTGCCGTGCCTGCCCTATTAAGCAAAACTATAAAATTAACACACCAGGACAGGTAAGAGATCCTCCCTATGACTGGATGAGTACATTTCAGCAATGAATCTCCAAAGGTCCCCTTATTAGAGCTCCAAATAATTTATTTTCTTTAAAAAAAAAAAGTTTAACCAAAAGTTACAGCTGAAATATTTAAGATCATAAAAAATATACAAGTCCTATGTTTAAAAAAAATTTACACAAGACCTTATTTCTACTTGTGCCCTAAAATATGTCAGCCAGTCTGGCAGTATGAACTGAAAGTTACATCATTAAAATGGTCCAGAAAAATATATCACAAGGGGTGTACAGCTTTCAGTAGGGCTCTACCTTTGTTACTGTGAACTGCATTATAAATCCATAGAGGTCAGTAAAGTTGAAACAATTTGCATCATCTAAGTATGAAGATCCAAATGTTGGGAGACCTCAAAGGTTGCTGAACAAGCATTAATCCATTCCACAAGAAAATATAATTGGAAGAAATGCTAAGAAACTCTTATTTACTCTCAGTTAATTATTTCTGCCAAAGAACAAGCATGTGGTCATTTATATTTGTATTTCCCAAAACAACAATAGATGGACCTAAAGCTATTCAGAAATTCTGTAAAAATTGGTTATCATCTCAGCACTTAATTCATTCTAGCACTCTGGGTCAAATTCTGCTTCAAAATAACTAAAACTACAAATGAAGATAGAAATTCTTTGCTGAAGTATTTCAATCTTTTGTTATCCCTGGTTTATCAGGAAAATACCAGAGGAGAAAAGGAAAAGAGAATTTCCAAATTCTTTCTTATTTTTCATGCCTGCAAACCATGGGTCTCTCCACTGAAGTAATGAAAATACACTGTTATAAATGAAGTATGCAATAAGGACAAAGGAAAAAAGTTACACTAACTCATTTTTTCAAATTTCAGAAGGCCTTAAATTTAAAACCAAATAAGATTCATATTGTCAAGGAACTGGTTAATTTTACTTTATATTGAAACAATTTAAATAATTAAAATTAACTGCAAACATTCCACTGGAAGAAAAGTGTGTCTGAACTTAATTTTTATTAAAACAGAAAAATATTTGAAGAAAAGGAAACAACTTTTTAACTTACCAGCTTGACCAAGTGTATACTCCTGATATCTTGTTCCTATCCTATTTGTGGCTGTACAATTATACCTTCCAAAATCACTGTCAGATGTGGGAGCAATCTTTAAAATAAACAGAGTTTTAAAATATTAATTTCTAATGAAATAATGAAGTTCTTTAATAAAATTTAAAATGTAAATATGTTATCCTTAACCAATATGCAGATGCATTCTTACTTCTGCCTATATTGTATATTCTCCAAATACAGATCTAAATACACTCTTTTTCATATTAAACTCCACCTTCTCAAATTCAAATGAGGAAACCAAATAATGGAAATGGTGACATTGTTCATCTTTACAATTCAACTTTTAAACAAGAAAAAAATTTAATAAATTTCACAATTTTTTTCACAGAAACTAATACTTTGACTGAAATAAGCAATGAAGGGTCAAAAATTTGCTATTATGTCCACCATTCTATGATTCTATGATCTGACCTTATGGTATAGCCTCTCATCGGAAGCACTGGTTTATAATTCCCATTCTAAAGAGTACCAACCCCTACTTCCAGTGACCCTTCCAGCCTAAGAGTTTCATTCTGACAGCAAGTTTTGCTGATGCTAACCTTTTTCCTGAATGCTTTATGAAAATCAATTTTAAAAATTCAAGAAGTGCCTTGAGGAAGATAAATAAAGCAAGTTTATTAATTTGAAATATTCACCCTTCTCTCTCAGCCCCATGAAAAAAATGGGGCATAAAAGAGGGGAGTTAAATATAACATGACAATAATTCAGAAGAAACTAACACTGCCGCTGAACAGCAGGCAGAACAAACAGAAAACCTTCATTTATTAACATTATTAAAATATCCCTTTTACTCCCCAAAAGTAAGAGTCAAAGACTATTTTATATCAAGGTGTTCTTCCTTACCTACCCCTACTCCTAAACAAAAGCATGTTTGGGAAGAGGTGAGTTACTTCAAGCATACTGCTACCTCAGTGAATAGACAGAAGTCAGAGATGTCACCTGCTAGATTTTTTCACCATCTCCTCTCCCTTCATTTTACAGCTATTTTTGATTCTTTGGTTGCAGTTAGTAAGTAGATGCCTTGCAGTAGGTTCATCAGACCTCACTATCTGTAAATAAAATATCTCACTTAAGTTAATTGCCTAGATAGTACAAAAACAAGAACTTCCAGACCCAAACACTTTCTTCAGGACAGGATAAGTCAACATCTAGAACTACATACCTATTGACTACACAGTCTAGATATCTAGGCTTCACACTTAGAACACTAAAGACAGTAAAAATACCAACCTACTTTCAAAGCATAAGTAATCAGACCATAGGCAAACCAAAATTATTAACAACTATATTTCAAGCCAAAAAGTCAAGCCAAAAAGCGCAGCCAAAAAGATATAGATACTCATAACAATAAAATAAAGCAGCCCTCTTTAATGCAGGCAACTTGAGAAAAATATGAGAAGTCACTAGTTAAATTTTCACAAAGCTTTCATAGGAGATGCCCATTTAAAAAGAACAGCTGTTCCTGAACATTAACCTAATGGCAAACAATTCATTTTCCCCACCTTTTAGGTTAACAGATCTTTTCTTCTGCTCATCAAGTCAGTCCCCTCTAGCCTCCTTAAGCTAAAGGACAGAAATACCGATAACAGTAGAGAAACTCTCCAGTCACTGCAGAAACAGCAAATATAATGATTTCCAGGCGCCTGGTCTGAGTAAAGGCCTGTTAAAGACAGGAGAACAGCACAGGTGTGCCAGTAACAAAGATAATGAGCAGCACATGTTTTCAGTCAAAGCCCTTAATTTAAAACCTCTTCTGAGCCAGGAAAATCTTGGGAATGGAGATAACAGGTAATCAGTGACCCTGTCAGTCTAAGAAATCAAGATTAGAATTTGGTTTTATTGCCAGTATACTACTAGGTCAGTACTTACTGAGTGTTTTTTATTTATTTCATGGCAAACAAAAAAAAAAGACTGCTCTTATAATCACATCGTCAGAAAAAATTTCTGAGAGTATCAAGAGAATGAAGAAAAGCTCTGCATCGTGCACAGTCATACTGCTTTACCTTATACTATAAATTATTAACTTGCTTTGCCTAGAGGTTGAGGTCAGCATTAGGATAAGACTTAGAAACTGAATAGTTTGTGTTGTATGTACCTGTTAATTGTCCCATCTTGGACTTAACTCATATCATTAAGTTCCATGTCAAAGTGATTACAAGCTTATTCAGGTGATCAGTAGACACTTGGTCTTGTTCCACTGGTGCACAGCCACCTAAAGGTCTAGCAGCTTTCTGCCTTCTTATCTCTCAGCTTTGCACTCTTACACTGCAGATTCTGATAAGGAAGGAAAAGCATGTTGGCAACCCACTGTGACAGAGAACCTTAAACAGTAATTAACAGGCAATTGCTTCCAGCCCCTTTTTCTGATTTGTCCTTTTAGAGTTGAGGAGGAAAGGATGGAGCACAGACTGATGAAACAGGAAAACACGGAGAGAGGACAGAAAAACAGACAAGTAAAATCTAAAAGCACTCCCCCCAAAAGGAGGAAGCCTCCACATATCTGTCCCCTTGTCTAATGTATGTGTACCCTTCCTTAAGGCTTTTGACAGGAGAGAATTAAAGCCTTTTCCTAAAGACACTAGATTTGTTTTGACACAGGAATAGGAGTTTTGGAAGAAGACCTCCACATGATGGATGGAACATTTGACATCTGAAAACATCTCTATACCTTCCTACTCACTACTGCCAAGTAGAAAGACCTGTGACAGTCGTATTGTAACAAGAAAAGCCTCTTGGGCATACACGAAACCTCTGTCTGATTCGAATGGGGGCCTCCAGGAAAACTCTGCTAAAACGCCATGCAGCCTTGGAGCCATTCCTGGGCTGCGGGTGTCTGCTGCCTCCTGCTGCCCGGCCTTCAGGATGGATTTCTAATTTATGGAAAGGTGGCTGATTTCCAAGGAACACTGGGATAAATTTAGCATCTAGTGTCAAAGAGGACCACAAATTACAGGGATTAACACACAAATCGTTAACGCTATGTGCCCAAATATTGAATATGATGGTTGAAGAGGTCAAATTGCTGCTTGAATGAGTTTCTGGAACTTGGATTCCAATGAAATAGAGGCTACAAATGCATTTTATGTGAAAGTGATTACCTTTCAAGCCTCTGGTTACTTGACACTCAGGAGATCACATGGCATGCTATGGTGCTTCCCTGGCTTAGGAATTTTCCCTCTTTCTCCATGCTTAAAAGACACTTAAAACATACCACAACTAGTTGCATTTCTGGGTCAGAGAAATGCAGGTGACAAGCTGACAATAAGCTTAAGTCTCATAAATATCTACACACTGTTTTGAAAAATCCAGTAGATTTTAGAGATCCTGTTTAGGCAAAGATTGCCTTTTCATCAATAGCTACTCTTGATAAATATGTAGTTCCTTGATTGCTATCTGAATTAATTTTCTCTTTTGCTAATATTATTTAGAAATGGACTTCAGAGAATCCCTTGAGGTTATTCTTTTTGGTCCATAGAAATAGATTGCTTTTGTAAAATGGGGCAAAGATGATTCTGTATTGAAAAGTGTGGCAAATTCTTTATCTAGTTTTAATTTTTACATAAACATCTTTTTAGAAAGATGGATTGGTTTTTATGGGATATCTTTAAAATATATTAAATGTCATAAATCTTTGTCTGTAAAAATCATATTCAGAAGAGATAGATTCTAAATTAATAGATTTTATTAATATGGATAAGTTTAAAACAGTCATGATGAAAAGTCTTTTAGAAGTTGCTGCAAATGAAATGTTTATTCTCAACTTTCCCTCTGACCCCCCTATCAAACACCCAATCCTTATTCAGCCCCACATACTAGAAATGGAAAGGTTTGCTTTATCCAAAAGAGAGCATTTTCAGATGTTAAACTTTTTTTGTAGAGCATTAGATTTTGGATTATCTGGTTATTTGCCAGAATGCTTATTGCACATGTTGCTCTAGTTAGATAAATGTATAATAACCAATGACTTTAGCTACCAGCCTGAAGAAAAATGCTCTTGAACAATGAGACACATTGATAGACAACACAAACAAATAACTATAGAAAGTTAAATTAGTGCATAAATCATGCATGCAAGCAAATAAATCAGATGGCTATGCATTATAATAAAAAAAAAAAAAGCCGTGGCAACTATAAGACATATCAATTTCAGTCTCTGACGCTTATTTGATTTTCCCAATGCTCACCTAACTCAGACCACTCTCAGACCCCTATTGCCTGAGGGAACGATAGGGTGTGATAACATGCAATTCTGTCTATTATAGCACCAGGCTCACAATGAAGCTCAGTGATGCTGATAACCTCAAAAGTAACTAATATGTGACACAAAAAACATTGCCTTGATATTCTGTCATAGAGTTGGATACATATACACACAAAATTCTCCTACTGTAAATAACAGGGTAATGTCTCCTTGGTTGAAGATAAGTCATAAATCCTGCAAAGAATTCTTTAAGAAGAAACTGTTAACTTCTGTGACACTAGGTGCACAGACCAACATAGTCTTCTATAGAGATACCAACAACTTTTCTTGATTAAAATAAAATTTATTAACTTTGCTAGTAATTACAGATAAAGGATATTTTCCTCTCACTTCTAATAACTTCTCCAGTGTCTTCAAAACACTTTTTTTCTTAAATTACTTCTTTGTTCTATTTAGTGAGTTTTCTGCTACAGTTCTCTATTTTTTCTGATGTGTTTTCATTTGTTTACTAATGGCTTATTTTTTTTAATGCATTTTTGATTGAAAAGATTTAAAGCAACAACGGTTAGTTGTTACAGAATAATCTGCTCTATTTCTCTTAATTATTTATTATCTAGTATGCTGTGCAAATGTGTGCATTTCAGAATAAATTTTGCTTTCCCCTAAGGATATCTTCAATATTATCTTAGTTTTAGGGTGTGATTTCAACATCAGTTTTGTATCTGAAATAAATATGATTTTTGCTGTTACTGCTAAAAGTCCACAGGCTTTATATTAACCTGACAATGCAGGGTATTGGGATTTAGGTGCATTTGTCTTGCAGTGAGCTGTGACAACAACCATCTAAGGGTCAAGGCACTATGGTCTAACCTGTGGATATCATACATGGTTAAGAACTAAGAAACTCAGTAAGTCACTGTGTAAGAAACAGTAGTCTGTCCTGCAACTGGGAGCTGGAGAGGGCTCAAACTTTAGCTGGAAACTAATGAACAGAGAACAAACTTTAGTACAAAAAGTGTAAAATTAACCCCAGATTGGAAGCACCAGCAATGAACTCCTCTGGCTAAAGAGCCTATAAGGAGCATCAGCTCCACCTTTCTGCTTGATGAAGACAGACACTGTAGACCTTTGGAGCCAAAAGGAGTCAGTGTAACACCAGAGAAAACAGGTAGATTCTAGAAAGACTTCTGGTACAACAGTGTTAGCTGGTATGAAGCCTTTGAACTTATACATGTGCTACAATTATTGTAACTGGACTACTGAGAAGAAATTTTCTATATTTATTTGTTAGTTACTTAAAAATAATTAGATAAACATGAAATCCTTAGCTCTATATATACAGCATGTTCCCTTTTGGTCTATGACTGAGCAGCCATATTCACTATCTCCAGAGAAAGGAAGAGAGGTGGAGATCAGGGAGAAACATGCAGGACCATTCCTTGCAGGGCAAAACAGGTTTGTGGGTTTAAGCCCACATCTGAATCATCTTACGAATTTGTGGGTTCTCAGAGTGGTTTTCTGTAAACAGCAGTTTTTCATGAAAATTCATAAAGACTCAAAACATATTTCCAGAGGGTAAAATGAAGACACTTATGCACAGCTGGAGTTGGAGAGGGCTTTAGCAGAATACATTTGTGTTGGTATCTCGTCCTTGCCTCTATAGCCACATAGTGAAATCTTAGGAAACAGAGGCTCACACAATACAAAAGTACAAGTTAAATACACCACACAGTCCTTCATCAAAAGCCTGTATTCCAAACTATTTTAGTGTTTTTTACAGCTGTATTGCAATGAATGTATAATAAATACTATATTTACTTTATACTTATAGTATTTATAAATACTATAGTAAATACTATATAACATCCACTGAGAGTCCAAAACAAAACCACATAAAATAAACAGTATTGTCAATGTTCACAGTTCAGTGAGTGAACCATAGCATACCATAAACCCTTCCCTTATAAACACTCTTGGCTCCAAAGTAAAGGAAATTGAGATAAAGGGGTTTAATTTAATATTAAAAAATACTAGTCAAGTATCTGTGGTGTTCTTAAAATAATCCATACAGAAGTATTACTAATGTGTACTAAAGTTACTCATCTTGTATAATAGGGAATGACGTTTGGGATCAAAACTTCAGGCAGTGATCACTTTTCAGTCTTTCAACTTACTAAAAATCAGAGATTGAGTTTGTTCTCCCCCTCCCAGTGCTGAATAAGACGCTAGTGTTGCATACTAATGAAACTACCTGCTGACATGCACTTGGGGATTTATTTTTCAAAGAAGCCATGGCAAACAAGGAAAGAAGCAATATGGGAAGCCTGGTGTTCTCCTCTGCTTTACCCTGACATGTTCAGGATATGGGTAAGAAACATACCTCATATCTGGTCATTTGCAATAGTTCTCCGTATCTTCAGCTCAGATAGAGCTTTTAAGATAGCTGTTTCTACTTGATTTCCCTAACGTGGGGCTCTGGGAAGGAAGCAGCACGAATATTTGAACGTTCTAGAAACCCCAGGCCAGCTGTAGAGTTGGAGGTGTAAAGGTGTCCTAGGTATGTTCAGAAGCATGCAGTATTTTGCAAGGATCTTGTGAAGTACTGCCATGGGCTTCTGTAATACAAAGACTGACTTTGCAACTCATTTATAATGTAGATTACGCCTGATTTATATTGCACTTTAAGTAAGTTTCACCATATCTCAAAGATGAATTTTCCAGTTCTTTTCTACGGTTAGAGGAGCTAGTAGTTAGAAACATTAAAAGCTTTCTTAGTGGGAAGAAATAGCATTTGAACACAGGAAAAAAAACTATTAGAAATGTTTCCCACAAACACCACCTTAGCTACTGCTGTTGTGCTATGTAAAGGGTAAATTAATATTAGAGATGCTATTCACAAGCATACTCAGATTCCTGCAAACCAGATGTGATTGTTCCAGTCCTAACGCCAGAGTTATTGACAAAAAATGGTTTGGAAATCTCTAGAAAGAAATGCCACATGAAAAGCAACATTAGTATTACTATTATGCTTTGTTTAGGAGGTTTGAGTAGTTTTTGTTCATTCTGTTATTTGATAGTAAAAAACCTCAGTAGTATGTATACCAAGCACTGACTAGATAATAAACAATGTGTTTATCATCTGTTATTTGTTATCACTGACCAAAGAGACAGATACTACCTTTTCAAGAAAATAATTCATTGCCTTAAATAACAGTATGACTAACATTTATTCATATGAACTAGTAAGAACATGAAGCTTCTGAATATTTTTTCTTTTAAATACAGAAGAAAATTAAGCTTTTTTACTGCAGACAAAAGTGCTTTTATTACCTGGCCACCTAAGTGGCAAGCCTTCTATATTATACCATAATTACAATTCTGGGATGCAAGTGACAAACCATATTGCAAGCTTTAGTGTTTCCTCTACTGTCAATATTAATGCAGAAGAGTAAAAACATCTTTCATAATAAATGTAATTGAAAATGCTTAGAACCAGCTAATAATTTAGAAAAGGTTATTCAATACTTATACAAAGAATACATTTCTTAGGCTCTGCCAAGAAAAAAAATAATTGCTGAACTGAAAAACAACAATAAAAGAAGATAGACAGTAGATAGTTAGATTCAAACTCATAGCAATGCAGATACAACACTTTAATGTGAAATAATTCATATGTTTGAGAGACTAAGAAATAGAAGTTTCACTGAGATGGGAAGATTTTATTTCCAATACAATATTTTCCAATGCTTCTCTGCAACAGTCTTACCAGGAGTTTGTTTACTTTGATCCTATGTAACTTCAGAGTGAAATCAGGGTAAAAACACATTACTTGCTGACACCATTAGCAAAACAAATGAAATATTTCTGGACCTACATATAGATAGTGGCTGCAATTTTACACATTTTTAAGTGCAGAAGTTAAAGAATAAGCCCACTCAATTTAGCATAGAGCTAAAATGCTTAAAGTTGACCCCAGTTCAACAAAGCAGTTTAGTACATGCTAAAATCAATATTCAGCAAAGCATTTAAATACACATTAATCACCAAAGACATAAATAAATTTCAGCATTCAGCCTTTGCAAAGATATTTAGATGTCAAAATATGAATATAAACAACTTTTGAGACTTTCAGAAATGGCTTAGTTGTAGAATTAATTCCCAATTAAATTCTAGAATTAAATTCTTTGCACCTGAGTCATAATTAAGTTAATTACTAGACATCTTGCACTTTACAAAGCTAAGCCAAAGGATCAAAATATAGACCCCGACCTTCATTTTTGGTACCAGCAAAAGTAAAATAGGTAATCAGCTTTGTTCCTGTAAATATCTGAGAATTTGGTATAAAGAATGGTGTGCTGTGTACAACAAATATATTCCTGGGATGCTATGAACATCACGTTTCCAAGGAAGATTTTATTGTTTGGCTGCACTTGATGGTATTCTTTCTAATGTGTGTATAGAGGGGAGTTGTGGAGCTCAAATTTTTATTCTACAAACTCAGCAATATCCAGAAAGTTGAAAGTTAAATCTTTCCTAGGTGAACGTTTAATAAAAGAACAAACTTTTCTAAAAATTGTAGAAAGTAATAAGTTTCATAGGAATGCCAAAAATACCAGTTTTCATCAATAAAAAAAAAGGAGGGAAAAGGGAAATAAGAACATTCAATACACAATTAAAAATTAGTCACTTCATGTGTATTCCTATTGCATTTGTCACAAGATGATTCATCTTTACAGTAAATAAGTTTCCTACCTTCTCCCATCATACCCGTGTCTTTTTTGCTGAATTATCTCACTTGTCTGAATACTGAGATATACCAAGCAGTAGAAAGGATAAAGTTTAAGCCACACAGATGCAACAAGTGTATTTTAGTATTACCTTGAATAAAAGTATTTCAAGAAGAAAACATTGGAGAAAACATCTCAAAAAGAACATAGCAATATTTAAAAGAGAAGGAGAGTAAGTAGGAGCAACAGGAGAACGATGACAGGGCTTCTAAAAACAAATGCTAGTTAATAGATTAAGAATGCAGAAACCTGAAGGAAGAGAAGACAGAGATATCCATTAGGAATAATGGGAATAGTTTGAAAAGAACAGCACTACCTCTTTTTGACATTTTCTGGTTTTTAAAACCTACTTAATAATACAAGCAGGCTCAGAAGCCCATTATACCAACAAGAACACAAGCATATATTGAAGAAAACACACCAAGAAAATCAGAATTCAGCTTTTTGGTACATCTTTGTATTGCTCCTCTGTTTGTGCTATTGTTTAAGAAGAAAAGATAATGCCTGTGGTTTGCCTTAGGAGTATTTACCTCATAGCATGATGTGTCTGTTATAGAAATTGTGCATGAAAATGACAGAGGTAGAATTTTGAAAGTGTTTTATTCCTATTACGTCCAGCAAGAATAGCTGGGTTAGCACATCAGGAAAGAAGATGTCTCAAGACTAACCTATGATGTGTGAAAATGATGCCATCAAACCTCAGTCAATTTAAGGGGAAGTAGATATCTGTCACAGGTTCTTTTAAAAGTCTTAGTCTGAGAATCAAACCATATTTAACTGTTAAAAATAGATAAACGCGTGAGGTACCCTTACAGGTGAACATAATTACTTGAAATAATAATAACATTGATTTTCACCTTTTTCTGTTTTCTGTTTTGCATTTCAATATAACTTATATTTTTTTTGCTTTCAATTCTAGTAAGTCTTCCTTTTTATCCTTTTTTTTTTGTGTGTGTGCATATACTGACAAAGCCTGCTGACTGTAGCTGAGACACAGATGGCAACAATCCACTAGGCATTCAATGTGCATATTTCTGTACCAAGTAGCTCAACCTTCAACATCTACTGAAATTCTACTTATACAAAATGTTCAGAAATCAATGTAGACTACATACTTCAAACAGTGCAGTTACCAAACACATTTGATGGGATCAAGTGCACCCTGACAAAGTTTGCTGATGACACCAAAAATTGAGCGGGGAAGCAAACACTTCGGAAGGGAGAGACAACCTGCAGGAAAATCTGGGTAGTCTGGAAACGAGGGTGAACAAGAACCTTATGAAGTTCAGTGAGGGCAAGTGTAAGGTCACGTACTTGGGAATACATAATCCAGGAGTGTAGCACATGCTGGGATCTACCCATCTGGGGAGCAGCTCTGTGGAAAGGGACCTTGGGGTCCTGATGGACAATAAGCTCAATATGAGTGAACAGCATGCTGCTGCAGC
>JAOXNG010000012.1:73905800-73922736 GCA_028566535.1 Scolopax minor
CCCCCCCCCCCCCAAACAAACAAAACAAAGCAATAAACCCCAAACCCAACCAACTCTAACAGATGATCTATTCAGATGATAACTCTCCTGTCAAGGCAAATAATGTGAAGTAAGCTGAATTAATTTCTGAGTGATGCATATTGGTCCCTCATTAAATAAATCTGGGAAATTTGAAAGTATTTTCTTTTCTCTTGCTGCTAATGAGTAACCATTACACCTTCAGGGAAAGAACTGAGGCAACAAGAATGTTGATTGTAATCAGCATTTAAGTGCTTGCTTTTTGTTTATGTTGACCTTGGGCAGAAGCTAGCTAGAGCTTCTAGCTTGTATGGTGTTTTACACACACAGTTTCAAATGCTGACTGCTAGCAGGAGTTAGGAACTAACCTGTAAGGGAGATTTCTCTCCCTACTCTGGCTGCCAGATGTCAAACAGAACCTTTAATCCTGATATCAACCTTGTCTCAGAGATCCCCAAATTTATCTGTTATTGCAGGCATCCAAAGTAGTTTTTTGGACTGATTACGTCTGCAGAAACAAAAGCATCTCCAGTTTGCCAGTTGTATTTACGATGCTTTGAATGCTAACCAAACCAAAAAATTAAAACAGTGAATTAATACTGTTGTCTACTAAACTGAAAGCAAAGTGGCAAAATAAAGTCACAGAACAAAAAAAACTTCAGACAAAAGATATACCTGTCATCAGCCCTTTCTCACTGCCACTTACAGTTCTCTAAGTTATTTAATGGAAAATTGTGCTGTGCCCAACTCCAAAGTGCTGCCTTTAGAGTTTATGTCTGAGGGATCTCCTGGAGTTTGAACTTACCTGTAGGACATGTTGAAGGCAACTTATAACAACTTGCCTCCTCAACCTGAGTTTTATTTCAAAATAATGGAAAAAGCTAACAACCTAACATCAAAAGCTGGAGCTGGTTGCCTGAACGACATCTCCATGTCTCCTTTTTTACAACATGTAGTTTATTTCTTATTTTAAAATTTGCATTCCACGTCTTTTAGCTTTGGAAGCACATATGTAAGGATTCACACTTTCTGTGCAAATATACATGCAAGTGCAAATGTAAATGGACCCACCTTCCCTATCCCTTGCCCTTCTCCTTTTGCATATTTCCAATCCCACTGCATTATTTTGTGATATTACAATACTAAAGAATTATTCATTGTACAATCATTAATTAAACATAGAATCTTTGGATCATCTTCACTATTTCAGAGTCTGAACACAGTATGATATAACAGAGGTAAATTTGTTAACAACCGGGAAGAGACAAATTGATAATGTTAGATGTTTCTGTTATAGGTTCCTACTCAGTTTTATAACAAATAGACTCAGTATTTGTAAATATATCCCATAAGTAATATAAGAAGATGTGGATTATTATACTAACCAGAAGGAATATGATTAAATATTTTAATAAATCTAACAGGAACTCTTTAGCATGCAAACTTCTTGCATTCTCTGTAATGTAACAAAACAGTGAAGTAATAAACAATGAAACACCATGTAGGTACATCAAGAATTAGCTGAACTTTCAAAACCTTGTCTGTTTTGTTTTTCATTTTGGTTTTCTGTTAAATTATACTTCTGTTGCTACCTTTAATGATTTATCTAATTTATTGAATGACTTTTTCTGATTCTGGGAAGGTAATACTGAGATGAGGTGAGAAAAGCTGGAATAGAAGTAATATGGTATAAAAGGAATTTAGGAGATGAGGAAAGAAATACTTTATCTTTTTCCAGGCTATTGGATTTCTCTGATGCAGGTGCAAGCTCACAGCATAAAGGAAATTATCAGAAACAATAAGATACAACAGGGCACCTGTATGCCTTGGAAAGTACAATAGATGTACAGAATGAACATCACTTGGAAAGTGATGTTCATACATTTTTTTCTTAACTTTAAAGTTGCATAGTCTTTTGTAAGAAGGTTTTTCCTTTGAAAAAGATGTCATTTTGAAATCTTATATTATGTTCTAATATCAGTTGTGCATTGCTCATCTAAACATTGTTTATTGTTTTTGGTTTCATAACAATATGGTTTAATTCAGTTCTTTGAATGTATAGACCTATACTGTTAATGTCTATATGATAACATCCCACTTTCTGGACCGTGTATTTCTATTGTTACACTAGACTCCTCTGTGGGATGCAATAAAGAGAAATTATGATATTTAATTTCTTCTTCTCTACCCAAAAATTATGGAAAAAGGCAGGATATGTCCAAAATGACAGAATTCATTACCCCATTTGTCATTATTGTTAGTTTTCTCACTCATACACATACCTAGTGTGCCAAATCTACATCTGCACAGACTCTTCTGCTTCAACAATGTAGTTTAGATTTTACCTGGGAGCGCAGCTTTTCTATCTTAGCACATTAGTGTAGAAAATGAAGAGTGCTCAATCACCTCCATAAATTCATACTCCAGGGATTCATACTGACTGTAAAGTGAGCAATTCTCTCAGCAGTTTTCTAAACTTAGTTTCACTTGGATCAACAAAACCAAAAGCATAGTGTGGCTAAGAATCATTTATTTCCATCTCAGAGGTTATTCTCCTTGTCAAGAAAAAAAAAAAAAAATTAATGCAAGGAAGCTGTCTGGCCACAGCATTTTTACAAAATATTGTGTGTGCACTAATTTTTCAGGTGAAAGTGGTCAAGCCTGAGTGCCTCTGGCCAACTGATTTTCAATGAACTTTCTGGAAAATGTCCAGGATTATATTTAGAGGTAATAGCTCAAGGGTGTCTTCTTTCCTTTATAAATACCAGCATTATGCCTATGCAATGAATTAGAGGACTTGTCTTTCACTGACAGAAAATTTTATAAGGGAAGTGCCATGGATACGGAGAACATTTGCCACTTCAAATTTTCAGTGCTCAATAAATAGCTGTATGAAAAAATTTTTATAACTTCTTGAATATTTTATCTTTTAATTCATCTTTTATCCAACATAGACATAGACAACATAGTGATAGGTAGTGCTATGTATATTCAAAGAAAAAAAACATATGATTAACTGTCAAGATTCACTACCTATTGCTGATGAAGTGCAAACTTCAAAAGAGAGCTGAACTCATGTTTCACTGCTCCATTGAATCATATCTTAGATATCAAACAGGTCTTCACAACTGAAAATGGTCAAAACCAGAACTGCCATCAGCTTCCATCCATGAAGGACACGCATGGTCAGAATAAAAAAAAAAAAATGCACAGTCTTTGTCATAAAAATCCTATTTTGTTTTCAATTTATAGTCTTAATGATCTTCTAGATTGATTTTTGGGGGTTTTTTTTCCATCATCTGGGACAAGCATTTAGACAGACATAGTTCTTTAGAGTTACATGACTTTTGACCAATTCTAAAACATTTTGCAATCATAAATTACAGACTTCTTTCTAGAATTATTAGAAATAGTGCTAAAGAAAGAGTTCAGAACTTTCTTCAACAGTGCTAAACCCAAGCAAAGAGAGAAAATATCACAATCAAAAAGCCTATTGCGTCTCAGAGAACACAGCTGTAAATCTCCTGTGAATTGCTAGAGTCATGGAAACACTACAAAAATTTTGTTCATTTCAACAGATGAACAAGTTGAACTGACAGCATTTTTGTAACAATCTTTACCATCTCAGAAACTATCCTCACTTGTCCTTTTCCTATATGGGAAAGTTAAAATTCCTTTAAAATTCATTTAAATACATTTTCTGATCCCCTCTGTAATCACAACCCCTATGGTCATTACTAGGAAGCCTCCTTCTGTATTCTGTTACTCTTAATTTCAAATTAGTTCTTGCTTGCACTGATTTGAGAGGGGTCTCAGGCTTGATGGTCTGAAAGAAGGAAAAAACAGCCTTTAACAAAATTCTCAAACATTTAAAGGATGTAAATGTGAAGCAATGAAAATTTCTTTAAAAGTTCTACAGGGCAAGATACCAAGAAAACTAAAGTTAGAAATAGCTTATTTAAAAAATAAAACATCAAACAATTAGTCTCTCTCAAAAATAAACCTCAACTCCCAAATCCCAGATACTATTGCAAAGCACTCTCTGAAAACAAAAATCTTGAGACATTTAAAAGTTCATTACAGAGAATAACGTGCACTAATTACAGCTAATACAAAAGCAAACACACTCAGCTTAGCAGTTAACTGACATAGATTTTAAGAACCAATTAGTTGCTAGAAGTAACTGGGCTTTTTAAGCATTTCCTTTATATTCATAAAGACAATTCCTTGGGACCTTGGGATTAGTACACTTAAAAGTGTTTACTAACACTAATATGACTACAGAGATAAAATATGTTCCTTATACAAATCTATATAATAGGTATCTTTACTTTCCCTTGCTCATTCTTTAGTGCTGTCCTTCAAATATTCATAGAAGAATAAAATGATTGGTTTAAAAGTAGTCTTTGGTTACAGTATCTGAAATAGTGTAGTAAAGATATCTTTGGTTACATAACTTTATCTGTTTACTGAATTGATGAGAAATTCACCCTCTGTTCACTCTGCCATCTAAAATATACACTTTACTATAAAATGGAAAAAATACATCAATTTACATGAGACAACACATATGTTTAAGTACCTCAGTGAGTCTAGGCATTGTCTGTTTACAGCGTCTTCCTAAAACCAATTGAGATAGGAACAATTTCAATTGGACTTGCATCAAGCCCCTACTTCGGGAGCTTTTCCTTTTGACTAAGAAAAATTTTATCTCTGCACTTAAATTGGAAAGAAAGTAGGGTTCTCAGTAAGCACAAAGCCAAAAAGAATTCTTTATTCCTTTCATGACATAGGCAATTACATTTGTATTTCTGTAGTTAATGCTAATTACCAAGATGATTTTGCTTTCAGGTCAGTTTTAGAATTTTTAACTCAGTTTTACACTCAGTTTTTGTGTTGCTTTTTGATCCAACTCTTTCCTCAGTGGAAGAAACCATTCATATCATTACTGGACCCGTCTCTTCCTTCCCCAATAGACCTGATGGTGTTGGCTCCATTCTGGGATTCAAAGGATGCAGTTTGAATACCCATGAAGTAGTGATATTTAAATGCTGCTCTTATTTCCTAGAAAAAAAATTTCTAACAACTAGGCTATTATATAAAAGTCCAGACTCACATCCTTCTCTGCCAGTTCCTGATAGTTAAGACAGATTTTAAGTGCCTTTATGATGAAATTAGACCTGTCAGTCTGTGTTAAAGGTGATTTATTGTCATCTACCAGAGACAGTGCCCCAAAACAGAGGATAAAATTAAGAGAATACTATTTTTGGATCCCAGGGATATGCAAAACCAATGTGGATGACAAACTTCTTAATATTTTTGAGGCTGCTGTTCTGAACATGTTTGTGAAACACTGTTAAGCCAAAAAAAGAACTTATCCATGTTCACATAAAATTGTATCAGAATAAAGAGTTTGAGGTCATAGTTTGAATATCAAATGCTTGATTCATGTCTCAATTTCACTTTAACTATTAAAACTCTTTACAAAATACAGAAATTACCTAATTCTATTCGTTATTTATAATTTAGTTATTTATATCTTTCCTGTGTTTTGGGTTTTTTTCTTAATTTGACTTTTTAGTACCATCACATTCCTCATCTTCTAATTGCGGCATATTGTCTGAAGAGAGGAATGAAGGTCTAGTTTAATTAAATTGAAAAGACTATAGAAATTCAGTTTTCTTTCCAATAGTAAATGCTTTGTGAACCTAATTAACATGAAAATAACCTGGTTTCAGGATATAATAGAGAAAATCTTGTAAACCAAAAACATTTAGTTAAAATGCAGATTACAAGGACTTGATTTTAAAGATATCACATTTTTTATTTCTAGAGACCAAGGGTAGAGATTAGATCATATTAAATTGCATAAAACTGTTACAGTGTTTAGTGCTTTCTCCTACATTCAGAGTCTTTTAATCTGTGCTTATCCTTAAAGATAGTAATAATGTGAAATGTGATAATCATAAAACTTACTGTTTAAAAATTACACCTTCTTATTCAATGCCCTACTTCTGGGATTATATCTGCTCATTTTAATGACATCAAAATATAGATTTTTACTCTTTTAACATTGAAAAGTTAACACAAAAAATAAGTAGTTTAATTTTATTCTATCATAGTTATAATAAAAATTGTAAAATTGCTTTTAGTTACAAAATTTGCTTTACTACTTAACATGCTCATATCATGAATGGAGAGAAAATAGCCTTTTAAAGTTGAATAAAGAGTTTTGATAAAACTAAAGTCAATCAGGGAAGATCCTGATCAATACAGCTCAGGAAATAGCAAGTATCTTAAGATTCTTCCACATCTATTTCACATGTATCACAGAAGAGCATCTTTCCCAATACCATCTTCCATAAGAATATAACTTTAAATCTTTCATAGTTTGAAGGTGGAGTAACAACCAGCAGAAAATCCAGTGCTGTAGAGAAGTCTACTGAACGTTAATAGCATACATTAAAAAAAAAAAAAACTTAAAGCATCTGATACTTTTTGTACTTGAATCTAACAGTATATGAACAACATAAAGTGCACCCATTTCCTCTCCAGTGAAACGTGTCATCATTTATGAACAAAAGGAAAAACTAAGTAACAATGAGTATCTGTAGACAGAATAAGGAAAATCAGGAATACTTCTCACAATTGCCTTTTTAGGAGGGACTGTATGTAGGTAGCTAATCTTTTTTCAAATTTACTGGAACACATACAAAACTAGCTGTCTTCATGGAAAGAATAATATCCTGATCAATAGATCAGCTGTTTAGTCTTGTGCTGCATCCCAAAGAAATCAGCTGAAGGTCTCTTACCTCTATAAGCATCATTGTTAGATTTTTGTTTGTTTCTGGAATGCAACAGTGGGTTTTTTAAAGTGCTGCATCAGTTCTGCAATTAGTTTTCTCTTTGCAAGTGCTGCTGTAAACAACATCTATGTCATCTATATCTGTATAATCTATAACTATCTCCATGTCTATATTGTATTATGTCTCTAATTACATCTATATCTATGTTGTGTGTATGTATTGCAATGGTATCTGGGTGCTCAAAACCATTTAAAACTATCTGATCAATTCAAAGTCTTTGTGTCTTATAGTAGTGGGCTGAATTCACCAATTTTATTAAGTTAATTTGAATGGGTTGTGTGTAATACATCTACATCTCTCTGAGATTTAGGCAGGAATTCATCAGGGAGCACAGGTTTCTATCCTTCAATTAATGGAGTTGCTAATAGGCCAGTCAAGTAAAAGTGATGACAACCCTATTTCCAAAAAAAAAAGCATTTTCATGAAGAGGCCCTGACACAAAAAGAATGACTGAGCTTGAAAGAAAACCTGGAGGACTCCAAGAAAAAAATAAGATCCAAGAATTATACACCATCTGCACAAGTCATTCTTTGGAAAATGGAGTGAATGAAGCTGAAGGACCTGAGCAGGCTGGTCAGGAAAAGTTCTAAAGGGAATCAGCTAAAGAGAAAAATTGGTCTTAGTGTAAACAGTGCAAGTGTTACTTTCCTTTTTTTTTTTCTTATTTATACCTTTTCTAATAAAGATAGAACAGATTGTTACATATTATATACATGTCACATCCACACACATGCTCATACAGGTGCATTTATATAGGCTTGTATAATCATTACCTCACATTAGCAGAGGAATCTAAAAACAGAGTACTGAGAAATCTTAAATTCCCTGATTCTTTGCAGTGTATGTTTTCACAGAAGCTGCATACAGTGAAGGAGAGATGTTACTGCTGGGCCAAGAGGATGAAATGTCTTCCACTGTCAGGACAGCCCAGAAAGCTCTCTCACATGCTTCAGGGCAGCACAGAGCACACCTATAAACCCCAAAGTTCCCAAATCAAAGGAGCATATGATTGTTGCATTACAGGTATATAAAGACCTGTTATTTTCTTCAAAAGATGTATTCTCTTGGAAAGTAAATTTATTTATCTGGCAAGGATACAGCAGGCTCTTTATGACTTGATAGGCTTTCAAAATGAGAATGTTTTTACATTTTTTGAGTGAAAGAGTGGTTAAATAGAAACCTCAGACTAAAAGGAAGATTGTCACTGCAAAACCACTCCTCCTGACCTTACTCTCATCATTATGCAGATCATCCAGTACTATCATGGCCCAATTACACTTCACTTGTGAGATCTGACAGAATTATACCACTTGATGACAAGATTACACTCTGTATTTTTTCCTCTAATTAGCATGTATCAAAGTATCCAGAGTCCTTTTGATTTCATACTTTCACTGATAAGTCCAGATTCACCCCATACCTCCATACGTAGTCAGGATGTCAGATCACTAACCATAACCACAAGCTCACTGACTTCTTTTCCTCCTGTCCTTGTCGAGAATGAAGGTGATTAGTCTGAATACACTTACAAGGCTTTGCATGCCTTTGCTAGTTGAACAATACGGCTATATATTTTGTTCAAAAATTGTAGGCCACCACTTCCTTCAAATATGATTGGAGAACAACCTTTTATTTTTGTACTACATCAAGATCTAAATGAAAGAGTGAAATTGGGAAAATCCTCAATTTGTCACTATATTTGAAATTAAACTAACACTACAGAGGCATCTTCTGATAATTTACCTTATTAAAAAAAATTAAAAATCAACCATTCCCACTTGCCTTCTTTATTTTGCATATACTTGTACATACTGAATAGCATTTCAGACAGAAATGACAAGGACCACATGGTTTTATGATCAAATACAGAAAATTCAACATTTATAAAGAATAGGGTCAAAAAGAAAATTTAGTTTTTTCAGGCCTTTCTTCAAATAATTCTTCTGTGGGTGCTTCTTATAAAGTAATTGCAACTGAGTCAAGCCTAAATAACTTATTTGATTTAAAAATGAAATGTTTCTTTTTTGGATTATTTAACTTCTTTAACTTTTGATTCATAAAATATATTTTGGGAAAGCTTAAAAGATCAACTTTAAAAATTAAAAGACAGTACATTTCAAGATACATTTTGAAGTACATTTTGCAGTGTGTGACCGATATCTAAATTCTTTCAATTTTTATGAGTAAAGGGGAAAATACGTAACAGCTCTCATAGTAGGAACTACTGTCTGGAACTCACTGCTATGCCAGGATGAAGAAAGTGGGTAAGGCTTTTTAAAAGTAACTAGCAGAATCAGCCAGTATCCATAAATTGGAAGTAACAAGAGAAAAATGCATGAACATAGAGGATGTCAAGCAATTCCCTGGAATGCATGGGGCACAGCTTCCTTGACATGATATTCATAAAGCAACAGTCTTTACAATCTGAGTCAGTTACTTTCTCCTTATTAATGAAGAGCTTACATTTCTCCAATCAGGTTTAAGCATACGCAAGCATACTGGAAGTGGAAAATTAGTTGATGTTACTAATCACATACAGAAAAAATACACCATGAACATATATAGGCAAAATCAGAACAGGCAAGCACAACATGAAAAGCAGTTCACTGTTGCTTCTTACTTCTGAGACTGCATGGCGGATCTGCAATTTCTAAAATACTAGAGAAGGAAAAAATAATATATCTTTCTTTTAAAATGGGTAAGGGAGTTGCAAAGAGGGGAAGAAAGATTCTTTGGAATTATAGTCCAGAGAACCAAATTTCAATTCCTAGAAAAGTAGAAGCATGATCTATTTCTGTAAATAGCTGTTAGGTAACAAGGAGGCTAGTCAAAGTCAATATGGATATCAAAAATAAATCAAGTCAGGCCAATCTCCCTTCTTTTTACAATACCATAACATGAGGGGTTTTGTAGACAGGAAAGATGTCATATATCTTGACTTTAATAAGGTTTTTGACACTGCCTCAGAGACGTTGTCATAAATGATCATTGGATGTTTTAAGACAGGTAGGCAAACATCAATCAGCAGTGGCACAGGTATAGCTCATTTCAGTTTGGACATGGGCTGATCTTCTGAAGCCAATGCTATTTTTTTGGTTTTATGTAAAATTGACTTCCTACAATATTTGATATTTATTACTACTGTTAGATTCTTGCATCATTTGTGTAGTAATCATGCATATTTGAAAATCATTACTTCGGCTCCAATGACCCTGAGATTTAAAGTCTAATAGATGCAAAACTAAATGTTTTTCATTGCCTTTTAGTTGCTTAGCCAGACAGGCATACTTGTGACAGCAATGAGAAGGATCAGTTTTGTTTTTTTTTAAATTGAAATAAACCCACCATGATTCCTTGCAATGGCACTTTAAAAAAAACGGTATCAAAATGTGTACATGAAAATTAGTTTGTCCTGGAAGTCTTCTCACACACAAGTGAAACAAAGACACATATGTATCAGTAATATTCAAGTTTCATATTCTTAAAAAAGGGGGCAGGACTTGAAAAATTCAGCCATATGTTTAAAACAAATCTAAAGTTGTGATGAAAAATGATAAATCAGCTGGCTTGTCAATTAACAATCATGTCAAAGACAGAATTCTCACCAAGATACTTTTCATAGAAAATGCTAGTTAATTGATGTGACTTGTGGAAAAGTTCTCTCTTTTGGGGGGTGATTAAATTTATCAGTTTTCAGAACACAGGAAAAGACGACTTAAACTATTAAAATGGCTCATTTTGACCTTTAGAGCAAGAATTTGAGCTTGAAGCAATGAAATTCCTTTTCTTTAAAATGTATGCTGCTCCTGAGGAAGAATGGCAGATAAAAGGCATATGTGACCCTTACAAAAAATAATTTGCTTTTCAAGCTGATTAGAAAAATAATTCTCAAGAGCTCTTGCTGTATTGAAAAACATTTTCTTATTTAACATCCACTGCATGCAAATAGCTAGCATTGCCACAGATAATCTGAAGGGACCTCTGCATCTTTTGCTTATGTGTGCTGATACAAAGTCCTGCCTTTCGTCAAGGAGCATTTGAAGTGCAGTCCTTTACAGCCTTTTACAAATGCTAAGCACTTATCAGATTGACACTGATAAAACATCATCATTAAACATCATTGATTAATTGATGATCACTGATTAAACATCATTGTTTAATTACTACAGAAATGATATACAACTGCTCTCTTGTTATTAGAATATTATTATAACTGAGTATCTGCTAGGTCTATCACTTTAAATCTGTTTTAAATTTATTGGGACTAATAAACTGAATGCTATTACAAGTTGAATATGGGGTTGCACAGAGTATCAGAAGAGAAAAGCTATGCACAATGGTCTATCACACAACATGAAAAGGGCATTCCAAAATTACATTTTGTAATAAACATTTAAAAGACAGTTCAACTATGATAGAGTCACCAAACTTGTGTTTTAATTGAGATTGATCTTAAATGTAAGGCTATGCAAAGAGAAAAATCTCCTGGCCTTGATCTGACCCCCTTTCACCAGGTATGAAAACATTGCTTCTACATCCACCATGGAGAGCAAACCATGAAGAAACAATGGCAACTAACATTTCAGAAGAGCTGTTTAGTTGCTACTTCCCAAGAACAAAGAGACAAATTCTGTGAGTACTTCCTCTGCATGCTGTTGAAGCATAAAATTAAGTAGACTACCTTATTTTTAAATCAAATCAATAGATAGGAAGATGCCAAAGAACCAGACATGATACTTGTTTATTAAGTTCATCCAAAACCATCCCTTGAACCTATGCAAGGGCTAGCTGAAAGAACAAACTTCTTTCATTCTTATTGTCTAAGCAGTGACTGAAAGTAACCTGGTTGCAAGGGAATGGATACCACACCACACTTATTTTCTACATTAGCCCAAGCCATAGACCATCATGTCTACTTCCAAGTTGTACTTGATTTTTGTCTTAAAAGTTTATTTTTCTTTATTTTTTCTAAGATTAATTCTGAAATATATGAATACTAAACCCAGCTGCACCTTTCTGTTTATTAGTCCAATGCAAATAGTTGCTTTTTCATTCTGCATTTATCCATCTTACTCCCAACATGATTTTGTCACTCTACCAATATTTAGAAATATCAGTTCTTTTCCCTAGCAAAGTTGGACTGTTTTGAGCTGAAGCTTCCATATAAATAGGAGCTTGTAATAGAACTTGAACTAATGAGCACTAAACTTGCATGTCACTTCTGCAATGTGGAAAAACACAAAGCAGCTAAAACTGCTTTCACTGGATGCTAAAAATGACTATTCTTCCATGTCTGTTCCTAAATATCTAGTAACTGACTGAGCAGAAAAAGCTGGTGTACTGAATGCAAGACAAGACAGCTTACAACTTCTGAAGGGCTGTCACTTTTTTGTCCTTTTTAGCAGAGCCAGAATTATTTCAGCTACAGCTCAAAAAGTTTTGAGGAAAAAACCCTAACCACCAAACCCACAAAGCAAAAAGCCTGAGAGCTACCTAGATTTAAAGTTTCTTGACTTGAAAACTGTGGTACAGTCCTTGTACATAAAATAAATTTTAAGAAATATGTAGAAACAAGCTTTGTCATAACCTAGGACATTCACAAGATTTATACCTGAACAAATAAAACTAGAGAAATAAGTCTGATCATTTAGCAGATCTGGATGGATAATATTTTTCCAGAGAGAATATAAACATTACAGAGCATAAATCAAAAAGTAAATTCAGTTGTTTTCTTTTGGATTCTATTTATTTCTTCCACATTTTTCTAGTGGCTGCTTTTTAAGTGCAGTAATAATAGAAGGCTTACAAACACTTGGAGGTATGATTACTTACCCTAATATTTGCAATGGAGGCAACTGACAGTCATTTAAGAAAAAAATCTGCCTGTGGATTAAATGACCAGAAAAAAATTTCCTTTGTGAAAAGAAAGCATGTGAAATAAAAAATTTTATAATCCACTTGCTGGAAGGTGTTTGAAATATGGTTGCATAAGAAATAAAATCTTGCGCAGTAATGGAAATTTTTTCTTAAAATCCCAGGTCAAAGATTTGGCAGGCACTAAATATATTCAACATTATTTGATAGTTGAGCAAATGTGATTAATCTTGGCAAGTATTATCAGCACTGAGAATGCCTTTTGTGATGGTCATGATGTAGGTCAACGAAAGCATAAAACAGAATGGGAGACAATGACTTTTAATCCATAAATTTTGCAGATTTGTTAGTGGAAGTCCCATGGAGGACTACACAGATGCTAGAAACCCTGTAGATGAAACTTTCTGTAATGATATTTATACAGAGCCCTGGAACTAAAACAAAGTATGTCAAACTTTACTCTAGGTTTTACAAACCAGATGCATCTATTTGATGTTCAAAATCAATACATTTGGAGGCAATACAGATAATATATTTTTATAGATAAACTTTGCTGCATAAACAGTTTTGAAATGTCTTGATATGATCTAAATCTCCTGTCTCTTTTTGTATTTTAGATATTTCTTACTGCAGTGAAGCCTTGTAAATACTGCTATTCATGCTTCCTACCCATGTTAAATTTGAGATATCCAAACCGGGAAATAGGGTGTATCTCACATTATATGCAATTAAATTACCAATTACAAACTATTGAATTTTTTAATTAATTACAGAACAGAAAATTTCTAGCAGTTCTCTTCAGGCTAGGGAAGCCTTCATCAATTACTGAATGACATCAAGCAATTTCTAGAAAGCTTCTAGAAGGCAGTTTTCAAATGAGCTATGCTTAGATTCTGCTCAAATGATCCATCAAAACTGTGTTCACATCCAGGCATCCATGGTAGTGGGAATCAGGTCCCAGTGCATTTTCTCCTTACTCTACATATGCTCTTGCTTATAGTCTTGCCTATAAGCAAGACTTTCTGTTCCTACAGGACATTTTAGGGTTTGTAGCGGCGTGAATCAAAGAAAGAACTTTACCACCAGCCTGCATGCCCTTTAGAAAAGGCACTGGAAGCCTATCAGCACTGAAGTGACCAAACCAGCTGACTGCTAATGAGATCACTGCCCAAATCAGCTTAAATGCAGTTTTTAGCAAGCTGAACAAGCAACTCCAGATAAAGGTTTGACTCTTCATACAGAGGAAAAACAAAGAATAAAAGTTGGTAAAGGAAGTGCAGAGGCATACAAAAATCAGCAAAGAATCACATTGCCTCCATTAGTATTGGTAGAATACACATTATGTACCCACAAATTTTTTGGTTGACTTGATATGTTCCCTCATATCAAAACAAAAAATGTGTCTTGTTTTCATTGCCTTGGTGTGGGGAGGCTCAAATACTGTTGTGTTTTCTTGTTTGTACCCCTGATAAAGCAAATTTGGAGAAAAACATCACTAGAGCCCTATGTGTGCTAATCAGACCTTCACAGCCCTTCTAGAACTCTGTCCTAAAACATTTGAGTTCAGCTCTGATTTCAAACACAACTTAAAAGGAAGAGTTAACCAACAGAAAAAAATCACCACCATACTTCTAAAAGTATAAGGGAAAATATGGTTAGCCTGTCAGGAAAATAATCCCTTAGAATATTTAAGAGGTAACTCAAAGCTTTAGTAGGCAGTTGTATAAAATATTTACAAGGAATTGTTTAAATTAAAGATGGAGATTAAAAAAAAAATTGTATTTGCTATATAAATCAGTATGCAAAGCTTTCTTTTTTTCCCCCATCATCTCCAGTACCACTCAACATTTTGTGGGTTTGTGCTTAGAATGAGAAGGACCTGAATTTACTGGGCAGTTAAGCAGGGTTTCACACATTATTTATATTCAAAGCTCAGCTTGCTTCTTCTAAAAGAAGCAGCAGCATCAGAAGAGTGTTAGTTGTCACATAAACACTCCTTTTACAGTACTACCTAACAGCAAAAGTGGACCATGACTTAAGCACACTTTAGAATTTGATCTCTTTGTAATACTCATAAAAGTAAGCTAATCTTGATTTATTTCTGTCTAGTAATGATAACACATCTTTTATTTCAAATTCAGTGATTACCAAAATAAATTACAAAAGCATGTATTAGCTTTTAAAACAAATCTTGCCTACAAATACTTTGGCATGACACTGCCACTCCCTAAAGTTAAACATTGTTACAATTATGTATTTATATATTTGTAATAGAATATTAGCTTAACTTACTTCAAGGAAGTCTTTATTTCTACCTAACAAGAATATTTATCTCATTGTTTACAGAGCTAAAATGAACATGATTTTGATATCTCATGTACAACACCTGATTTTAAGCAATGCAGCAATAAAACCAGCTTAACAATTACATTAGGGCTTCACCTCTTCGAAACTCCAAGCAATCAAATATCACAGCCACAATTTTCTGATTTCTTTTTAGAAATAGATAAAGCACCTGAGCCTGAGGAGACCTACTAAGAAATATTAAGTATATGAGGAACTTATACCATCTTTTTGTTATTTTGGGCTTCTTTCTCCATGAAAAGGTACTATGTACTTTGTAATCTGTCTTAAGATCTTAGGAAACTAGCTATACATGAAATAGACATTACTAACAGATAAGGAATGCCACTGATCCTGTTGCTGCCTTTCCCAATTCCAATGAAAACAAGCAAGAATAAAATTTTCCAATTATTAGAAATCAGCTTTATTACTGTACTATCTAGTGATTTAAAGTAAATATTTATCACTTATGTAATTCAGGTACTATCTTGTTACAAGTGGGAACAAGGAATGCTCAGGCAAAGGTTGTCTCTTGGTTTTGTGCTTAGCTACACAGAAGGTAATTTTGCCTTATCACCTCAATGAAATGAAGGTAGACAGTGATAAACTTTAAGGAGATGTTTCTGGAAAATTCGAAAAGCAATGCAAGAGAAGTAAATGCAATTTTATGAAAGTGAATCATACTTGTGCAGTGGTTCATGGCTGATATTACAAATTGCCAGTGTGAACAAAACAAAATGGAAGAAAAGAGTTAAAATATGCAAATTTTCATCTCATTTCTCTGAGGAAGTCAAGTGCTGGAATCAGAATCTGTATTTACTGTAAGCTGATCAAGATTTACAAAGTTCAGTGAGACAGGAAAAAAGCTTTTCCCAAGGGGTATATATTTGTTCTAATATCACAAAAAGTTCAAACAATTGCCCTAAATCCATTCATTAACCTACAGAGTCTTAATTTGCAGACAATTTATGTGTAACCTAAAATGAGCTTCTAGCTTAGTCCAAGTTCATATAAACATAAGTCATAAAAAGGCAGAAAGGTATTTCACTGCTCAAAGAGCTATGTAAGAACAATACAGACATATTTCTCCCATGCTTTACATCTGCACAATCATTATTGTCAAATTTACACTACCTTCAAAGTACTGTAGAGGGATATAATTTCAAAACTGTAGTATTTTGCACTTCTTGTTCAGGGCAATGATTACTGTAAGTGAAATTGCATTTCTATGAAAATTATAAACACCATCTCTTTGTTATAGTTCCTTGCAACATTAAGTATGAATACATTACTTTCTGTAAGTAAAAACTTACACTGAGCAAGAAAACAGAGGTGCAAATTGTATTTGCAGTGTTATTCAGACAGCTTGGTCACAACAGAAACTACAGGAGACTTTGTGAACCTGGGGATTCTCTTCCCTCACCTGTGGGAAGTTGAAATAGTAATGTATATTCTCTGTGTAGTGCAATCTTAGCTGGAAACGCCTAGGGGAAACAAGAGATTTTCTCATACTGAGGTTCTTCACAAAACAAATAGTGCAGGCATTTTCTTCAGGTGTCCTACAGGTATACTTAAAAAAAAAAATAAAACACACCACAAAACTAAACAACCCCCACCAAAAAATCCAAACTCTAAAACCTGTGTAGTAATAATTGTGAAGGGATGTGGTTTCACTCTTAATTGCTCATTTCCTATTTACTCTTTCAAACTCATTTCACATATAGAATCAGAATTGTCTAGGTTGGAAGGAACGTTTAAGATCATATACATACACATCATGAGCGGATGTGCTCCATTCTCTGCTGTATACTGAATGACTGTTTGAAAGCTTATAT
>JAOXNG010000012.1:73925851-73950031 GCA_028566535.1 Scolopax minor
CCTCTCCCCTCCAGAGACCAGGGGCCTGTGACAGCCACTGCCCTGGGCTCCCACCACAGTCAGCTGGCCCACCCCCCTGCCATCAACATGGTCTCTTCTGGTTTTCTTGGAGGTGTCACACACAACTAGTTTGACTTGAAATGAGTAGTGACTGGCTTCCATTAGAATCTCAGTTTGCTAAGTGTTTACCTAACTTTTGTTGTCAGTACAAATCTGACACAAGGATTTTGTATCAAAACTTTCATACAAATTAGAAGTTTTCACAGAAGCGTTGAATTCTTAGATGCTACAGGCTAAGTTCTGCCTTCATCATTCATGCCATATTTTTTTAAAAAAAAAGCATCAATTATATTACTGAGTGTTGAATTTTTACCGAGTCAACCAAATTGCAGGCTTAAGATGATAGTTTCTTAACCATTCTTCCAATTAATTTCTAGAAAAGAGTCAGACACTGTCCTTCTATCCTTTCATAAGCACTTAGAGACAAAATCCATACGCCTTTCTCTCTCCCTACTGTCATACATCACAAGCTTTTACACTTCTTTTTACAGTTCCTTTTATACCCAGAACAGCCATTTCACAGTGTAAAAGCTTGTGGAGTATGTAATGGTAGGATAAACAATTACAGACTATAGATGACATATTGAACAGAAGGAGAGAAGAAACACAGCCTGAATGACTGTACAGCCTAAAGGGGATAATAGTAGATGGGCACAGAGGAGAGAAACAAGGGAGACAGAAGCAGGTGTTAGATTTGGTTCAGCAGCTTATTTTCTAAATAGAGTGAACTTACAGAGTAAATTGATGTTATTTTCCCTATTATTTAAACCCTGCCTAATGATAGGGAGGATAGTTTACCAGGAACTTGTTTAAATTAGACACATAAACCCAGCATCTCAAATGCATTCATACACCTAATTCCCTGTGAAATAAATTAGTCTGGTTTTAGTCTCTTTAAGCCTAAGTTTATCTCCAGTGAAACAGAGAAAACATGAGGCATAAAATATTTCAGTGATCAACAACGCATTGCTACAATAGGCAAACTAAAAATTTATGCTAATAGATCATGAGCACAGAAGGAGGTCTGTATAGTCCTTGAAGGGGGAAAATGGTACCGAGGTCAAATGGAATTGGCAGGGCTGACCAAAGGCCAGCCAAGAGAAAAAGGGTCGGCTTGCTTTTCTTCAAAATTGTTTACCTCCTTTACCTTTAATGTCCCAGGCTTGGCTATTATCTAGTGAAGTGGGATCTAGATGAGTATTGCCCTTTCTTAAAGATACTTTATTTTCATGGTGACAAGGAGAAAAACAAACCCTTATCCCTCTGCTTTGTGAGTGTGAGAAGCAGGATAGTTTTTATATCATTACTATACTACATCTGTAGCCTGGTTTCTCAAGAAAATAACAGTTGTTTCTGTCAGTTTCTCCCTGACATCTTTGGAACTTGTAGGTCAATTTTGATCATGTCTAACAGAGGTCTTGGCAATGTAAAAAACAGGTAAGCAACATAAAAAACAGAAAACTGTATATAGGGAGAATTTATTAAAGTCTTCACTGAAGGGAAGAAGGGTGACCTCAAGTCTTTTTAAACTTTAGACACTAACACAGGAGAAAGTTATTACAAATGCCCAAGCCACAGAAAAATTTCAATAAAAGTTCACTATATTATACACAACAGTTATTCTAGCAACCAGACATGAATATTTAAAGAATCAGACTTCATAACTTCTACTCAGGATGGAATTACTTTCTTGGTTGTATCTCACTTGTATTTGGTAGGCCTCATCATGAGCTAGGCATTATACAAGACAGTATACAAACATGGGGAAAAAAAGTGTTCCCTTGCCAGAAAATTTCTTCTGTAATTGCCTGGCTTTGTATGAAGAAAACAGGAAAGGGAGCAGAATAAACGAAAAATGAGAGAGAAGGTATACAGGACACATTACTGTGTTTCTGCAGTTTTATGATTTTTTATATATTCTTCACAATTATAGGGTCATGAATAGATTTCTGTACAGTCAGTTGATTTTTCACCTAGCTGTACTGTGACAACTGTGATCAGTTCTTGTCAGAACCCGACATACAGGTTTCCAGTTGGATAGAATGACAAAATTCAAAATATTAACAAATTCATCCATGATGGAACTGTATAAACTTCAGCCAAGCCCCCCAATTATACATTACAGGTGAATAGTCATTTTTAAGGAAAAAAAAAAATCAATACACTAAAACATAAATGAGAATTTTGGTTTCTTCTTGTGGAAAACAAATCTATTTAGAGTAAAATATTAAAATACTTTAAAATAACATTAAAACCACAAAGTTTACTTGAGGAAGATACTTGCTCAGCTAAAAAACCCCTTGAGTAAACTGCTGAGAGATATCAGCTTTTGTCTACGCACACACAGTCATGTCACTGATTTCTAGAACAACTCCAGTCATATGAATAGGATTTAGCCACAGTGGAAGACATTAGTTTTCATACACACAGTAGGGAAAATTAAAATTTCAGATTAAATATTTGCATTATTTGATTCGTCCAAGTTTGCAGTCTTAAAGCTAATGTCATTGTGACTGTTGGTTTTTTATCTATGTTTTTTTGCAGTGCCCTAAAGAGATTTTAATTAATGGCTAACTACACTAAAGATAACATAGAAGTCTTTGAACCAGTAAGACAGTTGTAGTCCTTTAGGACAATAAAGATTATGAAAAGAAATCTCTGTGAGCAGGAAAAGATCCACCTAGGCAATGTCCTTCTAGAGCTTATTAAACAAGCCTGGAGTGACCAGCTTAGAAAACACCAGATATATAATATATAATTCCAATGGACTTTTCCAACACCACTGGAATGACCTTCAAATCACTTGCCCACTTGTGTTTGCCTCACCCATGTTCTTTCTTTTATTAAGAAATAAAAAGAAAATAAAAAGAATAGCAACAAGTGAAGAAAAACATTTCCTCCTCTCCTTCATCCTAGCCTCTGACAGAGCTACTCCTTCCTTAGAGGAGAAAATACAGGTCTCTACAATGGGCCCCTGCTTATTTGCCAGTTATTATTCTGTATATTATTGCATACTGTGGGGGATAGGCAAACTAGTGTTCTAACTACAAGTTTTGTCACAAAATTGACTAGTTCAAATATTGCTTAGAAGTGTTTTGGATAGTGCCACCTCTTTTCTTAATATGATCAAATAAACAATTTTTTTTCAAATCAAGAACTCAGAATGGCAGTTTTTGCCTTTGTAGGACACACCCATAGAGAGTTACACTGATTTTTATCAGAAAAATGTTGACAGGTGACTGAACACAGTATTTTTCACAGTTGTTTCATTAAAGCTCTGTCAATAAAAATCATAAGTTTTTCACTAAAGTTTATTGAATCCTAAATTCTATACTACCAAATCTGTGCTAATGAAAGTGTGTCACTTGCAACAATAAGTTGCAGTGAAATTACAATACATTTAGAGAAACAGTGCTTCAAAACAAGCCCATTGATACTGGAACTACTTTTCACTGTATGAAAATGCTCAAGTGAAACTTACTGTAGAACATTACTGTTCTCTGCATAAGCCCATCTTTCACTGCTTAGAAAATACCCCTGCTAAAATAATTAGATCAGGAGTTTGATTTAAAACCAAGCCTTAAATCATACACCAGAAGTATTATATTTTAGAGGATATAATCAAAGAAAAAATTCTGCTTAATTCTTTGAATTTTGCAACAGGAACCATGGTTTTGCAACAGGTGCCATGGTTTGATCTAAATTGGATACTGACAAGATGCTCTCCTCCCCCCCATTCTAATGAGAAGAAAAAGAGAGATAAAAAGATTTATAGATTTAGAAAAATTAAGCTACTTTAATGAAATACTAATAATAAAATAAAAAGGAAATAATGACACAAGCACAATAAATATATATATATACACAAAACCACATCAAGCTCACCTGGGAAATGTTACCAGCAAGCACTGTGAAGGTTCCAGAGTGGTCCCAGCAACAGATTGTGACTGTATTCTGGAATGCACTGATGGGGAATGAAAATAGATGAACTGAGAGGGCCTTCCTCAGGCACCACTTTTCAGAGAAAGAAAACCATTAAAAGCAACTCAACTTTGCTCCCTCAGTTTTTATACTGAGCATGGCAGATAGGATGGACTATGCTATTGGTCAGTTTAGGTCCCATCTGCTCCTCCCCACAGGTGCAAACCCTTTACTGGGTAAACAACCAGGTTGGCTGACCCTGGCTGCCAAAGCAACAAGTATGAGTACGAGCCTCTCACACAGAACAGAAAGTTGTTTCTGCTTCACCCTAAACCAGGATAACCAGGCTAGCATCAGGTTAAGTTACTAGTTTGTACTGCTGAGGGACAAAATCTGGTGGCGTCTTAAAAGGTGTTTATATTTACACTAATCATTTTAGCTACATAATTTTTATGAATTTCTATGTTTGAGAGATTTTAACAAATTTTATCTTTTGCATGTAATCTTGCTCATTTAATGTTCAGTGAAAATAAGATTTTTAGCCAGCTATAAGTATGTCTAACTAGATATTGAAAAAATGAAAGTCTTATAAAAAATAACAAGGTCTTAGATTTTAGCTCCATGTTTAATTGGAATGAAAACACAAATTAGGATTTTTTCATTTTATACAAAATAATAAAAACAAAACCCCTTTCAATCTAATGGAAGTATTGTACTTTTTATATTTATAATTCTGTCACTGCATAGTCTAGTAAGTTTACAAAAGCATTTAAGTGAAACTGGTTCTTGAACATATTTTTAGTCAAGCTAGTCATTTCTAAGGGGCTTCTTGAAAACATATATTTCAAGCATCACTAATCCTATATAAACAACTTCAAAATCTTTCCATACTCTCCTTACATAAGACCATTAAAACATGTGAAACATAGCTCTATTTGCTTCTCATGTACGTGGGATCAAATTGTCTATTACACTAAGTAGACTCACAGCTGCATCCAGCAGCTCCTTCTGTAGCCAATGCAAACATTTGCATGTATATCTCTCTAGGTACAAGTCTGCTTCATAGGAGGTATATTTTTAATCCATAAATTCTGATGGAGGTGTCACATATACAACATTAATTTGATCTTAAGTTTTAGCCTAAGGGATTTTAAGGCCTGCATGTTACACTAAAACTGGCAGAAAGGTGCTTCTTCTGGAGTAATGGGCCCACATGCGAGCTAGCAGGTATAGACAAACAAATAGCAATGGCACGGTTCTGAGCCTTTCTCTTCCTCATATGGTTCCAGATTATTCACTCTGATCACTCTACTTGTTTGTTTTTTGGGTTTTTTTTTGGTTTTTTGTTTTTTGTTTTTTTTTGTCATGATGCAGTTTCCTGCGAGGATTTTGAGGTATAGGTCAAAGTGAGAAAAATCTGTGAAGTGCTCAGTCTGTATGGGTGAACCATAGCCAACCAAAATGATTCTTCGACAATATGTGTGCAGAATTCATCCTGAAGTACCAATAAATCATTCCAGAGGGGAAGGATGGAAAAACTATTCAGTTCCCCTCTTGATAAAATAATGTAGGGGAAAGGGAGAGAAATCACATTTTAATGTAACATACTGTATTCATATTCCCTACACAAACAGTGAACCAACAACAGAACCCTGTAATGGATCTCACAAAATCTACCTGTCTATGAAAACAATAATTACCTTTTATGATAAAGCCACCTGAGATCAGCATGGAAGTGCAAGTAAATAAGGTAAAAAGGAAAATATAAAGTGCACTCCTCAGATTTTTACCTTCAGCATCATTTTTACTTTAATATAAGTGAAAACACCTAGAAACTGACTTGTGGAGAACACACACATAGCAAGAATATCCTTGTTTGGTTTTTTTACTTGTCAAATGATTTTCTTTTTCTGTCTTAATGCCACAGTAGCACCTGGTCATTTACCTTATGAGCATTCCTGAGCAACACTGAGGAACTGAAAACACAGATTGGCCAGGAGTGCCAAGATAATTTATAACACATTTTTCAAGTACTATTTCCATTAATCCAGATTTGTGAAAGAAAAGAAGCATAGTTGTGCAGTCAGGATGATAAGTGCTTCCTGTTTCTGATGTCAACCAGAGAATTGCTTGACTTAATTTTAATTTAATCATAGAAGTATCAGGAAATATTAATAATAACAAATAAATAATAATAAATGGTAAATTAATCCATTGATCATTGAAGTATCAGGGAATATTTTAATATTTATATTTTAATTTTTATATTAAAAACATTCTATACTTTCATTTTTTCAAATAAAGAAATGAGTTAAAAGGAAAAAGTGGTTGATAGGAGTTGGAGAAATGAAAGTTCAAAGATCAACAATAGACTGTAAAGATCATTATTAAGAGATGCCATTCAGACCACATATTTTATATTCACTGCTTCCACATACTTGGTGACATCCAGTGACTCATTGACACTAGATGGTGACTGATTATGATTAGATGCCATTCTTGCAAGAATCACCTTTAGAAACTATTATTTTGCAGACTGATTCTAATGTGTCAGCAAAATCAGTCTCCCAGAGCTGTATCTTATAAACAAGAGATGGAAATGATTGTGACACTGAAATTGTTGCAGCAAGAATCCCTCTCTAGTAGAACAGAGATATAAACTTTTTTCTTATTTGCAGTTAACCAAGCCTTTGCTGAATACAGCTAGGATATTGAGTTCTGGATGCTTTGGGATTTTTTTTTTTTTTAATTAAGATTTTGAGACTGATGATGAAGTATTTCTAATTTCTTCTGTTCCATTCCAATGAAATTCACTGAGTAATGTCAGGTTTTTTCTGAGCTCAGACAGTGAGCAGTTCTGCCTGTAATCTCTGAAGTATATTTCAGAGTTCCTTGTCATCAGATATGCAAGGAATGAGAGATGTACAATGTGATTTAGACATCAAAACCTGACTATCAATTAAATTTACCTTTGAAAATAGAGTTCATTAATGCATATTCATGTATTTAGATTTTAGAATTTTAAGATGACTGGATGGAATACAGATTATTAATAAAATACATTTTTCATGTGGTGTTAGTTTCCAAAATCCAATTTCTATTTGATAGTTGGTTTGGTTTATATTCAATAAATTGATCTTACCATTGCACTGAAAATATAGTTATAAAAATATCAAGGTCATCATGAATATTGGTATTGATCAAGTGCCACTGCCAGCAATCAACAGTGAGAATCTTGGGCTGAATAAGTAACCATTCCCTTAAAAATTAGTGAGAGAGTGAGAAGGTAAGGGAGAGTGGAACAGTCTGCTGAAATGGTAAAGACACTATTTGAAATGTCCTTGTTGAGATTAACCTTGATTTCATTCTTTGATTTCTTTGAAAAACATTAAAATGGAATTTTGGAAAATAGAATAAAAAAATGTTAGGGAGCCTGGACTTGGGTAAAAGTCTGATGATCCTGGAGTCAATAGCACCTATTTCAATTAATGGCAATAATTTAAAATTATGTAAATATTTTTAACTACCTACAACAAAAGGATGTCCATAATAGTGATCAAAGATGGATAGCAGTCTAATATGTTTCCCCCATGGGTTCAGGTTCTTAGAACTATTATTCTTTCCAATAAAAAAGGATGGTTCTTGTAATTCCCTATTTTATTAATTCAGCTGCATTCTTGAAGGCAATTTTTCTTGTGTTTGATTGTCATGGCATAAATCTGCAGTAATAATCTACTGAATTATTGATCCAGAACTGGTATTCTATGTCGGCTTTTTTTTTTAATACAAACAACAAAGAGTATTATCAGCAATTTTAAAAAGAACACCCTCCATCTAGTTTTCTTTCAAAGAAACTGAGAACATTGGCTAATATTGTAAAACCCAAATAAAGACTGGGGCTTTTCTGTTTTTCTGAAATAATGTCATCTGTCAGAAAATATGAATCCATTAAATAAGAAGTAAATTTAATCCTCTGACTAAACTATTTTTTGAAAGCCTAAATAGCTAAATAAAGTAAAAAAGTGTTGTTTAAATTTTAAGTTATTTGTGTTTGGAAGTATAAACCAGGAATTTAAATTTAATTGTCTAAACAAAAAAAATATTTTAATTAAATTTCTTATTTCTTAACTTATATTCCAGAAAAAATCATAATGAAATTCAATATTTTGATTTATATGCCCATTAAGGTGAGGGTGTTTAAAATTTCAGAAAAATAATTTGACAGGTCGGGTAAACTTTTTTTAACCTACTTCTGTCTGTAAATTCAAAAATATAGTGCATTCATTTTTTAAAGAATTCTATGTGCTTTTTGGTTAGATTGTTAGCATTGATAAAGATTCACCAATACAAGTCGTACCAAAGCTGTATTTCACATTCCCATACTTACTTTAAACTTTTGCTTCTCAGTTTGTTACGTATTTCTGAACGCAACCAAAAAAGTGAAAGGAAGCACTTTCTTGTCCTAGAATTCAAATTTAGTTTTGTGGAAAACATACCTGATGAAACAGAGTTAGCTCCGTTACCTCATTTATTTTCCATTCCATTATACAATGCTAGCAAGTGAGAGTGTGAACCAAAAAATATTCCTCTCACGCTTTTTAAAAGCAGGTAAGCAGCTCCCATAAAACCTGAGAGAGGAGAAGACTAAGTTTCTTGTCTCCAGAGCTCTCTTGTAACTCCAGGTTTTTCCAGCTTTTCAGAACATTCAAGTACTGAACATTCCTATGTTTTTTAATTTCACAGCAATGTATAGGCCTGTGTCTTTTTCTCGTTTCATTGCTAACCTGATCTTCTGTAACCCATTGTCTCTCCATGTACAGATCACAGTCTATAAGGAGGTCATGAAAAGCCATTAATGAGGCAGTTAAAAACATTAGTTGTTGAAACTTTTAGTTTAATGAAGGGGAAGAACACATCTTGCTCTCCCGCCCTTTATGTGCATTTCTTCAAAGTCAACCTCTGTCAAGCTTTTGAACTATACAAATGCATGCATACAGGTTATAAAAAGGCTTAAGATTAACAGATACATATTTTTACCCCTGTTTTAATTGAAAGTACAGTAAAACCTTACAAATTATTTCCAACCCAAGTTAGAGATCACCAGTTGATTAGTTCAGAACATTAAACTAACCTACTTGGTTTCCTGTGGCTGTTACACCAAAATAAAAAAAGCCACAATAAAATATTAATTTTTAAAATTACTGCTTATTCAAATAATTAATGGTACTGGACCTTTAACTATTCAAACAAGCCTACTTATAAGTTGCTTTTTGGTAGCTTATACATAAAGTAGACCATTAGCAATTACAGAAGCCATTAAGCATTTACATTCTAAAAGGGGGAGAGAGGAGTGATGTATTTTCTTGTTCAGTGAATCTTACTCAATCTTCTTTACATTTAATCATGGCAATAATCTGAGGAAAAGGCCTTTCCTTTCTTGACAGTGATCTTCTGTATTAACTATGATTTTTTTGAAATTTGCAAGTCCTTGATTTTTCATTCTTCACATGACACTAGTCTCACTGTTTAAAAATAAAATTATTTCTGTGATTGCGTTATTATAAAGAAAGATTCAAAATTCAAATGAAGTTTTTAAGTTAGAACACTTTGAATACCTTTGAGTTAATGCCAACAGACACCCCCACTACCCTTCACAGAGGCAACTAGGACAGAGTAATCTCGAACTGCAATATCTTACACCCTTAGTGCCTTTACTCATCAGCCTACACTCTGAAAAACCAAAGCATACATTTTCACACATATTTAACATCTGGTTAACTATTTTTCACTAACCAAATGCATATTTATTAGGGAACTTATGTTGCTGATGCCCTAAGAAAGCAGGAGACCACCATTCATTGTCACACAGCCACAACCTTTCCTTGCAGAAAGGCTCTATAAAACAGCTATCCCAGCTCCACGTATCTTAAGTATGGTGCTGTAATCTTCCTAGTTATTCATTTTTCAACATCTGAGAAATTCTTGTAACAAACCAACAAAAATAATTGTATAACAGTATCTGAAACTACATTAATTGAATCTATCAGCAACAAGGTGACCTTCAAATCTTTGCTCACACGCTAGTGAGTTTACAAACCACAGAGTGGTTGAGGTCAGAAATGACCTCTGGAGATCATCTGGTCATACTCCCTTGCTCAAGCAGGGCCACTGGTTGCCCAGGACCCATAAAATGTGGGTGTTACAAAGGATGTGAAGAAATCACAGAAAAATGTGACTTTTTTTTCTGGCATACTTTACATTCTCACACAAATATTAAATAGATTAAAAAGTCTTATAGAAGGAGATAAGGAGAAACTCTGAGCCTGATAGGGTTAAATCTGCAAATTTAAGATTACAAGAAAGCCATTGCAAAAGATTTTAAAATTGTTCTTCTCTGCTAAGTTAACAAAAAAAGATTCAAGCAATAAAATCAGTTTAATAACCTGATCAGTTATTATAGATAGTTTAATAACCTGAAATCACACATGCTAATTTTAGTACTAACTGTAGTCCAAAGCAGACAACCTTCATGTAAAGTTTAACAAGATCTCCACGTAAAACATCAAATCTTCTTACAGGTTGCAGATAAAAAAAAATATTCTTGCTTTCAGTTGCTATGTGTATAGACTGAAAAATCAACCTGAAATCTGTGGTGTAACACAGAGAGACTAATGAATAGTTCAGAGTTGTAATTCACAACACTTTTGTAGGTGTGTCACTCTCTGCTTTTCATGAAGCTTGTTTCCATCTCTCATCAGCTACAGGATGCTCATCCCCTCCTTGCTGCTCTCACTTTTACTGCAGCAAAACAGTTCTGAGACCAATTATGTAATATTGAAAATAAGATTTGACTCAAAGTCATACAAAAATTATATACAGCCAAAATAAGCTATACCTGTGCATGTTTAATTCAAAATGTTGGAATTTGAAATTGCTAATTAAAGACATTAGTGAATGTCAATACAGCATTATTTTAATGACTCCAAAATAATCCCAGAGCAATCAGTTCAGATCAGAACGAGTTTATTGTGAAGTGCCAAAGGTGGGGGGAAAAAATGCTTCTTTAGCACTACAAAGGAACGATTTCTCAAATGAATAATGCCTGTTCAGAATTTAACTAGATAATTACTTCATTTGCATTTGCTAAGGTGATAAGAGGAATGGAAAAAACAGCTCAGTGGGAAATGATGTAAGTGTTAAAAGGTGACATGCATAAGACAGCGTTCTTCAAAGTTCTGGCTTACCAACAGAGTCCATTTCAAAAGGAACACAGTTATTAACCTAAGCATCCTGGTGGGAAAGAGACAAAGCAGAACAAATATGTAATAGAAAAATACATTGCATCACACAAATCTCTGACAGGCAGTTCAGAATGATCAGGGGCTGGAGCAACCAGATATATTTCTGTTCTTATTTGTGTATAATGAATTTGAGGAATGACTAGAACCCGGAACTCAAAACTGCTGAGGTTTATTTCCATACTTGCCATTGCAGTCTTGCAGAAACAAGAGTTTCTGCAAGTCATGGTCACTCCTGCAGAAATAATATTAATTTGAAGCAAGAAAAATAATTTCAGCCCATTGTAGTGCCCCCGGAATGACCCTGTGCTTTATCAAAGGTGAAGAATCCCTCTGTTTTTTCAGCTCCAGGGTATCGCATTAAGTTTTTGCAGAGACCATTAAGCACCTGCCCGTCTTTAAGTATATGAGAAGCAACTAGACTTTTGACATACTCAAAATTATGTATGTGCTATGCTCAATTTCACCTCTAATGCTTTTGAGCTGGTGAGGAATATCCACAAGGATGTATAATATACCTCTGGTGATTGTTTGTGCTGGTATGTTGTGGAGCTAGGCTTGGTGCTAACATCTACATCCTTGCTTAGTGTGTAAGGGAGATAAGACTCAGATTTACCTAAGGATTACAGAGTTCTGATGAATGCAGACCCCACTGTCTTTATGGTAAGAGTCACCCCTGGTTGTAATATTTACAAACCCAGTCCCGTATGTGTTTAAATATGCAAGCAATACAAAATAGAGAGAACTTTGCAGGTTTCAGTTTATTGACATTGCCAGTTGTCTGACATATTTCATATTGTAAAACTGGGGCAGATTTTTAGATTTCAGGATACCTGGAAATACCTTAACTTGGCAAAGTATTTCACCTTTGCAACTGATTTAATTCACCATTTATGCTGGGCTCAGCAGCTTTGGTGGTACCTAAGGTTCTGACTCCTTTCTGAAAAGGGGGCTGAGCATATTTAAATGAAGAGTTTTTGACACTGGTGAGGAAGAACCCCAAAACAACTCTTGAGGCTCTAAGTGGACAAAATGTTGCTCCATAAATTCAATCTGCCTCTCCTTCTCCACCTCCAGCCTTTCCCCGATGTCTATAGTTTTGATCACTTAAGTAATACCATATTGCTGAAGAGGGGTTTGGGTTTTTTTTTGGTTTTATGGTTCTTCTTTTCTTCCCCAAGCTTATATGATATTTTAGAAAAAGTGCATTATTTCTGCTTTTTATATGTTGCAATTCTTTAATCAAATATTCCACTCCTTCATACCCACTAGTCAAATCATAAGCATAGTTTATCATTATTATTATAATCGTCATTGTCTCAGAACATTACGGTTGTGAAATGTGGAAAATCCATTGATGGACTCAATAAGGCAAAATATTTCTGATTTGTTTGTTTTTTCTTCCTTTTTCAAAGAGAGGATAGGATAAGCAAAATAATTAGATATATAAGTTAAATATTAGTGTTATTTATTTGAGGAAATTTCTGAAAATGGTGATAGGGATATATTTCTAAATCTTTAAAATTCATGATGAAAATTTATTTTGTCTCAGGTATGTCTCTCAGAAGGTACCAGAACTTTTGACTTTCATTCACTCTGTCAGGAATTCTGAATACTTAACTTTTGCTTCCATTTAGATGCTAAAGAGATACATCATGAGTATATTAGTTGAAGTGACATTTTGTCATCTGTTTTATTTCCAAGTTAAATCTGTAAGCAGGGAAAGCAAGAACATTATTCTGAACATTATGAGAAAGGATCTCTAACTCTTACCCATATGATGTGTCTCCTAGTCTTTAATGAGACAAGATTAGAAGGTCTGAATGAATAACAACTTGGAAGGCTGGTAAGGTCATTTCTGACTAATTTCTGAGTTGTTTTCACATTATTACAGCAGCATTCAAGCTAAACATTCTGTGTAGATAGTCAAGAAGGCACAAGAACTTTTATTTGGGGCGGGAGGGCAATGAGGGGGCAGGGGCATAATAAAACTTGGCATTTTTCTACCAGAGTAGAAGAAATTACTCTTAAAGTAAGAAAGAATTTTCTTTAATTAAAAAAAAAAAAAAAAGAAAGAAAAAGAAAACTCATCTGAGGCTAATTACAATCAATGATGAATTTCAAAGTCATGAAAAAATTCAAGCAGCAAGAAATAATAATGTGAAGGATGAAAAGATGACTGGTTCAGCTGAAAGCCAGCCCGGTTGAGAGAATAATGTTGGTTAGTACCGATCATAGAAGGGAAGCCAAAGGCATGGTGTGTCATATCAGAAAGTGACATTGTCTGCACTTAAAAAGAGTATTTCTCAATATTCTTTTCTGCAATATCTGTTTTGCCATAGGTGTCCAGATTTGGTGAACAGTATAAACAGATGTATGGATTTGTAGCATAGAGGAGGAATAGAAGCAATCTGGATTATAGTACACATCTATCCATTTCCTCAAAAATAATTGTCTGGTTATGATGACATCCCATTTTTTGAAAAAACAAACAAACAAAAACAAACCCAACCAACCAACCAATTGGATGATACATGAGATATCAGAGATATTGTGCTGGTAATTTCTTTATATAATTTGTGACCTTCTCAGGTGTTGAAATATTGACAACTGGAAAAGTGAAAGCAGGATTGTTTTCAAAAAGCAATCCCTTCAGTGCAGGAGTACAGTGTTGATGGTTTCTTCCTCCTCAGTCTAGGTTTCACTTAGGCTCATTTATGTAAGTTTACTTGCCAAGTTCTACACCTTACTTTTTCTTTGTTTGTATGTAGTTCCACATTAGATCCCAGTTTACTATATTGAATATACCAAAGTATATTCAATACGTTGTTCTCTTTATTACCACCAAGGCTGTTTTTCCCAGTTCACAAGGATGCATATTTTGATAGTCATTTATTGACCACTGGCGGAATGAAGCCCCTGTAATCCAAAGGGAGATGGTATGGCACCTGCTCCAACACCAAGACAAACACAAGTCTATGGGTTGGATGGTATCCACCTGAGGGTACTGAAGGAGCTGGTGGATGTGCTCACTGAGCCACTTTCCATCATTTACCAGCAGTCCTGGCAAACTGGGGAGGTCCCAGCTGACTGGCGTTTAGCAAATGTGACAGCCATCCACGAGAAGGGCCAGAAGGATGATTGATTGGGGAAACTACAGGCCTGTCAGTCTGACGTCAGTCCATGGAAAGGTCATGGAACAGATCATCCTGAGTGCCATTATGCAGCACATGAAGGACAACCAGGCAATCGGGCTCAGTCAGCGTTTGTGAAAAGCAGGTCCTGCTTGACAAACCTGATCTCCTATGTCAAAGTGACTCACTTGGTGGATGGGGGAAAGGCTGTGGATATTGTTTACATGAACTTTAGTAAAGACTTTGATACAGTTTCCCACAGCATTCTGAGTGCTCTTTGCTGGATAAAAATTGGCTGGAAGGCCAGGCCAAAAGAGTTATGGTAAATAATGGTTAAATCTAGTTGGTGGCCAATCACAAGTGGTGTCCCTAGGACTCTGTATTGGGGTTGGTTCTGCTTAATACCTTTACCAATGATCTGGACAAGGGGTTTGAGTGCACCCTCAGTAAATCTGAAGACAACACCAAGTTGGGTGGGATGGTTGACCTCCTTGAGGGTAGAAAGGGTTTGCAGAGGGATCTGGACAGGCTGGATTGACAGGCCAAGGACAACTGTACGAGGTTCAACAAGACCAAGTGCGGGATTCAAGAATGCCAACAGCATCTGGTTTGTATTAGCAGCAGTGTGGCCAGTAGGACTAGGGAAGTTATCATTCTCTTTTACTCAGCACTGGTGAGGCCACACCTTGTATAGTATCCAGTTTTGGGCTCCTTACGACAAAAAAGACATTGAGGTGCTGTAGCATGTCCAGAGAAGGGCAATGCAGCTGGTGAGGGGTCTGGAGCACAAATCTTATGAGGAGGGGCTAAGGGAGCTGGAATTGTTTAACCTGGAAAAAAGGAGGCCGAGGGGAGAATCTAATCATTCTACAACTCCCTGATAGGAGGTTGTTGGGAGGTGGGAGTTGGTCTCTTCTCCCAAGGAATAAGCGATAGGACAAGAAGAAATGGCCTCAAGTTGTACTGGGGGAGATTTAGACTAGATATTAGGAACAATTTTTACACTGAAAGGGTTATCAAGCATTGGAACGGGCTGCCCAGGGAGGTGGCTGAGGCACAACCCATGGAGGTATTTACAAGATGGGTAGATGTAGTGCTTAGTCATGTGGTGTAGTGATGTTTTTTGTCAGTGTTATGTTGATGGTTGCATTTTTTTCAGTTTTAAGTTCTGCTTTCTAGCATGTTTTGGTTAGACCTTAATTAGAAGGGCTCCAGCACTTCCCAGGAAATTTCAAAGGACGTTGCAACATGTATGCTGTAAGCCTAATCCTGATATTTTCTCTCTTATTATCTAGTGAGAAATTACTTGGAGAGAATCACAGAAAAATTGGATATATCAAAGAAATAGCTAGGTTGGAAGAGACCTCTGGAGGTCATCTAGTCCAACCCCTCTGCTCAAAGTGAGCTTAAACTCAGAAGCTGAATCAGGCAGTTTAAGCAATTGTCCAGTCAAGTTTTAAAGATCTTTGAGAATGGTGATACCAATCTGCCAGGAAATTTGCTCTAGTGCTTAACATGTGATATTCTTTTTTCTTGCGGCCAGTCAGAATTATCCCTTTTGCAACTTGTGACTGTTATTTGTCCTTTCACTAAGCATGACTGAGAATAGTCAGAAATCATTTTCTTTATATCAATGCACCTCCCTTCACATAGTTGAAGAAACTAATTAGTGTCCATTCTATTGTTAGCATTTTCTGAGGAAAAACAGTTCCTTCAGTCTCTCCTTGTATGTCACATGCCTCAGAGAGCAAACCATTTTAGTACCCATTTGCTTCACTCTCTCCAGTTTATCCAGTCTTTCCTGTGGGGAGGAGCATAGGGATTGAAAACTAGGGATAGCATTATGTGGCCTTACCAATGCAAAATAGATATTAATAATAATTTCTCTTTACCTGTCAACTACACTTTTACCATTGCATCAATATGCAATTGCTTTGGCCCTCCCAATTCAATCCTTCTGTGGCTAGGTGAAACCAGTACATTCCTCTTCAGCAGTCTATTCCTTTTCCCACTTCTAGTTCCTTATATTTTTGTGTTTGACCTCAGTCAGGAATTTCCTATTCAACTACTGGGGCCCCAAGCTATGCCTGTCCATTATCTTGCACAAGGGGAAGGATAGCTCCCCTGTTTTGAGAAGCTTATCCTTGAAAATGTACTGTTCTCCTGGGCTTTTCTGTCCCCAGGGGAGCCACTCAGGGGATGCTGCCTACCCATTCTCTCAACATTGTGAAGTCTTCTCCTGAAATTCAGGATCTTTGTTCTACTACAAGCCTTTCTTTTTTCCTCCAATATCTTAAAACTCCATTTTCTCATGGTTGCTGCAAACCTGCTCTTGACTTCCACAAACCTAGCCAGTTCTTCCTTATTTATGAGTGGCAGATCCATAAGGTGCCTCCTTTAGTATGCCCATGTGGCATCTGCAATGAAGTGCTTCCCAAAATTCCCAGACCTGCTTGCACCTTTTAACATTGCCCTTCTAGGAAACATTAGGGGGGTTTAAAGTGCTCCATCTTGTGATCATGAAGCTTCTTGCAATAGTGTTGTGGTTTTTTTCTGTCAGAGTTACTCTCCTGTTGGAATTCTGAGAAAACCTTTTACAAATATAAAGGAGAGTATTTAAGCCAATGTAATTTTTAATTTTTCTTCTTTAGTAATTAAGTTTAAGTAAAGCATGATATACTCTTTCTGTGATCCATCAGACACAGAAGATGGCCAAATCGTCCCACTGCTGAATACTCTGTCTTTCATTTGGTTGAATAAACACCTTGAAAAGTCAATTGTACAAGAGATTATTTCCGTCTCTTGATCTGGCAATTTACATTATAATATAAGCATTTGTTATTATGAGCTGAATCTTTTGTGATCAGGTGGAAGTACAATAGGCTGTGGTAGGGCCGACGTTTGGTGTTATTCATCAGATTAAGGCTTACTAGGTAGAGGCTGCTCTCTCTCCTGCATACATTTATTCTCTGTGCATAAACCACCCTCCATTAATGTGGCAGCAGCTGCTGTTGCACCTGTTTAGCTAGGAGCTGGGAGGAGAGCTTCTAACAGTAGAAAACTTTGACTTTTCCAAACAGTTGCACTGAGCTCTGTATTACACAGTGAGGAAAAAGAGTAGTTTGAATAAAAATACTGATAAAAAAGCAGAGGAATACTACCTCGGTCTGAGAATCAATCTGATAAAAGCTAGATGTCATTACGTTGATCATCTGTTTGATTTAGGGTAAAACAAAGTCATGGTGTTGAGCCACTTTACTCATATAGTGAAGATACAACTACATAGAGGAGGACGACAGTAACTTCTTTTCTGAAAACCAGAGTGAACAACTGGAAAACCAATTCTACCACCTCTGCCCTTTTCAGAATCAGTCTAAGTATGTGTTTCAGCATGCTCTAAATGTCAGTGGAGTGTGATATCTTGGACAAACTAGAAGGTAATTTGCAAAGTGAGAAGTTTGCAGTGGACTCATGGGGAAACCTGTTGGTAGCTTTTTTTTCTTTATCAAAAGAGAGCAAAAGAACTGTTGTATTTTAACAATGTCATCTCTGTCTATGTGGCATCAGAGACTGCTTGTCTCAGTGTACATCAAGATAATTCACTTGTATATGCCTTAGAATGAAAACTGATAGTAGTGGAAGATGGCAGAGCGGTCTTTGTGGATGTTTTGCCAGTGAACTGCACAAAGAAAAGGTAAAAGATAAGTTGATAAAAGTGTAGTGATCTGGACCTCATAGACATTGATATTTTATTCATTTTCTCTGCAATTTTGGGTATATTATTTTAATCTATACTTTACTTCAACCTTGCAAATGCAGTATCAGAGTAGGACAGATGTATCCTTAGCACACATTTGTCTTTTGCACAAATATTGTGAAACTACAATTCTTTACTGATTGTGTGATGCTCAGATACATTTACAGTGATTTTTTTACATTTTAGTGATACATTTGACAGAATAAATCCTACTTGAACTGTCAGAACATAAAACTGACCTTACACACTGAGCAGTTTAAAAAAAAAAATCTCTGAGTGTGGGTTTTGTTGAGGGTTGTTTGGATTTTGGGTTTTTGTGCATTTGTGAAACGGTCAGCTCTGGTTCAAAATCAACAGCATCTAAATGTACCTCTAAGTTTTCCTATAGGAATTTTCCTCATAATAATTATAGGGAAGGACCTGTGTATTTCATACCACAAAACTGGGTTGATTGGGAAGTATGTCCCAATGTCCCCAAGTATGTCCCAAGTATGTCATAAATAACAGTGAAGATGTTGGCAAAATTTGCCACAGCTGACTGATAAATAATTACCTGAGAGCACAATATGACTGACCCTCATAATGCATTTTAATTATGGGTTTTAATTGCCTTTTGAATCCTATAAAAATCAGTGGCCTACACTCTTTAGCTGTTTTATTTCTTAGCTGTACAAGTGTGCCAGCATTTGTCTAGTGCCTGTAAAATAGTAGAGGACACACCGTCTTTTAGCAGGGGATGAAAAAACTCAGAAATTTGTATTAGTATCTCCTCTTGAATTTCATCCCATTAAAAAGCTCAGCTTGGCAATAAAGTTCCTTAGATTTATCACCTAAAAGAAACACCAGAATGAAGATGAGCTAAAAAAACAGAAAAAAATATTTTTGAAATATCAGAAAATGTATAAAAATACATATGCAGCTCTCCCTCTTGCAGTTTTTACTTGTCTGTGATGAAAAAAAATGGACCACAAACAACAAAAACCCAATTCTTAAGAGCTGTAAAGAAAAGGAATTGAAGAGAAGGTTTCTTGCTTTATAGACCATTAAGTACCAAAAGTGCAATGGCCCTTAAAATTATTTCTAGTTATTTAAGAGACCTTTGATTTCTGAAAGCTCTAGGGAGTTAATTTTGTGATGTCAAAGATACAAGTTAAACTGTGACAATTCAAACATCCTTCAGGGTCCCACAGATTCGTTATAGAACTAATTTCTTATTTGTTATGTGAATGAAATGCAGTAAGAATCTCTCATGTTTTATAAAAACTGTATATGTGTGCTTATATTTGTGTTTATATAAATGCATCTGTATGTCCTAGAATAACTCTTGAAAAAGCTGATGATAGAGAATGTTTGGAGGGGTTGTCAACAATTAATTCAGTAATTTAGAAATCAATTTACAAACTCTTCCATAACAAGCTCTGACTCAGAAGCTTGGTTGCTCCCCTTTTGCAGCTTGATCTTAACACAGTTCTTCAGTTCTGACCCTCAACGTTCTTCCTTTCCTCTGAAGTTACTGACTGTGCTTCTTATCTGCATGTGTCAAATGTTCAGCCCCCATTACTGGAGTAGGTGTTACTCATAAATAGTGTTGTTAACTGTGCTGATGAGGTTAAACTATCTTCAAGAGATCCTTGAAACTGGAAGAAAGGAATAAATGAACTAACTCAAGGATGGATATGGTTCAGGTAAGCCATTTTGGTCTATAATCCAAAGCAGAATCAATTATCTAAGTATATTAAATGCTTTTGAGGCTGATATTGTATATTTTCATCAGGTCATCTATTGAGCTTTATTAAAAAAAGAAGAAGAAAGGTAAGATAAAAATCTCTTTTTCATGACCTATCTTTGAATTTATTTTTAAATATTGGGAATTAACTTGAAATTGTTGTTGAAGGACTGGAAGGAAAGAGGAATTCTGTGAATAAGCCAAGAAAACATCTATCACTTGTCCATATCTTCAGTTTGCCAAAACCTAAAAACATAATCTGGTCCCTTTGCCTTCCCTCCACTTTTGCATTCATGATGGGAAACTTCTCATAAGCTGTTGCATTGAATACTGGTATAGCTAATGTAAATTTGGATATTTTATGCATATAAATGTTTTCCCTTACATAGCATGACTGCAAACCATTTCTTGACAGAACGAAAATTTTCAGTTTGTGGGGCCTGTCATTTCCTGCCCTATTACTACTACACAAATTCCAAGACAAAATTAGTGTAGTCAAACACCCTTCTATCTGCAAACTAGTTAAGCAGCTGTCTTTGGAAGAAAAATGAATTTTTAATGGAAAGTATTAATTTCTAAAACAAATATTAAAAACCCTAGTAATCCTTTTGAGATTATCTCTTTCAGTTTTCTATGTAAACTGAGGCTTTTGTCCAATATTTATCTCCTATAGTTTATCATAATACAGAGAGGAGATATGTAAAAATTATTCCCACAGGGAAAACTGGAAAGCACAATGGGAAAACCAAAGAAAAGAGGAAGCAAAAGAGAAAACTAAGTACCCAGTCAGAATTCCTAGGAAGTACCACAAAAAAAATTCCCAAACAGGATTTTTTTACTTTTAGTCAAAGTGTAAGGTTTTCAATTTTGGGATAATCATCTTTTACTTCCAAGCTTTTACTGGAAGAAAAATACATAAGTCATTTTACTCTGAATGAAACATGAAAAGCAATTAAGGAAGGCGACAAAGCACCCACTTGTGTTCTTCTGACTCTTGGTGTCTTGAGCTATATGCTGTTACCTGGAAACCTGACACAATAACATCAAAGATGAGATCTGCTTTTGCATAGTAGAGAACAGTCATATAAAAATTTCCCTTTTGATGTAATTCACGGTCCTTCATTGTTTGGCCTTTTTTTGTTTCTGAAAAGTAAATGCTTAGACTCATATTCTGTAGATAAAACTATGGATTTATCATATTAATTATCTACATCTTATACAAATGTAACACTTCTTATGACAAAAGGATGTTTTACGTATGCTATAAGTCCAAACTATATCTAGGGACAGATTATTGGTTGCAAAGACTTCTTATTGGGATCTACAATAGTGCAAGCTGGTCCAGGCAGTGAGCTGTATTTACATGAATCCAGTAATAGAAGGGTAAACAGTCATTTGTGTTTTTAACAGCTTAAATTCCGGGGCTTGTCTTGCAAAGAGAACCCAATTATCAAATATTTCCCGACCTCCACTCTATGTAAAGGTGAAAACAAATCTGAAATCATAGCCCAAACCCTTATGTTTATGCATAACTAAACTACTTACAGACTGCTCATTAAATGCAGCTATTACTTACTAGGTTGTGATCCATGGCTTCTAGGTTGCAGAGTATGTTTTACCTTCCACCCCTTTGTTTTAATTAATCTTAAGAAAACGATCATAATTTTGTTTAATGTGCCTAAAGGTGAGTAACTGAAAGCAGTTCTGAGGCTTGTAAGCACTGAGAAACTTGCAGAGTTTTGTCAACTACTGACCACTAGTATCTACAAGAAACCGAGCTCCCCCTATAAACCACAACCTTCTATCCCAGTAGTGTCCAAGATTCTCTGTAAGCAACTCAGCCATGGATGTTTTCACACAGAGTCTTATTGGGTGCACCTACAGAGCACACAGGAACAGCCTCAAAGACTAGCTTGAATTTATATTTGCCTGCCTGTCCATTTAATTCATCTGCTCTAGTCTTTGTGAATGCCTTTTTGTATAATCTGCCCCTTGGAGCAGATTATACAAAAAATGGTAAGTATAGGATAAGTATATGGGTGGTAAGGAAAGGGGCTCTGATCAACAAAAAGTTCAACATCCAAGTGTTAAGTACATGTAAATGTGGGACTGAATTTACCAGCTGGGACAAAATCTTCTTCCAAGAGCACACATAGAAAAATACAATAAACCTAAAGGTGAATACTTATGGGAAATGCCATTAATTAAATAAATACTCTGTCATTTTGTAGTGTGTAAATTGATAGCGCTGAGCTTGACAGATAGCTATGAAGTTAACTTTGTACACTAAAACAAAATATGATGGTTTAAACCTTCTTCTCTATTTTATACATTAAGCCAGAAGAGTATAATGGTCTTTGCAGATAAATATAATAGTTTTTATTGAGATTAAATCAGAAGTGAAAAAAACAGTTTTCTTTACAAAGGGCAAATGGGAGTGTTTCCATCATCACAGTGTTTTATAGGAGTGAATAGACTCTTATAAAGAAGAAAGCTTGGCGATAAAGAGTAATCAGAGAATAATTTTACTATAAACAAATGGCAATCCCCATATTATTTTATTCTTGAGCTTTCTTTTTCTGACTACCTGTACTCAATTTTTTTATATAGGTTAAACCCTGCACTTACTAATACCTATTTTCTGATTAGTAATTATTTCAGTGACTTCTACTCTCTAAGAATTCAGGGAGCATTAGGATACCACAGGTTGCTGAATTTCATTCCATACCTAGAGGATGTATTAATGACAAAAGAAGAGAAAGAACATGAGCATTAGAACAGTAGTAAATTATGAAAGGGTGTTTTTTCTAATCAGTTTGACAGATGCCTCACAAGAGCCTTGGTGTAGCCCAGTCTTCTCATTCCATATGACAATGAACTCAGAGTTGTGTTTCTCACACTTCTAGCTGAGGTTTTCAGTTTGGTCCTTTTTTGAGTGTGTAGTACATTGAAGCAACCAAAACTGAGTAGGCAAGGAGGGTTTTTTTTTTGTTTATTTGTCTGTAAAATGATTGCCAATAATATTTAAAACAATCATGCAACCACAGGATGGTTCCCACTCAAAAGCAGGTCATAGCTAATCATAAGGGTTTATTTAGTAAAACACTGATATAGTGAACTATCATTTCTACTATATTCTTCATTAATTTAATATTTGCAGGTTCTAAAAACTAAATTGAACTCTCTAAGGAATAAATAATATAAATCATTATTTGGAAAATTTTTATGGATTGTTTTTTTTTGTTTTTGTGTTGGGTTTTGTTTGGTTTTTTTAAGCTTTACTTATGAAAAGAAGATATGCAAACATTTTCTCAGAGCTTATATAGAAGTGAATGAATCCCAGTAGAAGCAAATGAGATACAAAAAAATTACAATATATTATTTAGATGGTGTTTTTCATCTTTAAAATAATTACAGGTCTTAATTAACTAAACTGAAAAAACATACAATTATATGACATTGTTTTAGTTTATCCCCATAATTTTTGACAACTAGGAAAATATATAGGAAAGCAATTTCTATGTTGAGTGCTAGAGTGTGTCCATGTCAGAGATGAATTTAGAAAACTGGTATTATTTTATTTATTCAGAAGCCTCGATGCCATTAGAAAGACATTATCTGGTATTAACAATACAGTTGAAAATGCTCCAGAATTACTCTTAGGATGCTTCATATGTCTTCTACACATGGAATATTGCATTCATAATAGTGTATTCTCTGGTACATTAAGTAGTTTGCTATTTGCAAGCAATTTCCAATTCCTCTGTTCCAGGGAGTGGTACAGATAGAGCAGATGAAAACTAAATGTTTCATTTTGCTTGTTTCGTAATTTTGTCTCTCTGCTTTTTTTCCCCACTGCACTTCTTGTCCAACTCCTCCCACAAATACAAAATTACAAGAGATATATTTATATTAGGTTTAATTTATATTAGCTAAATGTGTTCCATCGTATTGTGCACTAAGTAGAGCTGATTTTATTCTTTTATGCATAGCTATATTTGCTATCCTCAGGAGGTTGGAAGCTCAGTAACTCACCTGTCACCATTTAAGTTCCTTTAGGTTTGCTAGGTGATTATTTGTTGGCCCTCATTTACTAATATTAAATAGACAGGTAGAATCAATTACATGTACATACTTCCTAGGCTCATTCACAGATTGACAGTAGATGCAACTGTAAAGATTTAGAGGATGATTATATATCATTAAGCATGGTTTCTGGAAACATTTGACAAATGAAACTCATATTGACTTTAATTGTCTTTGCAAGGTTGATTTATAAAGGTA
>JAOXNG010000012.1:73968833-73979271 GCA_028566535.1 Scolopax minor
AATTACATGCAAAGAAAAATTTTAAAAAATAATTTTATTTCTTTTGTCCCTAGATCTTCCAAACACAGAGAGGAAGCCCTTCTGCATAAGTTTCTACAGAAAGCTCTTGTGATATTTTTAAATTAAAGCTCAGGAGGCATAGGAACATACCCACAACCTAACTATGATCTAGATGGTGCCACTATTGCACAACTAAGAGTTCAGATGTCTTTTGTAATTTTTAATTTTTTTTTTATTTTTCTCTTAGGATTTGTAATGGGTAATACATAATCAACCTGGAGAACAAAAAAACCTAACCATGGCAATTGTTGGCTGCATGTGCTAATTTCATTATACCAGTACACAGTGACAGTGCGGTTCATGCATTTTACTAAGGTTGTATAACAAGTTAAGTGCCATCTCTATGACAATGGAAAGAGTATAACACAGTACTTTTGAAACTGTTAATTCTACCTTTGGATGCTGTGTTATGAAGCAGGCAATGTCTTTTTGTCATGCAAGAAAACAACCCATAGATATACTTTCTTCAAAATAGTAAGATTAGTGTAAATGTCTTGATTTATTTCTTGGCCATGACACTTCTCTAAGTATTATGTAGTCTTTGCTGTTTGTAATAGAAAATCACATTCTTCAATCTGGAAGGCAGAAAATAACTTGCCAGCTTGATGAACCATTCCTATGACAGTGTTTGATCAGTAATAATACTTTTCATGACTCATGCATTCTCATTTTCCTTTAAAATGATACCTTTTCCTTTGTAAAATCACATGTAAACATGCTTATTCAATGCCTATCAGCCTGACAGTTTGTTCAAACAGTGGAAGATTGGTTTTCAAAGTTATTGAAATCTATGCCATTTCCTTCTCTCACTTTATATACAAAACTTATAGACCAAAACAGAATTCTGAAGAACAACATATTTCATCCCACACTCTGACAAGAGAATTACTGAGACACAGACTTTTTTTATTCCAAGTGATTTTCTTTCAAAAATATAAAACATAAATGTTAGGTAGGATCATCTAGCACATACTAAATTGCAGAGACTTTTTGAAACCCCTCAGTTTAGAAAAATAAATAATTTGAACTGTGAATGATATTCACTTGTATTCATATATGCATGTTCAGTTTCTATTTATAGTGCTTCTGGACTGGAAAAAGCAACAGATTATTCTATTTAATTAATTTTAAAATCATACAATATTTCTTCAGACTCTATAACCCAGTTCTGCGAGACACTTTAGTTTGCTCTTAATTTTAAGCCTCTGTGCATTCATTCTGATTTTGGTAGCTTCACACATATGTTTCAAGCACTTGTATGAATGTTTTTCTCCACCAGGCACTTATCTCTTCTAATAACGAGTATATTGTACAACAAAAATCTTCAGTCTGTTCTATAAAAGCCCTAAATTCTAACATTTTTAAATGTCATCTAAGAACTTCACTGTAGTTGCTTATAATTTGAGAACAATCTATTTTGCATTTTACATGTGTATAAGTACAAACTTCAATTAAAAACATCTTTATTATTCCTTCTTCACATGACAATGTCTTCTGATTTATATGAGTAAAAGCAACAGTTAATGCAGAAAGTAATCAAAAGGAGGAAGTAGAAAAATATAATTTAGAGGCATGAAATATCCATGTTAATTGCAGGATGTTTTCTCCTCTTCGACTTGTTTCTACACTGGGAAAAGAGGCAGAAATTATTTTACTTTGATAGAAACTGAAATCCATAGGTATTGAAAGGTAAACCAGATTACAATCACTGTTTATACTGAATCTTATGAAACTGGGAACATTACAAGAGTATTACTAATCTAAGTTTGGAACAGAAATAGAAAATGTGCACAATATTCAGTGCAAGTGTTGAAGTAACACAGCACAATATTATCACATCATTCATATTAGTATTGTGTTGGCATATAGTAATGTGTATTAGACTATAAAGAAGAAAGTATAACAAAAAATAATTAAAAATTTGTGTAATTTATTCAGGTGAAAAGATTTCAGGAAAGAATGTGATAAAGAATGAATTAACTTATGCATCAGATGTGGAATTAAGAAGAAGTTTGTATAATTGTCCTCGTTTTAGCCGGGATAAATTTAGTTTTCTTACTAGCAGCTGGTATAGAGCTATATTTTGAATTTAGGATGAGAATAATATTTATAACAGCCTGCCTTTTTAGTTGTTGCTAAGAAATCAAGGACCTTTCAGCTTCTCATATTAACTTGACAACAAGAAGGCAGGGGGCACCCAAGAATCTGGGAGTGGACACAGCCAGGACATCTGACCCAACCTAGTCCAAAGGATATTCTATACCATATGACACCATGCTCAGCATATAAAGCTGGAGGAAGAAGGAAGAGAGGGAATTTTTGGAGCTACAGAGTTTTGTCTTCCCAAGTAATGGTTGTGTGTGATGGAGCCCAGCTTTCTTGGAGATGGCTGAACACTTGCCCGACGATGGAAAGCAGTGAATGAATTCCTTGCTTTTCTTTGCTTGCATGCATGGCTTTTACTTTATTTATTTAACTGTCTTTACCTCAATTCATGAGTTTTCTTACTTTTATATTTACGATTCTCTCCTCCCATCCCATCATTGGGGGAGTGAGTGAGTGGCTGCGTGGTTGCCAGCTGACTTAAACCACAACAGTAATGTAATCAAGGACAATGAGAATTCTTTTATTATTGATATTGGCTGTTGTTTACAAACCAAATGTTATTTATTACAGTAAAGATCAAGTAATCTTGATTGCAAAAGCTGTATTCATTGAACGTTTTCTAAAATAAAAAGACATAATTCTCTTTTTTAGCTGGAATTAAAAATTAATGGGCTATTACCAATTTATTAGATACATAATAAAATTTTTCTTCTTTGGAAACTCATGAATGACTGGTGACCTTGAATTGATTTAATTTAAATTGAGCAGATAGATAAATTGCAAACAAACAAACAAAACTAACTGTAATTTATGGTTTGTTTTTTTTTTTTTAAGGATTTGTTTTAACAAATAAAAGAGCTAACTGTTCAAACTAATGAATTAAGTCAGCTGGACTTGGCTACATAGGAACTCAAAACTCTAGCTGAAAAAAATTATATAACAAAAGGGGAAAATCGATGTGGAATAACACCTCACAGAAGATACTAAGAATAAGGAATTGCTCATGTAAGAGAAAGAAAAAGACCAGTCATGAAAGAAAGCAAGCTGAGATTCAAGTTTTGGATTAAAGGGAGACTGCCAGAAGTAAAACTAAAATTTTAGCAGAGGTAATCTCATTTCATTTTCTCTGTACTGTTTAATGAAATCTTTCCTGTCATTTTTAACATTTCCCTTTGGTATTCTCATTAACGTTAGTCATTAAAACAAGATTGGGCAAAGCACTGGAAAATCTACTCTGGGGAAAGATATTGGTCGTGGTTTGTATCACTTTATTTAGAAAGCATACACTATTCTACCAGAGTAGAATAGTGCAACTGCAACTATTTTCTTGCAGCCTTCAGTGTTTTGAATGATTAAAATAGATTATGGCAGTATTTTTGTGACCTGCTATAACTTTTTCTGTCCATTCTCTGTCTTTATAAAGACATAAGGACTAGGACACATAGGCATCATCTACTTAGTTCCATAAAACTTAGAAGGGCAAATAACTGAGAAGTGACACAATGCCACAGCCCTTGAAGCTTGATTCCAGGTTCCTAAAATCACAGAGAAATAGGGTGGGAGGAACTAAAAAATTATCTAGCTTCTCCATGTCCCCAAAGAACAGTTAACTACAGTTACATATTTCTAATAGATATTGTCCACTCTTCATACATGTTTCAAAATATTTTTTACATTCTCCCTAATAAATAAAAATATTACGAACCATAACTTAAATACCTTGCTCTATATGACATATTATTTTTTGATTTGTACATAGTTTAAAACTGTTCCTCAGTTAATGCATGTTAGAAAAAAATTACCTGCTCCCTTTTTACAGAACTCAGTAAATTCAGATGGTGGAAAACATGCTCGTAAAAATAGTTTGCTGGGAGTGTTAGAAGTTAAGAGCAAACTGTTTTGGTGTTCTGAAAAGAGAAATAAGACAATCTTTTGTGCTTTAATTTTCCACTTTCCTCAGACAGCTTCTACATACGTTTTGGCTGAACAAAAAGGAAAAAAAAAAAAAAAGCAAAGAAGTGGGTTTGGCATAAGTTTTCCCAGTAGCATATATTTATATTAAGTTGATAGAAAATTAATTCTAACCAGAAAATCAATTGTTTTGATACTACTAACTTCCAAATGCTCCACAGACATGTCTGTCTTGTAGCCAGGCCTCTCCTTCTCTTTAAAATCTACCTCCCTGAATTAATAATTTTCAATAATGTTTCACTCAGAATAGAGGGTTGGTCATACATATGAATGGAAGATGGTTTGTATCGGAAAGAAAATTAAGTGCTGCTTACTTTGCCAGAAATAACTACCTCTGCCTCTACGTCTTCTCCTCTGAAGCAGATTTATTATCACCATTATTCATTCCCATACGTTGTCTTAGGGAACACTTTTATGTGGAAATGTCACTTATTTTCAGATGCCACTAACTTAAATTGCTTTACAGTTTCATTAAAAGCCATCATGGCTGCTGGCTGCTCAGCAGACATCTCAGAGAGTAAACTCTGATGTGCTCTTTACAGCCAAGTTGAGAGGCAGTTAACTTGTGCTTTCCAGTTTCCCTATAAATAAAACATTTTTAAGAGCTAAATGGTCCTGTCTCCTCTTTTTCATTAGCTGTGAGTACCTGCTCTTTTCAGAATGCTGCAGGAGGAGGGACCTTTCCAGTTTCTCACGTTTGTAAGCCCCAGCGTGACAGCCTATGGCTGGGAGCGTGCACCGTGCTCACCTACACCAGACATGCTGCTAGTGTGGCTAGTAGCTATCCGGGCCCCGAGCCCAGCCAGCCCATTGGGGGACACCGAGTACCTTTCCATGGTGTCATACCAATGCAAAACATATTTTTTTTTTGCTTTTTTTTAGAGAACAGGGATGAACATATATATTTTTGACAGCTAGTTTTTTACTTGGCTTCTATGCTAAAATTTATACTAAAATAGATAACATACTCTTGGTTTCAACTACAATGAATTGGTTTATTGGTTTATAATTGACATTCTGGAAATAAGTCATTTCCCTGTTTCCAAATGTAACCCAGTCTTACACTTCAGGAGTGAGGTTAGACTTCACTCCAAGCTCTACTTAAAGAATTGTTTTAGGTTATTAATTCATGTACTATTGACTTACAAAAAAAGGGTATTGACCAAGAGGGAAGAAGCTTTCAGGATTACCCGGCACTAATTCCTGTCAGAATTACAATTGTATTCTTGATGGACTGAAGTCTGGTATAATAGACAAATCATACATTTCTATTTCTATCTGATGTGGGCAGTAAGTCCTCTCAGGAAAATTCCCTGAGTAAATGGCAGACTCCTTAAACTGCATCGGTAGATTCTTGATTTGATTCTTGAAAGTATGAAAGTACATACATATAGGAACAAAGAGGAAGCGTGTATTATTTGTTTGTTTATTTTTAATTGTCTCCCAATGGCTTTAGGTAACCAGATTACTATGGGTAAGATGGGTAGAGAGGTTTGGGTTTCTTTTTTTTTCCTCAGTATACTGATCTGTGGACATCAAAAGCTGTCAGCAACTTTATTTTTAAAACAAATAAATCCCATATCCAGAAAAAAAATATTACTTAGAGATAATATATTGCGAGACGAAACTTTCTGCAATAGAAACATTTCAGCTGTTCTTGCACCTGACTGGGATGAAATCAATTAAGCCTGTGAATCAGCGAACTCTTTATATGCAGAGGCATCATATGACTCAGTTTGTCATCTCTCCATCTGCTGGCTGGTTAAAACTCTACTGAGCAGCTTGGGTAGTGCAAATAAAGAGGGAATTCAGAGTGTCTGCAAAAAACATTATTGATGACATACAGCTTGTATTCAGTGTATGTAAAAAATAAACAAAAATGCTGTATGTCTTCAGTATGCCATAAATTAAATGTACTTGCTTTGTTAAGTCATACAAAGAGTATGATGGCAGACATTGAGCACTAGAAGCAGTGAAGTAACACTGGTATTGCCTATTTGCCATTAAATATCATGCCATGCTGGGTGATCCTAGGCTTCCAAAGCATATGCTGAATGTTATACAATGGGTAAGAAAACAAAAAACAGCAAGGAAGATGGTCTTATAGGAATATGATCACATATCATATTATGTGATCCAGGGCCTTATGGAAAATAGCAGTAATAGTAGCCTGTTCTTTCGTATGTTTCACAGTAACACTATCATTTTTCCTATTTTATAAGTGGGTAACCTGAGCCAGGAAGCACTGAACTGACAACAGATCAAGAATAATTCATTAGGCTGTGCATCCAACAGGAGTTTAGCAGGTAAATCCATTTTAGCTGATGTATGTTTATATGGCACGATATTCTAAAACTAAAAAGAACATTATAGGCACATGCTTTTTGACAATACAGAATTAGTTAAACCTCAGTAGGAGTTTAATGACAAGCTCAAAATTTCAGAGTTTGGATGAATTTTGGAAAATCAATGATTTGGAAAATCAGTGTAGCAGAAAGATACTCCTTTTAAAAACATGCAAAAGGGAAACTGAGTGTGACATCATCACAGACTGGGAGAGGCAAGAACGACCCAAGTCATGGCAATATTCTCTACCTTCATTGGCTTGAGAGTCAAATTGGCTTGGTTTACTTTTGCCAAATACACCAACAGGTGCTGAAAACGCAAGAAATCCCCAAAACAAGAAGACACTCTCTTGAGATTTAAAATCTCCACTACTGCCACTTAAATTGACGTGGCTATAGCAAACATGTCTGATCTGCTGTTGACTACAGCTGTAGAAGAACAAGCACTAAGAGAATAAACAGGCATCTTACCTCTATCACACTGTCATGTGGGAAACCTATGTCATTATTGCTTTCCAGAAAAATTATTGGCATTATTTAGGACTGACAACTGCTGAGAATAAGTCACATAAACAGCTCTTTGAATCTTTAAGACTTTATTTTATTCATCAGATGCTGTACATTGGCTTTCAGGGCAATTTTAAGCCTCAATGAAGTTATGTTTTCTGTGACTTTAGAGCCACTTCTTTTTGCCACCCTATTTTTAATAAAAAGCTTCAGTTCAGTTCCTTGACATGTTTTTGTGGGAATGTCTTTGACATCCCTTCTTAAGTTGAACTGTTGATATATTTTATTCATGTTGGCTTCTTCCTACAAACACATATTAAAAGCAACTGGCCTCTTTCCTCAACTTTCACTGCAGTTTCCTAGCACCTGCCATTTTTACCGTGTAGTACAAATTAAGGATTTTCTTTGTTCATTTGTTTTTGTAATACTGCAGACTGAGATCACCTTACAGTCAGAATTAAGAAATAAGCATGATTATCCTAGGCTTATCAGTTACCCCTAAGTAAACAAAAATATGTATGAAGCAGTTGACCCATTTTTCTTTAAGCATATTGGGGCAGACCTGGAGTAGCTCCACAGAGATTTGTGAAACTATGTTACCATGAAAGGCTAATGAAAATGGATGCAATGCAAACTTGGATGTTGAAGCTATTCCACAATGGTTAATAGTAGGTAACAGTATAAGGTTAATAGTAATCCCTGAGGTCCCCTTTGGAAGCTTCTCCCAAACCAGCATAGTCAGTGGATAACACCAAAAGGAAATAACTTTTTATGAGAGGGAAACCTAACAACAGTTCTAACTATCTGGTGAGTGTAGCTTGAGACTGTATGACAAATAAAATATCCTATCTTCTCTACAATCTAGTTATAAATCAGCAACAATGTTTGGCTATAGAGAATCAAAACAACTTGATCAGCCACAACATATTTTTTTTATTTTAAAAAGTAGGTATAGGAGATTTGTTAAAAGATTAAGAGCATAGTAACTTGAATGGTCATATCTGTATTCTTAAAATATGGAAATCAATATTGTAGCGATGGTAATTCTCTGCCAATGTACATCTGCCATTCATGATATGCTGTCAGTATAAAATTTTAGTAATAGCCTCCTATATTATGTATGTCCTCCTTTCCATTGAAGAAAAGAAAAAGACAAGAGAGTGCACCATAAATATGAGTAAACTAAGATGCTTGGGCGAAACTTGGAATAATAATAGTAGTAGTAATAATGCTAATAATAGCAACAACAATAAAACTTAATGATGATGATCATCATCATAAAGAAGAAGTGGCAGCAGCATTAAGTCCCTTGCAATTAAGTATTCATTTATTCTACCTATATACGCACTTTTCCCCTCAGTTGATGCCAATAAAACGTGACACTGAAATGCAGTTAACATGACATATATTGCCCAGATTTTAAAGGAAGTCTCCTTATCATTCCTGAGTAAATTCCTGTGGATTTAATGTTAAAGAGAGTTTATGTATGTCTTATGAGATAGATCACTCAGTTTCATTAGAAATCCTTCCAGTCTTATTTTTAGACTTTTTGCTTATTTCTTTTGTCATTTCAAAACACATTCTACTAAGTATATCTCTGGTATTTTTTCTCTAACATTATCATTCAAATTCAACCCTGTGGTAGATTTTTAATCTATGATAAAATATTATCCAGGTAGAAAATATTAATAGTCAAGAAAAAAATCTGAGTGTGAGATGGCAGACTTAGATGAACCTGAGATTCTCAGAGCAATACTGGGAAAAAGTACCTTTGCCCTTCACATTGAACTGAGTCACTATGATGTGTGTGATGATCTACATCAAAGAAAATGAGTACATCAAGCTGATGATTATTTTCAGTCTCCTGATTACTACTACAGCACCTAACATTCCCAAGACTGAAACAGGAAAAAAAAAAAAAATCATTCTTCATATTTAATTTTTAAAAAACATGTGAAAAGGGAAAAGCTAGAGATATATAGTTAGAGAATTGAGTTTTCTCCAGTTCGTTTCTATTTAGGATTACATCACATCTTCCAACATGGCAGAATTTTAGTCCTATTTTAAATAAAGTGCCTATAACACATGGAATAACACCTTGTATTTCATAAAAGGATGCATGTTTTATACAAATAGTGCCAAATATAGTAGAAACAGAAATTCCTTCTTATTCTAAGAACAGTCTTAAGCTCTGATTGGAAAGGACCACTGGCAGTGAAGCAACCATATTTACCATGACATGCCAGAAGTTGCAATGATATGCAAGGAAAGCAATGATAATAAACAGAAATCTGGAAGTACCCATCTAATTACAGCACCCTATCTGTATCCACAGCAGTCACCATTGCCTCAGAGGGAAGAAACAAGCACACACAAACCCCAAACCAAAACAATACCTTCCTACTGAGTTCTCCTGCTTTGTTACATTTCAGGTGTAGATGTTCAAGGATTCAAATCAAAGAATTTTCTGTGCCACCTTTTTTTTTTTCCATAAGTAAATCCTACTTTCCTCATTCAAGCATTCTCCTCTTTCAACAAACAGTATGTTTCTTTGATTCCTTCTCATCCTTCCACACTGAGACACAACATTTGTACTTTTATATGATTATAACTAAAGATTGGATGTCTCTAAAGAAGGGCATGATTTAGGAGAGGCGAGGTAGGCTCCTTTGATGCAGGCCTGTCTTGCTACTTTCTCCTTGCTTGCAGGACATCCATACTGGGGAGACTGTGGGGGAGGGGAAGAGAGCTATGACCCCATGCTGGCAACCTGCAGCCTAAGGAGGGATTGAAAGATAACAGAAAAATGCAGAAACAGGCAATTTGGCTTCAGAGAGAACAGAAAAGAAAACTTCCTGAGGCCAGAGTCCACTGAGCGCTGCTGGCTGCAACTCAGGAAGCCACTGAGCTGACTGACCCCAAGTTACAGAGCGTGGTCATAACGGGCAAGGAAAGAGTTAACAGAAACCTTTTGTATTTCTCTTCTAACCTGGTCACTTTGAGCTTTTGCTATTTAGAATGTAAACACTCCAGTGTAAATTTAATTTTTTTTTTTTTTATTGTTTGAAAGCCTCTTGGTTGATTTTGGAAATCACATGCTAGGAAACACTAGACTGTTCTTTCTACTCAAAGCACAACTTTTCTACTTGAAAATATCGTAAGTGCCACCATTTCCAATCTTTTATGTGCTTTCCTTTTTAGTCTTTCTCTGGATGGAATCCTACATGTTTCATCTAACAAATACAAAACAAAAATGTTGCTTTTCCCTCCCAACATGGGAGTTGATTTGGATACCCATTAAAAAGATAGCTGGGAGCAATATGTCATTAAAGTCCCTCTGAATGCTATTGGATTTGGTCCTGAAAATCCTTGTTACAATTTCCCTACAAGAGCAACCAATCTTTCATGAAATGTTTACTGCTTTTCAAAAATGATCACAGTGGCATAGC
>JAOXNG010000012.1:73998866-74012751 GCA_028566535.1 Scolopax minor
TTCCTGTCTCTTGAAGACAAGAGAAGAGTTTTGCCTTCACTTTGTACAGGCTGCTTTTTCCCAGTATGCAGGAAAGTGGAGTAGACAGATGGCTTTCAGCACAAGACTGGATTTTGTCTTACAATTGAAACTACAGGAATCATCATTATCTCTAGTTTCAATGACAATTAATAAAAACCTTTAACAACATTAAGGACTTAAAGCAATATTCTTATTACTAAAATGCTAGGAAATGCTTAATGATTTCATTGCCCTTGAGATTTCAAATATATTTAAACAATGCTAGGCCAATTGTGCAAATTAAAGACAGAATTTGTGATATTTATAGTTACCGCCGAAGTCACATTGTTATCTCAAGGTTTAACTTCAGTTGCTGGATTTAGTAGAAATCTGGAGGTGTGAGAATACGCATATATACACCAAGACACCGAAGAGACCAGAAACTGAGAAGAAAGGAGTACTTTATATGAAACAGTTCCTTTCCTGAATTTTATAATTAGTCAAAATGAAAGCCTTCTGTAGGGTCACGTATCTCTTAGTAGCCCTGTGCTGGAAAGCAGACCCCTATAGAATGGGTTGTACTGGACACTGGGGAGGCTGCCGTTCAACGTGCCTGCGTGAGGTCCTGGGTTACTGGCTCTGGGGAGGCGACTGCCCTGGGAGCCTGAAGCAGCCGCCCTCTCCCTCCCTCCCTGCCTTGCACTTGCTCAGCTGTCTGGCCTTCCAGAAAATACGAGAAACCCTGGCTCCTGGGAAAAAGCGATACAGTGTGATTAATTCTCCCTCACAAAGAATTACAGCATTTGGAAGTTTCGTTGCAAAGTGGAGTAGAATCAATTTGTTATAATCTTGTACACTCTAATAAATATTTCGCCTTCTTAATCTGGAACAGAAACACATGCTGAAAAATACAGTCACAAATGAAATGTCTTTTGATGGCAATGTATACGAGTCCTTAAGACTGATTTTCTCCTATTACTTGCTATGCACAAATACCCTGCTAAAGTTAGTAAGTACAAATGTATTTTATTATACCTACAGTTCTGGTTTTGTTACAAAACAAGTAAAGGTAAAAATTGACTATATACTCCATACTCTTGATTTGGAGAAAATTGAACAATTTATATTTTATTATGTATAATTTTGTTTATTCTCAAACACCAGGCATGCATGCTTGACACGCAAATGGCAAAAAGGAGAATTATGTTTCTCACTTTACTGTGCGTACATGTCTGTGTGCAGACAGACACACACCTCCACCCCTCCCCTCATATTTCTATTCTAATTCTTTCCCTTTATGAGCATATAAAAAGCTTCAATTTTGAAAGGAAAAGGAAATCAAATTTGGTTCTGTGGAGAACATAGATCTATCCTACTCCAATCCAGTCAAAAACCTCACACCCAGCAGCCTGTGAAGTTTAAAAGTGAATTCAAAGTCATCTATGTTTCCATAGAATGCAAAGACAGTCAGACAAGCTGCTCATGCAACAGCCATGCAATGGGTTGGTTTGCTGTCTCTGTTCTCGTTCAGCTGCTGTTACAGCACTACACTGGTTCTGCTTCCGGGGGGAGCTGCAATTCACATTGAAAGTTTTAGTATTTCACATATGCTTTCAATAGCACCGTGGGCAGTAATCTCAGAGGTACTTTAACCCTAAAAGAAGAAAGACTCTAAGATCAGACTTAAATTCATATTCTGCGTATCTATCAACAGTAAAATGGATTCTAGTATAGCTATGAAGACTGAACCCACTTCATGCTCACAATAAGCTGTCTGGTTAGGAAGTAGCATTTGTTTCACTACAACATTATCTCTCCATGTTAATTTATTTAATTATGATGATTTATAGTTGATACTGCTTTTGTCTCACCTTGATGGTTGCAAAGACATTATTCACTATCAGACACTGTGCCTTTTGTCTAATTTTCTAAGTGTCACTTCTAAGAGAAACTATGCAAAACATTTTAATTAATACTGAACACAATCAAAGTGAAGAGAAAAATGTTCATTGCACTGCTTCAGAAAAAATAAAAGTTATAATAAATGAACCCCTTCATGTTCCTGCTTGTAGTATACCCATGAACTACAGAGGTTATTAAGGAAAGGTGATTTCCATTTTTATCATTTAGAAACTATGTAATTTTCTAACAATTTAAAGAGTATTTTCTGGGTTTTATGTTCTAAGTGTATAACTCAAGCTTATTTGGTTCTGTAAATTCCATAATTCCAGAAAAAAAAATGTGAAGGTTATCTATAGAGGAGAAAGAGATAAATTTTGAAAGCTAGTCATGCCATGAATTTTCTAATTACAGTACTAATGAAGGATTATTCAAATGCTGACATTGTGACAGACAGATCTTCTGACCTGCCTTATCATCATTTTGGTTCACCTGCTACAACTTTTGCATAAAGTTTTTGCCAGCACTGTTATTTTCATCAGATTATTTTATCTAGTTATTTGTTTGCTGGATTTTGCTGCTAATTTATCTGATTTATCTGGCATTTATGACTCTATAGCCAGTGAAGAGCTTCAGTGCCACATTACCTTTGTGATATGACTTCTTATGGTTATTTCTTTTATCCAAACCTATGTTTCTTACTAGAAAATTGTCAGAGCTGCAACTTGAAATGACCCAAATTTATTGTATAAATACCCTGAGAGGAAAAACCTTGAACTAGAAGTGCTGTAGCCAGTAATCAGAAGATTTTTCTCCAAAGTGTCAAGAGTTTTCATTTTTGTTCTCTACACATTCTTAGAGTGGCATTTTAAAGCATACTGTTACCTTGCAGCTTTCTCAAAAACTTTTATCTGGAATTTCAAAATCTGCAGATCTAATCAAGATTGTTGTCATTAATTGTTATACCTATGAGAAGGTGTATCTATGAGAAAAGGTGTATAAACCCTGCAAATGAGTGCACAAGATAAAGGTATGTTTTCTTCCTCCCCCTCTTTTTTTTCCCCTTTCCCCAATTCCATCTTGGAAGCAAATCTCAATGGAGGGACTATTTTGAAAGGATAGTAACTCAACTCAGATTTCTTAAAATCACATTCAGAATTTTCAGATGAATTGGAAACTATTTTAGAGGAGGATAAAAGGGAAAGACCAAGTGAAGATTTACCATGAACGAACTTGTGAACATTGTACTTTCATAGTTTTTCACTGAATGCTGAACATCTATTAAACTGACTGGAATTGAGAAATGAAACATGAGAGATATGAAACCCGTCCATTTAAAAAAAAAAAAAAAAAAAAAAAAAAAAAAAAAAAGCCCTGAGGCTAACTTTAAAGGTTAAGCAGTCTTTCTTCCTTCTCCTATGCTTCTTCCTTCAATATTGCCAGCTTCTTTAATTATTCATTTGAAGTTCCAGAATGCTCAGTTTGTGGATGGAGCCTCTTACTCAAGTAATGACGCAAGTCTTGATTCCTTCTTCTAAAGAAAATAAATTATCCCTGAATAAATAAAAATAAATTATCTCCCCGCTGCCTTTTCAGTCCCCTAACGCTTCTCTTCCAGAGCTCTTCGACAGTAGTACCAAAATGACATTCCTCAAAGAGCTTTGTAATTTCTGTTTGGGAATCATGTATTTTCTCAATGCAGATCAGTCCTTCTATGTCCTGGACTAAATCACCTCCATATACAGGGGAAAGCTGCATGTCCACTCACTTCTTATTCATCATAAATTTTCTCTGTGGAGGAAGACAAGTCTTGAGCACAATTTGGACTTCCAATTTATAGTTTTTTATGTTTAGGTACTACACTAAGTATATAAAACTAACAAAAAAATCCTCTTACCACTGAGATTCTGTAAACTCCCTTTGATTTACATTCAGTAGAGAGAAAATGGTTAGGATAGTAAAGGTGAACTGAATCAGGGCAGACAACAGGACTTAGAGATAAACAGAGAAATGGAGCTTGGAGTTATTAATTGAGGAGGACGTGGTATCTCAAAACACATGAGGAAGGCTATTGCCTATCTAACTGAAGGGACAAAGAAAGGATACTGGTAAAAGAGCAAATAAATAGATGAGAGGACTGAACTTGTAACACCCCCCAGCACAGAGCTTTTGTTACCAAAGATGAGATGCCTGTGTAAATGGATTGTACGACACCCCAAAGAGGTAAAGCTGTGACCAGGAAAATTTTGCTCACATTGACTTTGTCAAACAACTGATGCTCATAAGAGGATTGGTTTGTACATGCAGAACAGCAATTGGAATGTGAAAGGGAAAATATTGCTGAGCTATAAACGCAGCACATACTGTGTGAAGAGCCTGAGTTTACACAGTGCAGAGACAGGCAATGGAAATGAAGGATTGTCACTGCTAAGCATTATACAAGAATCACAATAATTCTTGTATAGAATCCATTGTCTGGTGACAATTCTCTTTTCTTGAGAAGGAACTTACCAAGGCTAACTCAGGGCTGTGGGTAAGTCATATAAGCTTTCACTCCTACAGTTTTAGATGTGTTAGTCCATGCATTCTGAAGTATATTCTAGGCTTTATATTGAAGCATGTACTAAACAGAAAAACAGTAAACTGTTTCTATTATAAGAATTTGTTAAGTAGGTTTAGGACTAGCCAGTTAAAGATGATATTTACAGATATAAGGGTCTGTGTATTCACTGTGAATTGAAACACACTAAGGCCTGTGAAAATTGTGGCTTTCATTTACCTAAGTCAAAATTGGAAAACATATTAGATGTTTCAGCCTATCTGTTAAAGAAAGAACTTCTTAAAAAGAAAAAAAAGACACAAATTTAAAATAGAAATATAATCCAATAAAAAAAAAACACCCCAGAGTTAATTTATTTTAAATGTTCACTAAAACATCAGTAAAGGAAGATTTTCCTTAAACATAGATTACATTACATTATTATCCAAAAATGACACCTTTTCTCTTTTTCATTTAAAATAGCACCAGGAGTGTTCATTATTTATATTTCAGGCAATATGTAAAACATCTGCATATTATTTTGGTCTACAAAGTAAGACTCAGTAATGCAAAAATGAAGTTCAAAATATATAGTTTCATATAGTTAGGATTTTGTATGCATAAATAAAACATTCACTTGGTGGGAAAAGAAAGTACATGCTACTCTATTTTGGAAAAATGTGTATGAACCTAACTTCTCAATGCAGTAATTCCTAACAAAGTAACACTTTCTACCATATTGTTGTAAGGCTTTTTCAGAGAGTTAGTAGGGAATAGACAAGGCACAAATAGTTGAGAACAGCAACATGCCAAAAAGCTTTGGGGAGGTTTATGATGGTGTCTGTTTTTAGGCACTTATTGCACCAGAGATAAACTCAATTTATACCTTTAGGGTGTCAATTGCAATACAGTTGGCCAGGATGTGCCCAGATACCTGATTTAATAAGAACTAGGTAAAGATAAAAACAGGAGAGATGAGAATGAAGTTTGAAGACTAGAGGCATAGAACATGACTGAAACACCATTCAATATTTGTTCAATATTTGTTCAATTGTTATGACAAACGAGATTAAAACCGACGCTTTGCTGGCCAACGCTAGTGATACGAGAAGAAGAATGTTTCGGAGAAAATAATTACTATAGCAGTCAATAGCTAGAAAAATATATTGAAGCCTAAATGAGAGGAGAAAGAGGACACAGATAGCATCGTGTCATGTGTATCAGAAATGGTTACTAATGGGACAAATCTCCAAAGAGAGGAAGAAGATGGGTAATCTAGAGTAAAGTAATTAAGAGGAACCAGACTGACATTCTTGTGGAGCACACACCTCCTGCTTTAGCTCAGGCAAATCAATATTTATGTGTCTGCCTAAACAACTCCCTCCTCCTCCACCAAGAGCATCTTCTCCGGAGACTCCATTAGAGATGATTAAAGGAAAAGGCAGATGCAACTATAACAGAGAGAGAGAGAGAGACTGACAAAATCCTTTTAGAGCAGAGTTTTCTTGAATTTGGCAAGAATGTAAGGGCTCTCCTTTTCTTATTTATAAAAAATTTCTATGGTAGTAACAAGTGGTACTGAAGCCAAAGATGAACAAATTCATTACTGCCATCTTCTGCTAACAGATCCACTGATGTAAATTTTCATCAACCGTCCGCCAACAAAAGCCTGGCCAAAAAAGAGATCAAAACAATGAAGTGATTAAAGGAAATGTGTAGCATCCAAGATGCTACCATCAGTACAGAAAACAAAATCTTTTGTGGACTTGGATTGCCATCTTTTGGTGGAGGTCATAATGGACATGACGTTTGCAAGGAGGAGAGGAACAGATGCAACACACCATTCTTTCTCATTTCCTTTTCAAAAGGAAACCTTTGAAGGATGGATCATCCTTACATTACTCCATTTTCACATGCAATGACCACATCACTAATTCAGATACCATACCAGAAAGATATGCCTTTGTTCTGAAAATCTCATATTCTTGCAATAAGCATGAAGTTTTCCATTAGAAGGTAACAGCAATATTTGTTTTATACTTATGGTGTCTAGAATACTTCTCTTGAAATATATGTGGGAGAAGTCAGGTAAGTAAAATGCAAAGGAAGCACCACTAGGCTGCAAAGATTTGTATATTTCCAAACAACCATTTTGAGATGTAGACTGTTAAAGTATCTTAAAAATTGTCAATTTGTTTAAAAAAAAAAAAAAAAAACTATCTCCAGTTGGTTTCAGTTACAATTCAGTTCTGTCCTAAAATACACAGTACAACATAATTTGATTCAGAAGATAATGAGTATTTGTATTTCATTAACAATTAAACATCTAAATTTTCCTAAAATCAGTAATGCATTTCTCTGTAAACTTTTGTTTCTTGGTCTTACTTTTCACCTTGATTGTTTCAAAAAGGCCAAGTTCAGACCTGACTCTTACTCTATAGTAAGTCATTTTACTTTAGAAAAGAATGGAAAAGATGTCTGTGGTGGCTTGACCTTGGATGGCTTCCAGGTGCCCACCAAGCCATTCTATCATTCCCCTTCTCAGGAGGACAGAGGAGAGAAGATATCACAAAAAGCTCATCTGTCGAGATAGGACAGGGAGATCACTCACTAATTACCGTCACAGGCAAAACAGACTTGACTTGGGGAAACGAATTTAATTTATTGCCAATCAAAAGTCTGAGTAGCATAATGAGAAATAAAAACAACTCTTAAGCACCTTCCCCCACACCCTCCCTTCTTCCCAGGCTCAATTTCACTCTCAAATTCTCTATCTCCCTCTCCCACACAACGCAGGGGGACTGGGAATAGGTGTTGTGATCTGTTTATCACACACTGTCTCTGTCATTCTTTCCTCTTCACACTCTTCCCCTGCTCCAGAATGGGATTCCACACACAGGAGACAGTCCTCCATCAACTTCGTCAGCATGGGTCATTCCCATGGGCTGCAATTCTTCATGAACTGTTCTAGCGTGGGTCTTTTCCACAGGGTGCAGTCCTTAGGGAAAGTCCTGCCAGAAGACCTACTCCAGCTCTTGTCCACAGGGTCACAACCTCCTTCAGGTGCATACACCTGCTTCAGCATGGGGTCCTTCACAGGCTGCAGGTGGATATCTGCTCTACCGTGAACCTCCATGGGCTGCAAAGGAATCTTTGCTCTGGTGTCTGGAGCACCTTCTCCCCTTTCTTCTTCACTGACCTTGGTGTCTGTAGAGTTGTTTCTCTCACCTAGTCTCACTCCTCTCTTCCAGATGCTGTTGTGCAGCAGTTTATTTCCCCTTCTATTATCATAGAGATGCTGCCACTGTTGCTGATTGTTTCAGCTTTGTCCAGCAGTGGATCTGTCTTGAAGCTGGCTGGCACTGGCTCTATGAGGCATAGAGGAAGCTTCTGGCATCTTCTCACAGAAGCAACCCCTGTGACTCCCTAAACCAAAACCTTGCCACAGAAACCCATGACAATCTCTGATGTTTATCAGCAAATTCTCCAGAAAGTTAGCAAAATATTTAATGAGAGCTACAAACAAGGTCTATGCATTTATATTTTTTCCCACAAAACAGACTACTAATAATTAGAAAATTAGAGAATACATTAAAAATAGGATGTTTTTGAGATACACTCTCCTCACAAATGTATTAAAATGATGCCCTTAAAAGGAAATAAATCACAATTTAATAATCTAAAATGTTTTTGAGGTTTTTTCCACAAATTTATTTTGTTATTAACCATTTCAAGTTTATAAATTTATCTTTCCCGTGAATTGAATCATTACCTGATTCAGTATTCTTTAATCAATAATTCTTTTCTAATACAAAAGACTTTCATATAACATACCTTACACAATCTGCTTTTATTCTATTCACTCGTTAAGAAGGTAATTTCAGGAGAAGTATTTTAAGTATGTTTTCAGGCGAATATATGTTTCTGGACAACCTGACAACTGAACACAATGATCTGTTGGAGGCTATTGGTCTTCCTTTGATGATAACCTTAGCTCACCAAAAACCACAGCAAATGGCAAAACTCCCACTAAATTCCCTGTAGGAACACTGCACCTCAGATTATCTTGATGTTAGGGGAGTGTTACACTGTAGTTTTAGATCTACCATTATAAAGCCTGCCCTAGGTACTTTGAAGGTGCTCTAACCAGAAATTGTATATTACATTCCACCAAAAAAGAATTTGTATGATAGGTCTATTCATTAACTGACATTGAAACCTCATTAAATCATATGAAGTTCTTCTTGTCTGCACATCTCTTCGACTGGCGTTTAAACATTATAATCTCTATGGTAGCACAAACGTCTTTTTATAATTTGGGAATTCATATTAAGCAATATTTTGCACTATGGGCAGTTTCAACCAACTGACTTTGAGAGGCTTTCATTTTTTGAAAAATGTTTTATACAGTTGGTCAGAAGTTTCCCTAAAGCATGCTAGTTTTTCAGGAAACTGTTTACATATCTTCCTTTATACCATGCCAGCAGCACAGAGGGGACTTACATTGAAAGTAATTTACCTAGAGGTCTGTAACAGATAGAGGGCAGATTATATGTCACTACTCAAGAATCTTGAAAACTCAGGATCCATATCCATTTCCTACTGACTACTTTGCAAAACATACATAAAGATATAAGGATACATAAGGAAAATGAGGAAAAAAAAAAAGAATCCTTCACTTGTTTAGATAAAAAGCTTTGAAGGACACACTAGGAAAAGAGCTTGTAGTTTCAAGATCTTATATAGATAGAATTTTTTCCTACGAAAACACAAATATCAGCTCTCTAGTATTGTCTGTGAATAGATTATGTGCAAACATGCTAAAGTTGGACCTTGTTCCCAAGCATGTGCTATGCTCTTAATTTGTTCTTGAGAACATTAATCTGTTTCTCCATGAGGTAACATCCTTTAAATGCATTCCTGTATTTCATATGACATTTGCCAAGAAAAGCTCTAAGGCTTACTTTCCTTGCTTTCCTCCCAACCTCAACCATGAATGCATGTTGCAATCTGGGGCAAATGTACATTCACATGATAGCATCAGCAAGATTTTCACAATTTAATTTACTTTCCTGGATAAATAATTTTAATTGTATTCTGAATTTTCTCTGCTCCAGAAAAATGTTGGCAAATGCAAAATATTCCACCAATAGGACAGGAAAGCTATAGGGCCCATAACTTTGTGCATGAACACTGAATTGTAGGTTTGGAAAAAACCAACTTACAGCATACTGGCAAAACGTAACATCATAGTTCAAGTCACAAAAATGTTAATGCTAAATAGTACTTGGCACTATTTTAATGACCAGAATTATTTGCTAGCCACATGTTTGAAGGGGGAGGAGAATGGAAAAGTTGTTGGACTGTTGAATTAAGTTAGATCAGTTCATAATATCACCCAACATTCCAATACGGGATGTGCAGCTTGCAAGGAGTAAACACGTTCTTAGTGCTTTGTAGTCTAAATTACTTTTAGAAAGTAATATCCATATTGTACCTTGAAGGAAGGCCTAAGCAGTAAACTTTAACGGCTGCCTGAGTTGGTAATCATTTCATAGAGACAAGACACTGCACAAGAAATTGCTCTATAAATAAGATCCCTTACAGAAGAATTAAAATGAAATTCGTATTATTGATGTTCACCGGGAGCCATAAAAAACACAAGACAGCCAGGAAGTGGCACTTGTTTCAAATCACTGTCAGAAGCACCTGAAGGACACCCTCAAAGTCAGTTTGATCAATGATGATGAATACATTGGTCAAGCTTTCTGTGCAACTGTAATGCATTTGGAAGCCTTGAGGAAATACATATGGCAAAACCGAGGAGGATAGATATGAGATATCCCTACTGCAAAGCTTTTTCTATGACCATTAATCCAGAAATGTGCTCTACCTTACTGAGCAAAGTCTCTTTAAATTCTTCCCTGTCTCTTCCTCAACTCTCTTTATGGGGCTCAGGATCTCCCTTGTTCTCTTCTCCTTGATGTAAGCTCTCTGAAAACTGACCATCTTCATGTGGTTTGAAGGGAGATTAACAATCACGATATCTGAATGAAATTTATGACCCCCCACTGCCAAAACATAGATTTTGCTAGCAGTGTTGTGAAAGAAACTGTTGTGTGATGGATGCTATGGCTGGATGCATGAAAGTTTAAAGGTTTAACCTGTAAATCTGATGGGGGTGATGACTGCAGGTAGGTGGAGGTGGAAGGGAAAGACTGAAATGTGTATACCACCTGTTTGAATGAAGGCTTCTATATATCATAGAAGAGGTAGAGGTAAATAGAAATCAAATTGCTGGAGCCAATGTCAGAAGCTTAAAGAATCCAGGCCAGAAAGCAGGAAATGATATATCATTACTTAAACTGAATTTCATTATTGGAGCCCTTCTGTGAAAGTCATGATTTGTTCTCCTCTATAATTTAGTCTTTTCCTCAGACACCACAAACCATGAGCAAAATATTCGGAACTGCTACAGCATATGGCACTTTCTGAGGGTGGTGATTGATATTCTGCAGTTAACAGTGACATTGATGGCACTGCATAAATACATTGAACATGCAAATGTTTGAATTTTGTTTAAAATAAAACTTTTTTCTATTTGCCGCTTTTTAAAGACAATTTTCAGTCAGTTTCAAACCTACCAAAAGTGATAGATTAATGTCACCAGGGCTATCAATATGCTATTACTGTATACAACAGATATGGCCCTGTCAGCTGGCATAGCTGTGAACTTTAACCACATTCCTTAGGGGTGACAGGATAGCATCCAAATTGCCTCAGTACTTTGATACCTGAAGAGTATGTTGGGAAGCATATTCAGAATACCATACCTGATCGAAGAGACTACAACAATTTGATTAGATGCAATTTCTGTCTATTCTTCTATTTGCTGATTATCAGAGCAAATAACAACTAGTCAAAATAACTCAAACAATTTAATGTGTGTGCAAAAAATGGCTCACTATGAGGTTTAATTAAAAATTATGGTTTCACTTGATATTTTCCAATGTCTAAAAATGTACTGCAAGCACATTTATGATTTTTGTTCTTTGTTGTTTGGGTGGGTTCTTTTTTTTTGCTTGGTTGGTTTGTTTTTTTTCTGGGAAATAAAGAACTTTTTAAGTAGATGACATTGTATGTTTACTGACCATATTTCTTGATACCGTATTTTTTTTTGTTCTTTCTCCTTCAAGTGTTTCATGTGAATTCAGGCTCCCAAAGAGCTGTAAAACCCTGCACATGAACTTTTGCTCTCAGAGCACACAGAGGACAGATTTCAGTCTTCCCTATACTACAGGTCGTGCTCCTGAATTTAGCAGATACAGAGAAAAGCAGTGAGTAGCCAACTAAACATGAACATTTTACTCGATTATAAATATTATTGGATGAAATTTTAACATACCTTTTAAAGTTTCCTTAAATTAGGGCCTAAAAGAACAGTCTTACTAATAAAGCTGCTAATAAAAGCATTGATTAGTTTTACTTTTGGCAAGGTAGTTCCTGAAAACTGCTTCTTAACTCACATACTCTTAGGGTGCCAGACAGACACCAGGCAGCAATAACTTTCAGTTTCTTTTGCCCTGTGGCTGATCCTGCACTTTCACAAATATTGCCAGTAATGTCCTTACTGTTTTGCATTAAACAGTCTCCAATCAATGGGCTGGATTTGAACTGACAGCTAAGCTATATATTTCTCCATTAGCTAAGACTGATTTTAACAGATACATAAACAAGCAAAGGAAACCCAAAACATCTGAACTCTGCAATTTTATGCACCATTGAAACACAAACAAAGAATTATTATTTACCTTAGGCTTTCTAATGTTGGAATTAAATATGTCGTTCTGCAACTACATTTCCCTCACTGCTGACACATTGGGAAATTATAGTATTTAAGACTCAAATAACTTCATGATTCAGGGAAAAATCAGTGATTTGTATTGAAAGAGTCAAGCTCATTCATGTTCTGAAAATTCTTGCAAGAGCATTTAATTTCTTGAGAAGAAAACTTTGACATGAATGACAGAGCATAGTAAGGATCAAGTACAGATCTCATCATCATGCATCATTACTTTAAGGATAGCAAGTATTGTATGAGGTTTCCAAAGTTGGTTTATTTTGCACATTAGTCACAACCACGGTCTTTTCAATAGGACAATTAAATAGACCATTAGTCATTTTATAGGGTATTTATTCACCAGCCAAGAGGAAATTGTTATTCTGCTCTGAGATGAGCTGGGTAATTCCTGACAGATAAAATCAGAAACCTTCTTCAGAGATGTGTGCATATCCAGATGCCCACCTTCAATTAATTCCAGCAGCAAGGTTTATTACCCTGTCCTTATAGAGTGCTTAAGTACCTATGCAGTAAAGTTCCTTTCAGCTCTGTAGCAAATTAGGTGCTGGATTGCAGAACTTGCCTCTCAGGAAAAGCAGCACAAAAGCTAAGGTCAATTAAGTTTGATTTGGCTTAGCTTACAGATTCACCTTTGAATCAGCTAAAACGACACCAATTCACAAATCCGATTCTGATCTCTTTAAAGTACGGTTTGAAAAATGCCTGACATCCTTGTAGAGAGGTAAAATTTGCAAGGTCCTCAAATTTATATCTTCCTTGGCCAAGGCAAGCCCAGCTGTCTCTTTGCAAGGTCACAGCTACCAGATTGCAACAATTTTAAGCAATGAACTCTATACAAAATATCCAGTCATACAGGTAGACTGTACATCTAATTGAAGATGTTCCAGCCTGATACTTAGAACACCAAAATAAGGGCAATGCTTTGATAGCTGCTTCCGATATTTTCTTTTTCATGGAGAAACTGTACCGTGCTCCATAATGTTAGTGTTATACCAAAGATAACTCTGGAAGCTGTCAACTGTGTCTGTTTTACCTCAGTTTAGACAGTGCTAATCTAAGAGGAAAAGACAGAAAAAAAGGTGACTGCTGTGGAAAAATGTACCAACAAGTTTTTCTAGTTTATGAACACAAAACCATTATGGACAAAAAAGTTTTCCATCAGCCTGCAACTTATACAATGCAGCAAGGCCTGATAAAATAACTCCTTGTGGTGAGTTGGCCTTGTCTGGCTGCCAGACGCTCACCCAGCTGCTTCTCACCGTGCTCCTCAAGTAGGGCAGGGGGAAGAATATTATGGAAAAGCCCATGGGTCAAGATAAAGATAAAGACACATCACAGAATCACAGAATCACCTAGGTTGAAAGGGACCTTTTAAGATCATCTAACCATTCATTCATCCAATCAATGAAAACAAAAACAAAACCCCCACAAACAAAAACAAAAAAAAAAATCACACACAAACCCCATACCACACCCAAAACAACACCAATCCACTACTAATCCATATCCCCGAGCACCATGTCAACCCATCTCTTGAATACCTCCAGGGATGGTGCCTCATCCCTGGGCAGCTCATTCCAATGCCT
>JAOXNG010000012.1:74035982-74060061 GCA_028566535.1 Scolopax minor
AAATACTTAAAAGGAGGGTGTCAGGAGGATGGGGTCAGTCTTTTTTCAGTGGTGCCCAGTGACAGGACAAGAGGAAATGGGCACAAACTTGAACATAAGAAGTTCCACCTAAACATGAGGAGGAACTTCTTTACTCTGAGAGTGGTAGAGCACTGGCAGAGTCTGCCCAGAGAGGTGGTGGAGTCTCCTTCTCTGGAGACATTCCAAACCCGCCTGGACAAGTTCCTGTGCAACATGCTCTAAGTAGACCCGCTCCAGCAGGGAGGTTGGACTAGACGATCTCCAGAGGTCGCTTCCAACCCTATATGATTCTATGATTCTGTGATTTTTTCTCCACATTTTCAGTGCTCTGACCTTATTGGAAAAAATCCCAATTTTTCAGTCCTGCCTAAGTGAGACTGACAGACCTGTACTACTGCAGAAATGTAATGATAGTTCAAATTGAATAGAATTCAGCATTTATAGACCCTATAGGATGGTCACTTAATATGTTTAATGTATATCAGTGGGGTTCTGTGCTTGGCGCTTTTCTTCTTATTAGTTTTAATTTGAAGCCCTGTTGTAATATGCTAATGCTGGAACATAATGACAAATGTTGCCTGTAGCAGCTGCTTTCCTCAGCAGTTGTTCCAAGCTGTGGAGCTTATTCTGACACAGTTCAGCTGTATGTCCCAAATCCACACCCTAGCCTAGCAAAACAGTTAAGTGTATGCTTGACAATCAGCATCTGCTCAAGTGCTGCTGATTAAAATTTAAAAGATTACTGTATGCAAGCTATAGCAAGGACACAATTTGCTTAAGTAACAGTACTAACGAAGATGTTGGTTTTGCCCATGTCTCTGAGTACAGATCAAGGGTTTCAAACATTACTTACAGGAGTCTGTCAGCCACATCTTGGCTGCTCCTGACACCTAGGCTATCTACCTTAGAGCTAAAATAGCTTTGCCTCTACAAGCTAAAAGGAGACCTTTATTTAGCCTTTTTCAAACAGAACAGAGTATGAACATGTGCTTTACCGAGTAGGGACTGATGAAAAATGGACTTTAGAATTAAAAATAGAAAGATGCCACAGTCTCCTCCAGGAGACTGCAAGACAGGTGATTCCTTGATTTTTTACATGCACAATCTTTTTACATGCAAATTATTCTATTTCCACAACCACAATTTTACCATCATAGCTTGGTTTTGCTGGAGAGGTGGTACATGGAAGATACTCATGTTGTATGGGTACCACAATCAAGTTGTAGCTGGGCAACTGGTGTTGATACGGCCTGAAGGGATATAAGCAGCTGTAACACCTATCCAACCTTGACCCTCTAAATTTTGTCTCTGTTTGGGCTGTTACACATCTGTGGGGCTGTACAGTAAACTGGCAGGGGAAAGTTATTCTTCTGCAAATAAAAGGCATCTCTCAGAAAAATATGTTCATTTAAAAAAAAAATTAATATCCAGCTGCTGAGCCACTGTATGTCTTGCAACCCACAGCCTCTTCTGTCAGGCCTATACTATTTTGTACTAGAGATTCACCACATGGCACTTTAAGGAGTAGCACTTCATGTTGTCCATCACAATGATAGGTTCCTCCACTCCTAACAGTATTTGTGACCCATTTTAGGTCAGAAGTACCCCTTCTTACTTATTTAATAACAGCCAAATAGCCAGTAAAACTGGTCTCAGCTACCAGCATTGGAATTTAAGCAGGGCAGCACAGACTGTGTTGTAAAAGGAACACTGTTTTGTTACAGTGCAATGGTTTACTGAAGGTTTATCTGTGGCTTTATGAAATATCTTTAAAAAGCAAATGCTCTACTCCAAGGAATTTAGTCAGAAACTTAACATCGCCCACCAATATTAAGTTGCCAGGTTACAAGAAAGAGGGAGAAGGAAGGAAACAGCATGTGACAGAATACTTACCAAGACATCTCCAGCCTTAGCATTGCCCCATTGTATCACAAAACCAAGAAATACCCTTCATGGTAGAATAAAATGTATTTGGCGAGTCTGTGATTTTCAAAACTTTGTTTTCCTATTCTGCAGTAAGAATGTAAGTGTTACTACTGACACAGACCACTATTGGACTCTGATGCACTAGAGTACGATTCTTCAGGGGTAATATGAAAAGCCTTGTCATGTACATAAAACTTGCTTATGGTAGAAGCTATATTCTTGTCTTTTCAGTCAGAAGTTAACTTACTCTTGGATATAGCACTGGCAATTGAATAAGAACCTCAACTTAGGTAAAACATTCAGCAGTTTATTGTATAAGGTTCTAACATTTTTGCTACGAGTATCTACAAATTAATTGTCACAGTTCTTTTAGCATCTACCCAAATGCAACTTTTTGTAGTACAAAATTTACACTGAAATGAAAGCACCTAAAGAAATGAGATTACCGACTCACGTATTTATCTCCTAGAAATCAAGAAGGTCAAAGTCAGATTAATATTTAATATTCAAATTAAATGTCATGAGCATAAACATGTAAACACTGTTAATAAATCTTTGCATTTCATTTCAAGCTGTGGTCTAAGTATTGCTTAGGTTTAACACACTTGCTAATTATTTTTTAAAATATCACTGAAAATATTATTACTACTGTATGGAAAAAAAATCCAGATTGGTTTTCTTTCTTTGATTTAACTAGCAGTTTTAAGAATGTCAGCCAACATATAGTAATGGGTATTTTAGTTTATGCTGGGCTAGTTAAGGTCTGCCTAGAACTGTGGAACTATGAAGGTTTTCTAAGAAATACAATCTTAAAAACAAATATATTGAAAAATAACTGCTCAGTGTATGAAGAAAAGTAAGTAGGACAATAGATAAATATTTGTGTATAATAGCTGTATTTGTATGAAGAACCGATCCCCTGCAGGTGATAACATATAACTAGCATTATACATTTACTTAGAACAGATTTCTATCAAGTGAAAATTGTTGATGAGTATTTAAAAGTTTGATTTGATCTCTGCACTATGATGTTACATGGATTTGATCTCTGCACTATGTTGTTACACTGAGAGGCAGAACTCTTTCCTGGCCAGGGCAAAATCTTCACACTTGAGATATGATCGTTCCCTGCATAGTTGTATGTAGCCAAAGGAATCATGAGCAGATAAGGTAGGTAAAACTTTCATTTTGTAGGAATAAGTAGAACTAAGATAATCTAATACAATTTATCCAAATACAGAACACCTAAAACAACTTTATATTCTGAATGCAAACCAAATCAAATGAAAATGATTGCCTGGTACCAGAATATTTAGCCAAAGCCTACTTAGGTCTGTGTAAACAACAAGGACATAATATGATTTTGCTCAACTCAAACTACCTCATTGGTTTTCCTTTTGTGAAAATACTCCAGGCCATAGCAGAGAAATACCATAATATTTGAAAGTAAAGGACAACAATAGCACAGCTGTGTAAAGAATACACAATGTTTTTCAATTAACAATCAAATTAAAAATAAATACTGAATATATGACTGTCCAAAACTTTGCTAGTCCCACTATTGTAAACTATTGTTATTCCAGTTGAGTAATTCTTGTCTTTGACATGAAATTAGTTACACATAGTCAATGGCAGATGGAGGACAGACCTGAAATGCTGTCCTCAGAAATGGAGAAAATAAATTCAGCCTTGCCATACTGATGTCAAAATCATTATTAGAAATTCAATGTTAACTCTTCATCACAGGAACAGATTGGCATAAATCCTTTGAAATCTTTGCTCATTCAAATTATTCTAGCATTCAAAATTATTTTAGCATTTTTGTTGCAGAATACATTTAGGAGACAAAAAAATTCTAACATTCTTTGATCGGATAGATTCAAGCAGTCAGGAAACATCAGCTGGACAGAGATATTTCTACATTACTTTTGTTAAATCTTGTGACTTGTTTAATATGGCTTAATTAATTGTTTCCTTTTGTTCAAAAAAGATTTCTTTTCAGTGTGGAATAGACAAGAAATGGATACTAGTGCATGTGTTATACTGGCATATTTGTGTTGCATGATTGACAATCAAAACTCAGTGATAACTACCTAGCCTTTCCTAACCAAGACATCAAATAAGTCTATAGTTCAACCTATAAGTGTGTAGTCAGATTTTCTCTACCACATTGAGATCAATTTTGAAATCTGCCACCCTACTGCATTGTTTGAAATACTAATTAAAAAAAGTGCAATTTAACTGTACAACAACTAGTTCAATTATCATAAGAGGTGAACTGGAACAAGAGTTATTAAAAAAAAATTATTACAACAAGATGAGTGACCCAGAATGGTAGGGATATCTTAAGTCAGATTTCAATGCTGGAAAAAGTATTTGTGAAATGACATTTTCTATATGGCTCAAGGAAGAAAATTCCTTCTAGGGCTGCTTTTTGGAGATGATAGGCAACAGTTCACCTGGTGATTAGTTCCACTCCTCCAAGTGATGAATCATAAGATAACTTCTAACAGAAATTTTACAGTAAACAGAGGGGTTTTTGCTAAAGGCTAAGGGGGCACTGGTGCAGAACAATAGAAGGAAGCTGTTTACAGAGGCATGAGAAGGAGACCTCCATACCTCTCCTGGTATGGAGACCTAGGGCTCAGGGCTTCTGGGGACATCCACCTGAGCCAAGAGGATCCTGATGAACAGGAAGAGCAGTGAAGCAAGAAAATGTACATGCCATTTTTTACTACATATATCTGAGCTGTGCCAAAGGTGACATTTTGAGTGCACAGCAATTTTAAAAGAGTGTAGTTATTTGCTTTTGTTGTTGTATATTCCCAGAGTTACCAGCTTCCTAGTGTAAGGGAAATGGGAAGAGGGGGGGAATAAAGCTAAGGCAAGGCCACCAGACTGCTTAGGCCACAAAGTCTGATTTTTCTTGACAGGGTAACAGAGACATGTTCTCTTTGTAGGATATATCTTTGGCCACAGAGGCCAAAACCAGTCCTGAGGCATATGCATATTCCTCCCACAGTCTGATAATATGGGATTCAGGAGAATAAATCTAATGAACATCCACAGTGGGAGCTTTGTCAGAAGAAATAGATCATTGAGGATGCTGTTGTGGATATCTATGCTGGCATGAATCTTTGGAGACACATGTTATGGCAATCAATTAGACATAACATATTATCATTACATCTGTATCTCACTAAAAGCCAAATCTAGATGAATTAGATATTCAGAACTAAAAGCTATCTTAAAAACAGGTTCAAGGAGGAATGAAAATGGATTCAGAGAGGGGAAAGTGTGCTGCCATAAGAAGCTGGAGAACTTTAGTTTACATAATTCTTCAAACAGAAAGTTAAGAAATGTTAGACTACATCCTATAGGTACCTGGTTTATGTGGAAATACATCTGCTTTTGATGACCTTACTTTATTGAGCCAGAAAGTAAATTAGACTACCAAGGAAAGAATGGGAACATCAGATATGAAATCAAAATATTTACAATATTGTAATTGCTAGTCTTTTAAAATGCTTCTGGTTTTACCAGATAAGGAATTTGGGTTCTGGCAATACCAGGAGCAGATAAGTGAAAGTCACATTTAAAGATTCCATTGCAGTTTTACTTGCAGGCAGAACAAAGTTTTCAGCATCTGAGAAATCAACCAAGTGCAGTGAAATGACAGAAAAATGACAGAAAATGGCAGAAAATTTGTACCTTTTATATTGGAAGACAGTACAGAAAAGACAGTACAGAAAACTGAATTCAAAATAAGTTGAAGAAAACAGCATAATAAAATCAGTCAGTTATCTTACATTCTGATGTGTACAATTGTACAATGTGATGCTGCACATTGGATCATGCGAAGAGGATTCACGGGTCAGACTGCATGATACAGATGCTCCCACAGGTCAAATTACATGGTAGGAAACATGGCATGGCATGAGCTCAGGTTCTCTCTGGAGACTACGTTCTTTCCTAGATGCTGGACATATGCTCCTCCAAGCATTACATTAAATTTCTCAGTAGGTCAATCAGCTATGTCAGGAGTGGGAGAGAAACTATAACTGAACTGGAAAAGTATTACCTACAAATGCTGAAGCTGGGCAGTGTGAGAGAAACACGTGTATGCATTGTGTATAATGCTGAAATTTGACAGTTGTGAAAAGAGGTTTCTGTAGGAATTGGCAAAAAAAAAAGGACTCTTGTTTTATCCTATGTTTTCCCAGTGTATAGACTTTGTACTTACATTCTGAATCAGTCAGCTTTGATGTAGGGAACTGCCCCTTTATTGCTCATTAGCAATTGTGCAGATCAGAGAAAATCTACCAAAAAAATGGAAAAGTATACATTATAGAGGTAAGTAGAGACTTAGGTAAGTTACATGATCTTAAATCTTGCTCCAACCAGATTTGTTGTGCTGAAAAAGTATCAATATGCTTTCGCACACCGAAACTGTGATTCTGTTTGGAGTATTACTTCCAAGAAACCTTAGCCAACCTGCTGGATTTCTATAGATGTGACCAAGCAACTCTGTTATTTTGTGGAATGCTGGATCATAAAATAGTTTTCACATTGGCTTGAAGTATCGGACCTGTGCAGTACTGACTCAAAACTGAAGTACTGATTCAAAAACTAAAGAATAATTATCAATACTTTAAAATATATTTTTAGCTGTTACATACACATGGAACTTTATAGTTCATAGCTCCTAGATTGTGGTGACCTTTCTGTAAAGAAAAAGATTTTTCTTTAGTGGAAAGCTTGTAGTTTAAATGAAAAATGACCATGAGGAATTCTTAACATTTTCTTTTCCCATCCTCTGCTGGGGAAAAAAAAAGGCATCACATTGCAGCAGCAATTGAAATAGAAATATTTTTATAATAGAGTTTCACTCTGCTTAGAAAAAAAAAAGATTTTTAAAGAAAGTGATACAGAATTGTCCTCTTCTATATTTAGTCAAATATCTAAATTTCTAGGGGATTTCGAGAAGAAAATCACTTAAATCAATGGAGAATTTTTTTGTAGATAAAGCTTGAAAAAATGTCTATTATGATTGGGGAGTACAGGGATGGCTATTGGTTGTTGAACACTTGAACTGATGGTTTTATCTTCTTTATCTTCTTATATTGAAGAAAATTGCCAGAAAATGAAGGTACAAGACTGATATTTTTTTCCATCTCTCTCCACCTAAAAGCGAGTGTTTATTTTAAGGCAGATTTCTAAGTCAGTGGAGACAAAACCAATACAGACAATGGTGTCTAGAAAACAGAGAAGTTGGCCAAACATATACGACAACTTTGAGATGAGCCGAATGTCTTCCTAAACTCCACTGGTACTACTGACTAGATCTCCAGTGACTGTCATAGGTACTTAGTTTCCTACATCTAAGTGTGTTATTGAGGAGCTAAATCCCACATGATAAGTGTACTCAATCTTTGTGTACAGGCACAAGTACAGATTGACACAACTTCCTGCAGGTTCCTGCCTGGATCATTCAAGCTCCAGTGTAGAAACATAACTGGGTTTGCAGACATGGTCCCATGGCCCCCAGGAAATGGCAGCTCATACACAGTGGCACTGACGTGCGTCCAGCTGCCTCTGAATGTGGAGAGAAAAGCAGGAATCTGTCTGCACCCCATTGACACATAATGAGTTACTCTAGCCTTGCTATCTAGCAACTCTGCATACATACAAGATTTATTGCCAGAGACTACATCACAGATTCAGTGTGCTTACCTCTCTGCTTCTCCTGGAGACATGTTGCAGTATGGGTCACGAGACAGGCTTTCTCTGCTTTAGCATCAGCTGAGCAGTAGGCTAACACCAGAACCTGGGAACAGCAGGGAGAACAGGAACATTTTTATAAGCCAAAGGACTCAATAAGCAGCTGAAAGTAAAGAGGTATCTTTCTTCTAACTGAAGATCTTGATATTTGTGTCACTATCTCATGACAAGATCTCAGATGATATAGGAGCTTAGATATGGAAGAGGGCATCAGCTGAAGATCAAAGTTAAAGAATGGAGAATTCAAGGAAAAGGAGTATTTTCACTTCACCTCTCCTCCTGCATGTGACAATGCCAAGAAAAACTGAGCAGAAATTGCAAATGTCTGAAAGGTGGTTATAAAATACTCTCTTTTATTCACCTCTCATTTAAATTAAACAGTAAATGTATGCACACACACATATACCCACATTCTTCAGACCTGTCCTGTCCTGGACTTCTGGGTACCCTGAGCTGATAGGAGTGTTCATTGTCTGAGACAACATACACTGCCTTTGTGCATGCACAGCATATTTAGTCATTAATACCTTGGGTGACTGACTGAACTTCCAGTTTCCTTCAGCCAGAATGCTGCAGAAAAACATTTGACAAATTTTTAGAAGACCTCCTCAGATGGGCATTTCAGGCAGTCCCAGAGAGGCGGCTCGTGCTTTAACCCAACTGTTATGCATAACCTATGTGTTGCAACAAATGCTTCAACTTCCAGCCTGGGTGGAGAATCAGACATCCTAGAGACACGCCTAGACATCTCTTTTTACAGAGTTTATCAAACTGTACACAGGTAAGACACTTGTAAACATTCCAAAGAAACTGTTCCTACAGGTGCAGAAATTATCACGACAGTGAACCTTTTGTACATAGCAAACAAATCATATATATGCTGAAGTGCACATGTAAGACCATGGATCAGATGAATTATGAAAAATTACTAGAATGGCAGTTCAGGGTGTCTCACCAGATCCAGCTGAAGATTTTCCAAGGACTCTTCAAGGGAAACTCCTGACATTATCTAGCAATGACAGACCATTCTGCTCAGGAGATCTGAGCTACCATGCAAATGACAAAGATCCAAATAAATTAATCTTTTCAGCAACAACAGCAACAAAATATCGTGGTTATCTGCCTGAAAAAACCCCCACCTTTGCCAACACCAAGAAAAAAAAGCTTCCTGGGCTACAAGTATATAAGATATGTATAACTGAAACTAAACATTCACCTATGTAGGCAAGGCTGAAATCTGAGGACTGCCTTATGAAGGTTTTAAATCATTCAGTGCCTCAGTACTGTCTTACTGAGAAAGCATGAATTTCCTTTGAAATAGGTGTTTGTTTTAGAATTAATTTATTTTTATTGAAGTTAATAATGTCCATTTGTAAGCTTATACATCTTGAAGTGGTTAATTTTTGTTATGTCTTCTCAAGAACCTTCTACTATAAAATAATTAGGAATAACAGAAAAAAAAACAAACTAGTTGCATTTGTAGTTAAAAGGTGACATTTCTCATTCTGAGATTTGGCATTTATATGTGTTAAGAGTCAACAGTAATGTGGAAAAAACCAGTAGCTTCTGTGCCATTTTTTACTTCAATGAATAGAGATACATGCCAGAAAAATAGGACACTTTATGAATGTGTCTTTTTACATACTGCAGAACGTGTCTTGGAGATTTCATAGAAATAATGCCATCTGGTTATCCATTTGCTCATTATCAGCCATAAAACAAGGGGAAAAATGTAGTTTATTCAGCCTCACTAGATTCAAACTAAATCAAAAGTGCAATTTGCTTGATCTAGAATCGTAAGATATGTCTACTGGGACTGATTAAAGTGAAAATACCAAGTGCCACGATACTAGAGTATATTTCATCATCAAAGATATTTTAGTTCTTAAAATATAATATGAAGATAACAGATAGAGCCATTGTGTCATGCTAAATCCTTCAGAACAATATTTATTAAAACTGATATCGGTGACACAAATGAAAATGCCTGAAAATTAATTTACACACATAATAAATCCAGTACACTGGAGTGCCTAACATGATCTGACAGATCTAGGAACTTAAATTATTTTAAGTCATTAGTAAAAGACTGTTCACGATATAAAAGATACAAAAAGTTTTCAACATCTCTTCAACTAATATCAGAGAGCAATTACACCACCTATTATCCATGACTGAAAGACTGTATTTGCTGGAAAAATGATAGATTAATTACTCAGCAGATAGAAAGTTGTATAATGAGACTGAAAATTAAGTAGTTACAGCATAACCACTGAAGACCTAATCCATGTCTTTGACATATCAAAATGTTTGGTTTCAGATGTCAAATGTCAAATTCTTAAAATTTAAATCCTTTCTTCATATGAAAAGAACTCTTCAAACTCTTCATATGAAGAACTCTTTTCAGAACCAAGAGTTTCTGAAATAGGTTTTTAAAAACCTAATGAAGAAGTTCTCAACTTTACTTTTGGCAAATATACGTTACTTAGGATGGTATTAACCTCACAAATGTTTAGCCATCCAAAAGCTGGTGTTGTAACTCAGCTAGTTAAAGTTAAATTTAAAAAAAACAAGCAAACAAAAAAAAAATCCCACACACTAAAAATGAGAATGATCATTTTTGGGTCACTTGAAAATTTTAACCTACTATTAATTATTTGGGGTCTCTTGATTAGAATCAAATGTATAAAGTGTGGTTTGGCACTGTTATTTACCTGCTTCTACTTCTAGCACTGCAAGGGGTACATATATCTGGATTATTGAAGGCTTTCTGCTTAATTTAGAGAGAAGATTGTAAATTCCTGGAAGAGCTTCTTTCATCCAGCTACAAAGTGAGTTTCTATAGTTCGGACTCTAGGTTATAATTCAAGAGTACCTTTGCTTTTTCTTTTTTTTTTTTTTTTTCTATTTGGCTAATTTTCATTTTTATATTAATCAGTCAACAATTTTGAAATATTGTGAAGTCTGTTGAACCCACTTTTTTTTTTTTTTCCAGGAAATGGGAAAAAAAAGAGAATGTGTATCAGGCCCTAAAAAGCAGAACTGCATTACAAATTTTGCAGAAAACTGCCAAGTGTGTGAGACCAAACATCTGATTACCACCTGGTGTCTATTTCTTGCATCTATTTGATTGAGGCTCTACCTTGCATAACTACCACCATCATGTCTGTACAACAAAAGAAATGATGCTTAATTATTTTGCATTCAACAAATCAAATAATTGTCAGGATTACATGAATCACTCCACATGGATATTGTTGTATGCTGATGCTTATGAAAGTGCACTTGAGGAAAGAAACTTCTCAAATTTTGGACAGTAAGTACTTACTGATTTTGTCAGCAGTTCAGCACAAGGAAGTTCAGAAACAGATGCTCCTTTATTTTATTAATTTCACATTTTCTATACAAAAGCATAAGATTTTATTTTCGTATCATGCCATGAATATTAGCCATTCACCATTTTCACCATTATTTAAAAATATGAAGACATTGAAAAATAATTTTAGGGAGGTGCTCTTAAAATAAAATGAGAAATATGTTAATTACACCTGGTATTGGTTGCATTTGAAATTAGTGAAACCGTTGCCTGCTACAAATCTCATCTCACAATTTATAAAGATTCTGCTTTGTTTCCTGCCAATATCTGTTTAAAACAGTAAGCTAAGACATATGGAGTAGTTGTACAACCATACTTATGATTTGATGTACATGAAGTTTTTGTCAAATTCTATTCTCAGTTTAGTCTTAGCTTTTCATGGTGTTCTGCTACTTCAGTAAGACATTATCTTTTAATTCGTTGGTTTTAAGAGATCAAGCCTCTTTTTCCCCTCCCTCCCCCAAATGAAAATAAATTCAAGTGATACTGATTTGTTTCTGTGTCAGCGTCTGAGAAAGGGAATGAAAAATCAACTTGCTGCCTCTTTAATATATTTAAGACACGTAAGAAATATCCTGAAGTGCTCTTAGCAATATATCTACATAAGAAGAATTCAGATTAACATTTTTCCATTGAGAAATATGTTTTTACATTTTAAAGAGGAGGTAATAAAATGGTACATCTTTTGTTTTTCACTGTGTCTTTCAAAAATTGTAAAAATATTTTGATCTAAAATGAACCCACCAACACCAAACAAGCAAACAAAATTGCCCACAAGAAAAGAAACTGTTCAGCATTATTGTAAAATATGTATTTCACTTTTGCTGTTCTTTACTCAACTTGGCATTCATATGAGCAGAGCATTGATCCTGTTTTTGTGAGGCTTGACTTGCCATAATATCTGTCAGACACTGCCTTACAGTTGCTGTTCAAGTACTGCCTGCTGTATCTTAGGCTAGTTAGTTCTGTTATCTGACATAAAATGGTTTGTATTTGGGTTTTCCTTATGTAGCTGAGATGCTTTGTGAGAGACAGCCTAGAAAGTGACAAAACAAACACACTGTTGTGTTGAAACTACTTGCTAATGCTGTACACGAGTAGGTACTATCATGTTCCAAAGGGAAACTGAGCTGAAGGCTATCACCTGAAAGACAAAGCAGTTCCAGGTGTTGAAGACATGCTGATAAAAGCATCCTGGTCAATGCACAAACGACCTTGAAAACTTTTCAGTTACCTATACTGGAGCCAAATCTCCATCCATTAATTGAGCATCAGCAGTCATACACATAGATGCTTGCAGTGCTGTTGGAGGCCCTACTTACTTCTAGCAGCTGGTACTATTTACTCTGCCAGCAGCAGCAACTACAGTAACACTTGATCCCATACTTTGCACTGAACTGCACTTTGGAAGAGGCTCTCCCCCTTCCTCCCAACTTGATACGGCTGTACAGCTCCCAGTTAAATGTTCCTCCTTGATACGCTGCAGAAAAAATTGTCTGTGAGTGGGGCTTCTGCTTACCTCTGTCAGCTCAATAGCGAGGCTTTTCTGGGTTTTTCTTGCTTCAGAGGTATCTCGCTGACTTGTCGATGCAGAGGTGCTCTTTTGCCTCTGAATTATGTAGGAGAAGGAAAGGATTCAACCCATGGAGAAATGTCATGAGTAAGTCACCCCACTGTAGCTTCAAAACTTCCTATATTTTTACAAAAAAATACAATGTCACAGAACTCTCCACAGACTGAATTATAAAAAATGTTATTCCTCTCAAAAGATATTTACTGACAAAAGAGTCACTAAGTTTATTTAAAATTTATCTTAACATACTTTTATATAACTTCTTAACAAGCAAAATAATATGAGCTTCTGGAAGACCAATGTCCAGAAAAGATGATAGCTTGTCCAAAGTTTAAACAAAACAAGGCGGTGTAGGATGGGAAGTCATTTTATTAAATGAAGAAGCAAACAAGAACAATGTTTTAAAAGCACCACAGCAAAAGACTAGGACTGCTAAAATTTGGACATTATGTCTGTGTAAAGCATAAATTCTAAGCAGATATTATGCAGCTTAAAGTGAGAAAATTGTCAGTGACAGTAAAAAGCAGACTTCTACGCACATGGAGTAGGAAGCTGCATTTCATTAAGTTATAATAAATAGGCATGGCAATGATCCATATCATAGCCATCATCTAAATGTTTGTCTCACAACATGCCTCATTAACAAAGCCTATTCATCCACAATTAAAAAGTGTAAGAAAACTTACTAGTCCTGCATATAGCCCCATTCTGCTATTTCAGTATCAGAGCTGATAAAGGAGTCTAATATAGAAAAGGAAAAGAAAGCTATCAAAGGACTATTTCTGCCTTTTACCAGATGGTGCACACCTTGCATGTTTAGTGAATTGAATTTAAATAAAGACTTAGAAAATAATATCTTTCAAACTACCTGTAGGCTGCAGAATTCTTAAACATATTTGATTTAATATTAATACAGTATGTTTTACCAGATGATTTATTTGATGTAGTAAGTAATTTATTTGATCCAGTATCTCCCACATAATACGTGACAGACAATGTATCTAATTTGGTAAAGACAAAAGTTTAATTCTACAGTTTCTTTGCTCTTCTCAATCTCTGGAATAAAGATATATTTTATTAGATTACTGCATATTAGTTTCAGTTCAAACTATTTGAAGTCCAATATTATGCACATTAAGAAAACGTAAACCTAGCTCAAGAGTGAAAAGAAAAAAATAGTACGTAACAGCTTTGCAAATGTGCTTGCATACAAACTACTTGACTTCAATATGCTACTCTTGATAAGTGATATTTGTAATTAGGAATATTTCAACAGCTGCTAATATTCATGAAAATATCAGTAATTTTTAAGTGTCATGAATTCATATTAGCATTCTATTATTACTCATTAGTTAAAAATAATGTGATGTAGCTGAGGAACAGAAAAATTGTCATGTATCCATTCACATGCACTGAATTGTCAAAGATATTTGCAATTTACCAGTAATCTGGAAATTGTCATCCAAACTGTGAGATGCATAATTAAGACATAACTGATACATTTGTAGGCATAAGGAATTATGTGAACAGACAGACATAATATGTTCTGGCTGATAACACTGTTCAGAGAGATTTTGTCAATTCATGCTAGTTCTTTGATGCATTACTTTAAGTTATATATACATTGAAAGCAAAGTTGAATGGAATGGCAAATTTTGAAAGAAATTCTAATCATTAAATTATTTTTCTTTCTGAATTACAAAGAAAATAAAAAGGTTTACAGAACAGAATTTTTGAAAAATTTGAGGTAGAAAAGTCATTTTCAAACAATACAAATTTAGAGCATCACAAGTATTCAAGGCAATGGAAAAGGAGCCCGAACAAAATCTAAGTGGCATTGGAAAGTTCAGTTTTGTTAAATCACATTTTTCTTCAATAGGGTAGCAAAAAATAAAGCCTTCACTGGCTTTTTTTTAATGACCTCTACTTCAGACTTTGTGTATTGGTCTGAAATATATTAATAAGTCCTGTATGTGTCATTGAGAAAATTGCAGCTCAGATTTTTCCCAATCTCAATTTCTCCAACAGTAACAACAGGGCAGTAATTCAAACATGTAGCATCAAATCCTCTCTGAAAAGCATCACCTTATAAATTTGGAATTAAGTGAAATGCAAGGCTGTCAGTTCAATAAACTTGTTACACATCCACAATTGGATACGTGACATTTACTGTATTTTACTTGTGGAACCAGAACATTCAAACTCTCCAGTGTGAGTTTATTCCTTCAACTTGATGCCATTAAAAGAGAAGTACGTGGAAGGCCTAAGTTTCAGTCTCCATGGATCAGGACTTACAGCTGAACCACACTAAGAAGAGGGGTTTTTTGAGAAGCAGTTGTTATTCTATCATAGTTTACCTACATCTATTGCACCTAGTTATCACACCTGGGGTCAGCATTGAAAGATATACATGGAGAAGCAGACAACTCAAATCTCCCACATAGATTCTCTCAAGTGAAAACAGACTGAGATTTTATTAACAATAAAATAGATGTAATATATAAGCCAAAGAATTTTTTTTCATTTTATAATAAGTAAAAAAAAGAAGCAATTTATTCAGAAGTCAGAATCTCTCCTGCTGAAGTTGTGCTGAATTAAAAATAAATAAATAAATAAATAAATAAATAATATCTAGGGCCAAAAGGGGTTCTGGATATCTGTCATGCTAGTTAGGAAACCTTCCTAGAAGTGGTCAGTCTTGGGTGTCACTCTCCTCACTCCACTTCGAATATTGCACATATTTTGTAATTACTAGACCAAATCCTCTCCGGGGAGAAGGAGAACTGAGTCAGATTTTCCTAACACTTGAGAGAGTGACTGAATCATGACACAGAAGAGGCTAAGGGAAATCACAAAGGTATCATCACCTTTCTGCACTTTTTTGCAGGAATATTTAAACACTGACATACTCTAGACATGAGGCAATACTTCACCTACTCAATACAAGAATTATTCTGGAAGGTAACAGGAGTCTAAAAGACCACAGAAGCCTGGGAAACTTTAGTGATAAAAATGAAATAAAATGTAGATCTTTCCCAATGGTTGTTGTGCAAGGCCTTTTAATCACAGTTTTGGACACTTCTTCTTTCAGCTTTATTCTTTTTGGGAGTGTCACCATTAGATCTTGTGAAAGAAAGTCATGCAACTAGACAACTGCATCTCCTCGTTAATTTAAATATAACTGTAGGAGTGATTCTTTAAAACCACTTAGAAGGCTAGAAAGCCTTATGTAAAAAATATTTTGGAAAATGGTGCTTTCAGCAGGTCAGTGGATTAATGCATCAACTTGCAGTTTCCATCTCATTTAATAATAAGTATTCTTTATGCAATTCTTAATCACAGTCAAATCCACCCAGTCACAGAAGGCAGCCAATACTGAAAAGGCACACCAGCAGCTCTATCACATCATACTGAATAGGCATATGTTACTTGCCTTCTTTACAATGATCATTTGTTCATTAAATATTCCTTAAAAACACCTTCAAATATACTTTTCATTTAACTACAGAAATCATCTTAAAAGGTCTGCATTTATGATGAAAAGTGGCTTCATTAGTCTCTCAAGATTCTTGTCAGAAAGTCTGTTGTAAAAAAGCTACTTTTTCTTTGCTGGGGAGAATTCAAGAGAAATTTATATCTTTATTCTGTCTGCTTGATGCAGACTGATGATAAAACTAGATATGTGAGGAATCTAGAGAGAGTGAGCAATAGTTTTATACTACTTTAGAAAAAAATACTTTTTGGATTCCTAGATCATGTATTTTTTTCTCAATTTCAACATAATTTAAAAAACAACATTGAACAATATCTTCCTATTTTGTTCACAATATTAACCTCGCTCACAAGAATAGAAGTGCACTTGGCATATTCATTGTGTACTAAAATTTGGCACAAGTTAAATGCTAATAATCTGAGACTGTATTCAAGACTGAGTTGCTCACATTCTGATTAAGGTAAGAGGAAAGCTGAAATCCTCCAGCTCTCATACAGGATCTCCAGATGATAATTTTAAAACATCAGGCTTTTTAATAATAATTTTCATTTGGGAAGACTAATGCTTTAAATGTTTGAGCAATGCCTGGCTGAGAACTTCCTTACTGAACTTCCCATCGAGTAAGTAAATGTTATTTATATTTGCTTGTATTACTGACAATAAAAGAATTAAAATCCTTTGATTATTTGGAACAGTAAGAAAACAAATACACACATCTTCTCCCTGTGCTTTGTTTCAAAAAAACCTGACAATCCATTTGTCATCCTTTCAACTAAAAAGGACTTTCTGTATTCAAAAATCTCTTCACTAACTATTTGCAAATTGGATGTTCCTATGGACTAGTATCAATGAAATAATCCATTTTACTGTGTAATTGTATTTGATAAGTTATATTTCATAGAGATTTTTCTGTCCCTCAAGCAGCAACTTGCACTGTAGAATTGTTTTACTGAAACCAATGACTGTATTTGTAGCACAAAATAGTACTTAGCACCAGTAAAGCTTGCAAAACCTAGCACATAATGACTAATATATTTATTTCTATGTCAATGCCTGTCTAGAATTCATACATTAAAAATTAACCTTTTTAATAATAGATATTCCAATTTGAAAATGAGTGTGCTCTGTGTGATTCTGCTACTGAAAAAAGACACCCCTCATTTCTTTATCTTTGTATATTAAGTGCTGCGGTCTTCTGATGTGTTCTAAGAATTATTTTTCCTCTGCTGAGAGACTGCAGCCTCTAGCTATATAAAGTTTTACATTAGTGATGTTAATATTCTGCTACCAATGCAACTAAGAGAGGATATGCTTTCATTGACATTTCCCTTTGAAGTGAAATCCTAAAGCTTTAATTTTTATTAATGCAAATCCCTGCTAAAAAATACCTTATCCCTCGTCACATATGAAGCAATATAAGATCTAAAGGCATCTTTGCTTTCAGACTTCAGTATAAAACAGCTGCTGCCTGCAGTCATACAACCTTAGGCTCTGATAATGTCAGCTTCTGTAACGCAGAGTAGGCAGGCACAAGTTTCTACTTGAAAAGAAAACTTCTACATAAAATCCTAAGCTTCTGGAAGATGCTGAAAGAATGAGGGAGTGCTTTGCAGCACTTAAAAGTCAGGAGAACCTCACCAAAAATCATATAATGTATCATGGCTTTATACTTCTATGGGACTTTACAAATATTTAAAAATAGGAAATATAATATCCATACAAGATAAAAATGGCAGATTGAAATTTGACCTTTAGAAGTCAAGTTTTCTTGCAACTTTATTACTTGAATTCTGCAATTACTTATCAGCTGATGTAGACCAGATCAACCCACAAATGTCCAATCACCCTAAAAGGTGACTTGACTGGGCTGATGGCAACTCAATAGCTCTCAGAAGCTTCACTGTCAGGCACAACCACATACCTTATCAGTCAGCTTGGAATACGGGCAGACCAAACTCTTTTCTGATTATAAAGAACAAAACAGATATACCAGCATGTATCCTTCCAAATGCAGAGTTTTCCCTCTAGCACCACTGGTATCAACAGGGTACTGGAAGCAGGAAATACTTCATTGTGCACATTATGCCTTGCATAGAATCAGCTATGTTTTCAACTCTCCAAGAGAGCTGAAAACACCACCAGCCACAAGTGCCCCAACTTTTCTTTAAGTGAAGAGATTCAGACACTTGTGATGACCACTGATTTGGATATTTCTGCCTTTGCACATTGTCCCAGACTTTTATGAGACTACCTTTCTGCGGTGTCAGCTACAGAAATATGCCATAATGGTCCTATTTACGAATTAATCTTCCTCCAGCAGATCAGGTTGATTAACAACAATAGTACTCCCCATATATTCATAAATTAAAAAAAGAAATCACACACACTTAAATGCTAAGAGATTTAGTCAAACGCATTCAAAACACAAATATGAACATCACAGCAAATTTATAGTCAACACAGTGAACAGAAGACTTTCATTCTTCTTGTAACAGTTGTTTTGTGCTGTAGCACTTATCCTGCCACTTCAGTTCCTGTTTTGCTAACACACTGCCTAGGTCCCAGTGTGCAGATGTATAGCTATGCCTTAAATACCTGCATCATCGCAAACATTTTTAAATACGGTTTTAAGAGAGACATATGACCTTAACACACTTTGCCAATCTCATCTGTAGCGCAGAGGCTGAAGTTGAAGACTAGCTAACCTTCTGGTAACACATGCTGCTCTCACTGCTGGCCATTTGTTACAGCACCGTCTGGATGAACAGTAAATTTCAGAAGAAAGTCCTATTGAAGAGCTGGGTATATTTAGTATGCTATGGGAAGCCCTGTCCAAATGATACATTGAGTCATTGGAACAAGCATTGCAGAAGCTGATTTAGTGGTAAACACAAGTTAACAGTGCAAATATTCCCTAGCAAGATAATTACTTTCTACATTTTTTTTCTAAGATGACTTTGCAACCCTTGCCTATAGTCCAGAGCCCTAAGCATATTTGTATGACATACATGTTATGCATGTCAAAAGCTTTAGCCAGGAAAATACCTATTGAGATGGCTGCAGTATCTGCAGTGGATAGCAATATATTCCCTGGTAAAGTAAGAGCCGCTGACATAAATAAAGCAGAAAAACTTTAAAAGAGCAGGAATTTTGTTAAAGTCAATTCAATTTAAACAGACACTGTGTTGACATCTGAACTTTGAAATTCTGAACGATACTAACTGTTGTTTTATTAGTAATTAATATATTTTATTAATTTAAATGAAAATAACTTCTCTGGGGACAGCCACCAGTGGAGAAAAACATTAGCTTTCATTTAAATTCCATGCTGAGAATATAGGTCTGTAAAGGAATTGGGACAGACTTTCAAAAGTATTTAGGTAACTACTGATGCAAATTAGGTATCAAGTAGGATATCAATATACCTAACTGATACAGAAACTTTTAGAAATCCATTTGCATGCCAGTCTGCTTCTCTGGGAAATGTAAATATATTTTAAAATCTTAAAAATATGGTTATAAGCTGCATATTTTCCACACAAAAGGGAATTTCAGCAGTCACCCCTTTATGATTCCGTGCTTGATGCATTACAGAATTCTAAGCAGAAATTTAAGAATAAAATGATAGTGAGTTGGTAAGCCTACATTACTTCTGTGATATCAATTAGACTGATTAGAATCTATACATACACTCCCTACCCTCCTCCCCATATCCCACCCCTCTATTTTGTCTGTTCTTTAAGAATAAGTAAGAAAGTGTTTGGGCAGTTTTTTGTTTAATTTTAAAAGAACTAAATTATTTTCCTTTTCAGAATGTTATTTCCTGATTATATATCAAGTATTTGTGAACAGAAAATCAGTTCAAATTATGTATTTCAACTTCCCTCTGTATTAAAATTCTTAATAAATATTTTGGCTGTTAAAACTCAAGTTCCTGTAAACTCGCATGAATTCGAATAATTATAAATTAATTTAATTTTTTGTTCAGAGGAGATTTTCATAGTGAAAAGAACACCATAACCAATCAAGCACCATCATAACAGTGCTAGGTACTATCCTTCTATCTCAGTCTGTATGTATTTGTTTTTCATTTGAATATGTGTCCCAAGAATTTTCTACTGCTTTTCTAAACTCACTTTTTAGTATGGAAAATACTCCTTCAGATAGGAAATCCACAGTTTTAAAGGCAAGTTAAACTGTAAAATTAAAGTTTATTTTCTGAAAATTACCTGGCCAACTTTGTCCTTTAATAATCATTACTGTATATCAAGATGTTCACAAAGCAATAAGGCTTATTGTTAAGATTATTGGCAAAATGTTTGACAGAAACAAAAAACCTAAACAACCAAGCAATTACATTGATTTAAATCACATTTTTGGATGAAATTAATAATTTCCTAGAACTTTCAATAAAAGGAAGGAAGTGGAATATTCTATAGCATATTTTCCTGCATTACTGAGGATTTTTTAAGTTGTTTTGCAGTTGATATTTTTTCCCCTGTTTGTTCCACGTCACATTAGGTGTCCAGATCTTACATTTTGCAAAGCTACACAATCACAGAACACTTCCCATGTTGCTCTTTAGAAATTTGATTTATGTCTATTTATGAAGTGTGATATTAAGTTTTATTTTGTTCTAGTTTGGTCTCGGTCTCTAACTTTTTTAATATCATGAAAGACTAATGACAGTTGTAACAAATATATGTTTGAACTTTTGTAAAATGTCAATTGCTTAGTCAATTGAATGTTTTAGGGTTTTATTGATTTGTCATCAAGCACACAATGACAGAATCCAGTCCAAAGGTTTCATGATAGCTCATCAGACTTTATAGAACTCAATGTTGTATAAATTGCAGTAAAGAACATTCCCATCAAACATTCTTTTCTGTGGCACACTAAAAATGTTCCTTCAAAATTAAAGTTTTCTGAGGTTAAAAACAGAAGACTGGTTGTACCTCTTAGTACCTAAAAAGGTACTGCTTTCGATGACACTGCTTTCATGTCATCGAAAGCAGTGAGATGATATTCAAGATAAGAATTCTTCAATTGAAATTTTAATTCCTAGTCAGGTGAGAACTTAGATGTGCATATCTTTAAACAGGTCAGGGAGATCAAAAGTTTCTATAACTGTGTCATAATTTCATTGGTACTAGCAGAGCTTACAGGTCTTCCTTTATGTTAGGTCACATTTGAGGTGTGCTCAAATCTTTGCATAGCTTGAAACTTGCACTTTGTTGGTAGGATGTTAAAGATAAATTGTCTTTATTCAGTCTAGATTAATCTTACAGAAGCTCTATAGATTTTTGTATCTTTTGTAATTGTACATAACACTTTGAGATGACCTTAAAACTGATAGAATCCTCCTATAATCATCTACTTCCTGCTGGCATTTAAACAAAACCAAAACTCTTCATAAAGTTTACAACATTCTGTTAATTTCCTTTCAGAGGTGCAAAGGGAATAGTGAAATACCTTATTGACTTACATTGTAGTTAAGTTATTTCCTTACTACTAAATTCAAATCCACTTTATAACACATATTCCAGTTAGATATTTAAGTGATATTGAAAATTCAGTCCCTTCAGGATGAAACTTAGAGCCAGAACTAGATCTCGGTGAAAATCTTTAATAAATGCAGGCAAATCCACCACGTATAGTATTTTCAAACATTTACCATTTTTATATATTTGTTTATATACAGTGACTGGTTCATTTTGATAGCTTAGTGAAGTAAAAATGAACCTCAAAATATAAAATGGCTCAATTCAATATACTAGAATTAGTAATTTTTTGTTTGTTTAGTCAGTGAGTCAGTGTATTGACATTTCTTTTAATTAAAATGCAGCAACCAAACTATTTCATATTTCATCAAACTATTTTAACTTTAAAAGACAAAGAATGTAATTAGTTAATGCATTTTATTTGCCTAAAAACTGAAATGATTTTTAAACAATTCCTTCTCTAAAATATATTGAATGCTAGCAAATCAGAAAGCCTATTTCTTACTCAGTTTTCAGTTTGGAGATATTACTTGTGCCAAATCTGACTGCAGGCAGTAAAACAGGCAATGACTTCAGGCTGTCAGCATCCATAGTGTATAATATGGCTTTAATATTAGTTAAAATAAAATAAAATTTGGACCTTCATAGTTTGGATTTTTTTTTTAAGTCATAGGGGCATATGACTGGTTATAGTCCCTCACATAAAGTAAGGAATGCTACAGAAATGCTTTTTCCAAAATTCAGATTTTTTAATCTAGATACTTTTGAACACTTACAGGTTCATTTTCATGTTGCAATTTCTGACAAAACCAAAAGAAACATTCTAAAAGTGTTCCTCATTTGAACCAGATGTTGTAAAGCAAAAGAGCTGCATAGAGATAAAATGAGTAAAACTGACACTAGCAAATGAAGAGCTGTTTCCTGAAAACCAGCGAAAATAACGATGCTAATGTATGGGGAAAAGATGATTTAAAACTACTGTGCAAATATTTGAAAGTGTCTAACTTGGCTACCATAGTCCAGAATATATACAGAAATGTTTATTGGTAGAGTTCCATCCATTAACACAAACAAACAAACAAACAAACAAATCTTGATCACAAACTTTCTGATGGGACAATCTGAGAATTCAACTGACTAATGCTACATTATAGTAATTTCCATATAAAAACAAGGAGATTGCCATTATCTGAATTACCATTTTGGTACATTCAGCTGTTTCTACAGCCATGGAAAGTATGAGGATATACTCAGTTTTAACACCTTTTAAAGATTAAATTCATCAGTTTTGATATGAGCATGACTGGAGATTTGTCACAGACCACTGAAGCATTTAACCAATATTCCACTAACCTTTCTGCTCCACCTGAACCTGAACAGCCTTCTTACAGCACAATCAATGAAATGAGCCTTCCCATTCCTAATGACTACTGCAAGAATAGAAATTTCTGAGCCCCGAAAAAATGCAGACACTAAAATGTGCCAGGTTTTACCACATACCTTTGAAGATACTTGTTATAAGCCATCCTCTGAGATTTCATATGTCTAGCCAGCAGAGTGTCTGATGCAAAGAAATATGGAAGAATGAGTGCTAAGTAATTCAACAATAATTAATATCAGGCACCACAAATGGATTGATGAACTTCATCATTTTAAATTTTCTGGAATAAAAAAAAAAAAGAAACTAGGAGAACTGTAGAAAGTTTTTGAGTAGGAATAAATTAGAACATTTTATCTATAGTATGCTCAAAACAATTACAACAAAGATCTCCTTAACTATTTGATAAGTTTTTAAAGAATTTTATGGCTTCTCTTCAATTATGTAAGATTTTTCCATGCACATGGTTAGTAGTCCTTGAGATCAATGACAAAATTTTGCAGGATTCAAATGAAAGAGAACTTGATATTTCTATGAAACATAACATGAATAAAATAGGAAAATTAAAAATACATTTTCTTATAATTTGATAAAGTAATAGATGTGAAACTGCAAATACCACAGGATTAAGGTAAGCTTTACAAACACCATCAACAACTCCATCAACAATCTGGTTCCAACACCCCTGTCATGGGCAGCAACACTTTCCACTAGACCAAGTTTCTCAAAGCCGAATCCAGCCTGATCTTGAACGTTTCCAGCGAAGGGGCAGCTTGTTCCCGTGTCTTGTCACCCTCACAGTAAAGAATTTCTTCCTAATATCTGATCTAAATCTTCCCTCTTTGAGTTTAAAACCATTACCTCTTCTCCTGTCACTACACTCCCTGATAAAGAGGACCCTCCTCATCTCTCCTGTAGGCCTCCTTTAGATACTAGAAGGCCATTTTAAGTTATCCCCGGAGCCTCCACTTCTCCAGGCTGAACAACTCCAACTCTCTCAACCTGTCCTCATAGGAGGTGCTCCAGCCCT
>JAOXNG010000012.1:74060534-74072718 GCA_028566535.1 Scolopax minor
AGGGTCTCATCAGAATGGAGTAGAGGGGTAAAACCACAATTCATAAGCTGTGAGACCCAAGTCATCATCCATGAGCATAAGTTGTGCTCAGGGCCTTCAGGATAAAGTAGCTTGTGGCATTTATTTGCACTTCTCAGCTCTACTCCACCTCTGTTTGCAGAAGCAGCAGCCACAGCTGAGCTCTGTGACCTAAAACAAAGAAAACTAATGCCTCTGAAAGTTTGGCACATGTAAGCCAACATTTTTAAAAGGAAAAAAAAAAATCATTCAGTTCCTCACCTTCCTTTCAAACATGTAACATATTTGTAAGTACCAGAAAATCAAATATTGAAACAGTCATATTGTGAATGTTGAGGGGTTTTTGGGTACATATTGCACGAGTCACAAAATTCTTAAATACCACCCTGATGTGTTCTGCTATACTGGTACAATATTTTCAGTGATGTGATTACTTAGCTTGTCTACCTTTGCAAAATTGCATCTAGATAAATGGTGTTTACTTTTGTCCCCTTTACCTGAAAATCAAAACAAAAGAAAAAGTATTTTAATATTATTTTTAAAGGAAGAGGGGAGAAAAGGACACAGCAATGGGAGGCTTTTTATATGCCTAAAAAGTGAACCATTGGTCATGTGTTTGTGCAAGGGTACCAGCTTTGAGGCAGTTTCCATCTTTGTAATGTGGATTCAAGGGATAGGTAGGAAGGGGAGGGAATAGGCTTTATGTTTTCCAAGTGAGAGCAGCTCTGGCAGAGGATGTGGCATTGTATGAACCTCCGCCCATGACCAAGGCCAACCTAAGCTGAAATGTTGCAGTGCAGAGCTAAAAGAAACACCAGCATGCATTTACTACATACACACTTCCCCAATAAATTAAACTTCTTTGTTGATATAGTGTGCATCATCTATTTCATCAGCATAGCTAAAAGCTGACAACATAGCATGTTTTGTTTTCTGGGCATTTTCTGCTATATGCCACCTTATTGAACACATATGAGTTTGCAGATAAACATTGCTTTGACCTTTTAATTCTTTTTACTATTCCTCTTTTACTCCTGGTTCTCAATTAAATTTCCTATAACAGTTTTTAGTTCAAAAACTAGAAAAACAGTAATCTCATCCTATCCCAGGCCCCTGCAACGGGAAAGAGTCCCCTACAATTTAACTTTTAATCTTTCATCTAATTTCAAACTTAAAGAACAAGTTTCAATGCCTTCTTTAGAGAATTATGCTTTATAGATTTTTCTTTGAATGTTTAGCCTAATTTCACTTCTGTTCTATCACCTGGCCCTTCACTTATACCACTTCTGTTCTAGCACTTAATTACACTCTTTTTTGTGATTCTTAAAACAAATCCATGCTTTCAGTTGACATTTACACCCCCATAGTACATAAACTGTTATTATATTTCAGTCTAAACCACCATTTTGCAAAGCCTTATATGTATTTTATCTTTCTTCAGTTGTGTGCCCTTACAGAACCTTAATTGTCTGTCCTTACAGCATTTTAATTTTTGGGGATCTTTTTTAATTTCCCTGTAATTACATGAGTATAAATGAACTGCACATATTTATCTCAATATACTTTGCTCGTCTCTCACCTTCACTCCATTAAGTGATAAGGATCATCTTATCCTTAAGGATAATAACTTTAAGGATAATAACTAGAATTCTAAGGTAGAAAGGGAACTTTAAAAGGCAAAGGAAGTTATTACACACACTTCAGCAAATATTTGCTCTACACATTTTGTGAGACTTCTTGCTTTTTCCTACCAAGCAACATATTTGTACTGTAAGATATCAAGCAACAAAGTTTGCTTGTATCTTGGAGACAGTGGTCTTCATTTCCACAATTTACATTTTGAAAAAAATCTTTCTTTCTGTTACATCTTAACAATGACATAGACCCACACTAGCGATAAGGTGCAGTGGAACAGCTTCAATCTTGTTAAATTTTTTTACAAGTAGCAACAAGTAGCAAGTTTCTGTATATATTTTTTTTTTTTCCCAAACACTTAAACTGTAGGTCCTTGGTGTATTTGTGGCCTGCAGGGTAGCCTGCAGTGGATTTTTCACTAAATAATTTCAGTCTTGCAGGAAAAAAAATGTGCTGTAATTTAGGATGAAGATGGAAAGGGAAAGATACATATAAAGTCCTCCATGAGGTAGTGGCCATGTTATTTGTTTTTCAAAAATTAAAATATAAGTAGTCTCTGTCCATGGATATGACTAGGACTAGGTTTGTGAGACAAAAATGCTCATGGTAGAACCTGGAGTAGAGCTGGAAACAGCCTCTCAAGGAGAATTAAGGAGTAAAAAACTCTCTGTACTAAGGATTTTTAGTGGTGAAGGGCCGGGGTGCTTTGCCTCTGAATCCACCAAGTGTTTGACTTAATGCTGAGAAAAATAAAATTTTCACAGCTGTTGTCAGAGAAGGCTGGGAAGCATGTTCCCAGGCCAACCAAGACTGATATTCAGGTTCTTCTCTGAGGAATTCTTAATCTCTGGAGAGAGGAGGGTTCCTAGCCCCGTGGCTCAGCCAAGCTAAATGGCCAGGGCTGACATGGAGAGGCTGGAGCTATGGTGGGAGGGGGCTGGGAGGAGTCTTCCAAAGTAATCTAAGGCTTGATGCTCACATTTTGGGTGAGGGATATCAGTTCCAGGTTTGACTCTTGCCTTGGGGATCAATCCTCACCAGAAATTTTATAAAGTCTTTTGTATCTTCCTTTGTAACTCTCTCCCAATACGCATTGGCCATACAATGAAATGGCAATAACTGGCAATGTTACAGCTTGGTACGCTTGTAACCACTTTCCACTTACATGGTTTTTACTCACTCCCAAGCACATTGCAGATGTCTCACGTGTTCGTGCACCTGCACAGGAGCACTCAGCCCAGATTTTACTCGATGCGTTCAGGCTCTCAGATTCAATCATGTGTCTGACCATGAAAAAGGGACACAAGATGGCAGTGACAAGGCCCTTTAAAGGTAGTTACTATTTTTTTTTTTTTGGTGTCTGTTTTTCAGCATATAGTGACTGGGTAGCTTCATCTAGTTAGTAGTAACCTGATTATGAACAATTTCTATTTGTCTTGGTCTTTATATTCTTTTATATCTCCTTTATATTTTAAGTGCATATATGCACATGAATGCACACACACCTACTTCCAAAATTTCTGCCAAGATATGCACCAGCTAAGATACATTGAAATTACAGCTGCCTAGTAGGTATTTAATTTTTTTCCTACTTCAGATCAGATGTATTCACTGAGCTGCAACTAAGAAGCACTCTTTTCCTTTTGATGGTGATAAATATAACAGGAAATTTAGGAGAATTAAGTGATGCTCTGTAGTATTAGCAGAGTAGAGTGAAATAGTATTTTTCTCTCTCTGAAACATCAGAAATAACACTCATGAGAACTACAAGAAGAGCTTGGTAAATTAATTCTCTGTGTAGTATAACTGGAGTAAAAGGGCATAAAACAGTTAACATTTGCACTGGCCAGAGCTATGCCACGCTGCTGCTGTAAAGAAATGTTATATTATATAGCTTTTTGGAAATTTTTTTTGTTGTTGTTTGGTTGTTTGTTTTTAACAAGCTTAGATATGCTGCACTAAAATTGTCAAAATGAAAAGTTTATCTCCAAAGCAAGTAGAATTTATTCAGTCTTTACTCCTAATCAATACTCAAAGGTTAAAGGGCTTTTTAACACAATGGAAGAAAATTAAAAGCAAATATACATGTATCATTCCTGCAATTTATAGCAGCTAATAGATTTATTCTTTTTCTCACAGCATAAAATGCTTCTTTTCAGATCACTGTTACCATTCCTTAATTAAGAATTCACAAAAGTGCCATGTAAGTGTACATAATTTATTCCCATCATATTGAAGGTCTGGGAATATTGCCAGTGAATGAAACATTTTATTCCATAGGAAAAATGAAACTAATACTTCTGTGTTTGATATGAGAGATTCGTTCCTTAAACTGACATAGTCATAAATCTAAATTAGAGCAAACAGCACAGTCAGGGTAATATCTAATCAGTCTTTCAGCTCAGTATTTCAGAGTCTTGAAATGGTAATTACTTAATAAGGCAAAGAATATTCAAACCTTTAAAGGCAGACATGAATGAGCTTTGTTGTCAACCTACTTTCCTCCTTGGAAAACAGAAGCTGGTGCTGCCACTAATCTCTGGCTTTTTATTCATACCAGAAGGCAAGTTTGAGGCTTTGATGACTTAAGAGGGTTTTCGTCATGTTAAGAGTTGCCAGCAGCTGACTTGGTGCACAGCCAGGGAATGAGGCAGACGTACGACCAGATGGAAGAGTAATTTCAGGAGGATTGACCTTACAGCAAAAAGTTGAAAAAAAAAAAAAAATCCTCAATATCTCTGGCTTCTGGCAGTATGACCAGAGCATCATATGCCTGTGTCCTTCAAAAAAATCCTATCAAGGTTTCACAAACACTTCACTAGTGGTAAGTCCATGTCACAAGCTATATTCATTTCTACCTGGAGAATGACAGTATGTCCCTATTCTTTATTTAACAGTGATAGAAAAGCAGAGCATAATCTGGACTGCTGGGTTCTCATGCTTATCACTTCTTGTGTTTCACATACGCTGTAACAAATTGGCTTTCTGTGCTATGCCCCAAGTCCCCAACATAAGGTAGAATCAAACTAAAGAAACTGCATAAGAAATACATCACAGTCAGAGGCTCACATTTTTACAATGATCTTAGTATTTGCAACCTCCCTAATGATGAAGAAAATCTTGTATGGAGTCTAGAAGCCAAGTAGGTAATATTCAGTATGGAAATCCTGCTTAAATCTGGTGAGGAAAAAAACCCTATCAGAGATCCATTTAACTTCTTCCCACCCACTCTAGTCTTAAACTAACTCTCTTTCCCTTGCTGACCTTCACATTTTGGAGAATTTGCCTGTAAATCTTTTGTTGTCATTCCTTTGCATTGTATCCATGGGTGTACACTAACAGCATTGTGGGTTTTGTAGTATAAATTAATGCACATCTCATATCAAGGAAACATTCAATGTACTCCAGAGACACAGATGTATTCTTATTTATGCCTTCTGAGGTAAAAAATACTTTTTTTAAAAAAAAAAGAATATAGTAGAGATGTTATTTTCTAAGATCTTTAAAGTTCATGTTAAAGAAAAGATATCAAAAATGTGGAGAAGGAAAGGCATTTTTCTTCCTCGGGTTTTAAAGTTAAAGACAGAAACTTCAACTTTTTCTCTCTAATCAACATATTAATTAGTTAGTTCTAAAAAATATTCCTTCTTATAAATATTATTTATACTATACTTATACTATACTTATAAATAATATTTATACTAATCCTTGAGATAAAATTGTAACAAGCAGACCTGAGAGAGTAAATAAGGTATCTCTGCTCTGAAAACCTAAAGTGTAGATTATTGCACCCAGGGTTTGTGTTTTTCTCGGAAAATGAAATGTACTTTCAAGAACTTGACTCTCTTAGCAGAGTCTGAGCAGAAACCTCTGCTCAGGGCCTCTTAGTTATGAACAATCAGTAAGAAACTGACATCAAATAAAGTAATGTTTTCCCAAGGACATCAGGTACTCTGTGATAACTCAGCAGCATGCATCCAAAACCAGCTGGGAGCCTACAAGGAACTAAATCACCTTGAAGCTCTTCTAGTTTTACAGAAGAGCCATGGAGTCAATTCTCCTTAAAAGCGAATGGCCAGCCAAGTTATTCTCATCAACAGAGTGGTAAATGCAGCAGAGGCTGCACAGAGAATGCTGTGAATCAATGGAAATGTGCAAAACTGGTCAATTCATGCTCTACAGCTCTTTGGTAAGGCAGTCAGCATGGGCTGAGAAAAATCAGAGAGACTTTCTGGTTTTAAATTTCAAGTTTTTGTTTTTAGGGCAAAGTAAAATTTATCACGACCCATATTTTACTAGATTACCTGAATATATTTTTTTGCCCATCACAGAGATACCAATGGCATAGCTGACACTTTTTTCCTTGATTTGTTCTCATACTTCTGGGCTTGATTAAACTCTGTGCGTTTTTCTTCATAAAAAGGTAATAATCCCAACATCCGGTGACCATTTGAAAATTTCAGTTCAAAGCCCAAAGGATAAACACCAGGATCTGTTCCATCTAGCATGGTCATATTTAAAGTTTAGTTTGGCAGTCCCAAATTATCCCAATGAATGGAAATGTCACCCTCTGTTAGACACTGCATAGCATTTAACAACAGTCATTTTCCAATTAATGTAAATGTAAAGAGAATGATAAAAGAAATAGAAATACAAACGAAAAAAAAAATAGGGAGGAAGTGAGAAAGAAGTAAAAAAAAACCCACTCATACATGGCTACTTGGTCTTTTCTATGTTTCTTCTTTCTTTATATCTGTTTCAAATCACTAATCAAACTCACTTCCCTACTAGTAAGCTGGAGGAGTAATATAGTTGTTGTATTCTATCTTGGACATCTACTGATGGATGATGGATGATGGACAAGAACCCAATATGAAATATGTTCAGTTGCCACTTGCCTCGCATAACACAAAAGAGCTGCTAACAGCTTCAACGTAAGACTTACCTGAAGGCTGAGATTGATGCTGAAGGAGTCAAGATCCTGCATCGGGTCAACATTGAAATGTCATCCACAAATCAGCACATAACTGATGCAGATCCAATGTAGAAATCACTTCCTACAAGAAAATGTGATCTTAATAAGCCATTAGATACAACTTGCTGTTCTTTAAAAACCCAGTCCAGTGTAATGCCTTGATTCACACAGTCTGGGATGTAGGAAACTTCTAAAAATGTAATAAAATTCCTGCTAACTGAAAAAAAAAAAAAAAGGCAGAATACTGACAACAACTGTCACAAAAATAACAGCAACTTGATGAGGGTCTAATAAAACACAGAGATCTAGTAGTATAATAACACAGAAGAATGATTTTGTACACTATACTCACTGGACCTAGTATAAGCTTCCTTCTCTTGGCCAAACAGAGGAGACAAAGCTGTGAGAGCACTCAAATGGCACTCCCTACATGAGCACAAATGCTTTTTGATATCCAGCTTTTCCTCAGTGGCTGGCAATTTTGGCACCAATTGGATATATTTTCAAACCACTTGATTTTTTTGAATAGTCTGAACTTCTACCACTAAAAATATGCTATGAAAAGGGCTGTTTAATCACCTAACCTAAAATCAACAGTGGCTCCTATGAATATACAATTTAAAAATTACAAAAAGTTACAAATAAAAATTACATTACATCTGATGATTTGATATAAAGACAAAAATGTGTATGGAACAAAAATATAAGGAATCACTTAGACATAATTGCTTTCAATAGGAGTGAACCACACACTCAAATCCCTTTCCTCTCTTTTTCAAATTAATTTCAGATTTCATTTTTAATTCAACAAATAAAACATTTAGAAAGTTAAAATAGAAAGTTGCACCCATTATCAAGCATCTATAAATATTTTTATACTTTCTTCTGACTCCAGCAGATGAAGTCACTGCATAGAACACATATAAATTACTGTAATCTCAGACAATTTATAAATGAGAAATCCCAGTGCTGTAAAGATGCCATGATATCTGTGTCATCTGGTTGTGCACAAAGATTCTGGATGCTGCAGTATTAGTATGTATCAGAGACCCTTACTGTCAAAAATTCAGATATGTGCTATTGTCTGGTGAAAAGCCAGTAGAAGGATTGTTTATGTTTTTCAATTTAATTGCTTGTAAAACTGAATCAGTATTAATCATACTAGCTGGCAAATAGGTAAGTGAAATCAAGGAAGTCTACTGTAGAAACAGCAATATAGCATTAAATTCATACAGCTGCAAGCTTGACGGCAGTCACTGCATATCTGAAAATCTATTTTACTTCTTCTCATATGCATATGGTTACAGCTTGCTTTTCAAATAAATCTGATCAACATTTTGTGGTATTTGAACATTTTTCCATCTGGTGGATTGTTCATAAAACTCATTTTCCCTGATTTAGTGAGGCTAGGAACACACCAGCCTGAATGGTTTTAGATTTGTATTTGGAACTTCTGGGTTTTTGCAATCCCTCATATGTCCCATAATATGTTCCTGATTTTACAGCAGATTAATTTATGTTTTAAAGCTAATAAGCCAGGTGTCATGGTGTTTGGCTATTCTTTGCTGCATTACAGTATTTTATCGTAAAGGGTCATGCTCATTGAATGTCTGTATATTTTATATCAAAAGATGAAATGGATTTAATTTTTGAAGCATTTTACTTCTTTTCTATAATGCTCAACCCTCTAAAATGAGCCTGACGATCCCAAAAAGTATTAATTAGTCCATATCCAGCTCTTACTTTCATTGCACAAAATACTGCTTGCAACCAATTCCTCGAATAGTCCAAACTAAGTAGTATTTTTGTATTTAATAAGGCATTAGTATTTCCTGTACTGATTTTTACTTCAGCAGACTTATTGTTTAATGACCCCCAAGTAAATATCTTATCACCACACCTGTGATAAATCTTGAACATCACTCTTTCTGATCACTAGAAAGTATGGTAATACAAAGTGTAGAAACCAGATATATTCAGTTTTTAGTTCAAACCCTAAATCTGTGCACTAATTTATAGAAAACAGAGAAAAACATGAAATTTATCATCCTATAATGGGCATATTTGCTTTTTACATGTTTCTGCTTCTAATACTCGAATCCCACCATTTTGGTTAGCCTGTGACTAGTCAGCCTGAGCCACCAGAAAATATCCCTTCATTATTTTTTTTCATCCTAAACCATTTCCCTTCCAGGAATTTGGCATATTTCTGAATTTCTTTTTGTCTTGACATTACACAAAGCTGACAATACCGCCCATGCTGCAATCCTCCCACGTGGCAGACAGTGATTAGAGCCGATTCTAACAGATATTGAAGTCCCTCACTAGATGGCCTACACTAGGTGCCACCTTCACATTATTAAAACATCAATCATGGTAGAGCCCTTGTGGTGTGCTGGGAACTGCTGAACTAAATGAAGCAAAATGAACCTCTCTGTCAAGACAGCAGAAAACATGCTAAGATTATTTCAGGAGTTTGCCTTTGCTTCTCAGATATTATTCAGGTCTTCAATACAATTTAAAATGTTTTCCTCATTACATTATGAAGTGTTTAAACACATCCTCCCATAGTAATGTTGGTAATATTTGCTTTAAAAAGCCACCACCATCAGACGTGTTCAGCTACTGTACATCAGTTCTGTTTAAAAGAATTTAACATTTTAATAGGAAGCATCTCCCTCATCTTTTTGGCAAATATTCTCTTACTTACTGCTTTCCATCTCTTCTTATCTATGAATTCTGGTGGTTATCCATATTTTCATCTAGAATGGATGCTAGTTTGCTCATGCAGCAGTCCCCAGCACGTTAGATGTAGTGAGCAGAAGATTCATAAGATGAAAAAGGCTTTTGAATGTGAGTTTTCTCCTCAGTGGAAAACTTCTGTAATTGTTTAGCAGCTGCTGATAAAAAGCATGACTGATACCATCCCATATTTTTAAATGAAAGCAATAATGGCAACTATGTCCTACGCTAATCTGAATGTTGCTGGGTTGCATAAAATGTGGTGTGAACATACACCAGATTGAGCTTCACAGAAAATGCAGCTGGGAGACAGTCATAACAAGTTGATCACACACAAGCTGCTGTGTCAGACACTCTGTTTCTCAGATCAAGCAACCTGGACATGTACTCTGCAAGAATTATAAATTCCTAGAGAATTAAAAAGATTAAAGTATTGATGTGTATGGGTGCTCTGAAGAATAAGCTTTGAGGCAGATTTTGAGCTAGCCTTATGTGTCACTTGGACACATGCATGTAAGTAATACTTTAGACATTCATTTGCTTTTGTGGTTGTCCCCAAATCTGATTTTTGGGAGGGATTGGAGCTTCTAGGCAATGTTATTTTGAAAATCTTAATCTATGGTGTCATGCATTTTATTTCAAGGCAATTCCATATTTTATTTAAGCACAGTTTTATTTTTCCAAACTTTAAAATGATGGTGATTGTAGGGAGTGTTTAGCTGGAGAACAGTCGAAGGACAGCTACAAGATCTTAAATCTTGCTTATGAGGCAAGATAAAGCTTTAAAGAAGAGAAATAAATAAATAAAAAAAAGGCAATAAAAAGTAATTTAATTAGAGACCTGGCAAAAAAGTATGGTTTTTATAGCATCACCCACTGATAAGTACTCTTTCACCTTTCTCTGCATGGGAGGTTGCCAGTTTCACATCCAAGAATTTCTTGGCATCACTGAGCAAAAAAGTCACACATTTATGAAGGCAGTTTAACAGGATTAAGAATAAGCACATCAAAACCACTTGGAGTATATTTCTTCCTTTCATGAAATTAATTAATTCAGATAGTCATTAAGGAAACAGGTATATTAAAACAGAATCAAAGCCATGTGTCAAACCTCAATGCAAATCTTGGGGAACATAGCTTTACAATAACAAATGACTTGACCTTCAGCTCCAAATATCCATTAGCCATTTCTAGCTGCCATTCATTCCAAATTAGTAAAGTACACAAAATGATTTACTCCTGTGAATCCACATAGTCTGGGTCATCATGGAAAACATATACCTATCTATTAAGTACCTAATCCGCTTTCCCTTGATAATGATTCTTTGCACTTACATTGCACATTATCTTTTCAAAGAGATCCACAAAGTATTGTGCAGTGATTCCTCTCTAAATAGAGGAAAAAGTTAATTTTGAGTTAGAACATACTGTACATACAAATTTGACAGAACAGGCAACTAGGTTCTAGTTGTGGAAGCTACTTGTTTCTTAAGAGATATTTTTTAGAAGTATTTCTTTAAGTATTTCATATAGTATGTCACCTAGAGAATTTGTGTGGGTACTATGAACTATGTAAGCCATTCAGAGCAATTGGTGATAGGTAGATGACTGGTGGGGAATGATCACATCCCCTTCATTTCACCACCGTTTGCCTCACTGGGTTGTTCTGAAGGAAACAAGTGTTAATCTCTCACATTCTTATTTTGGGGAGGGACAACCTCAAATCCCCTAGTAAATGGTAATATCCAAATGAATTGCTAAGACAGAATCAATATATGAGGAAAAAATATCTTTTTTCTTATAATTGCAACCATTATTTGTTTTGTTTAATACAGTTTCCTGGAAAGACTAACATAGCAGATAAATAGTATTAGCAATTAGTAGTTGTGATTGCAGGGGCTTAACTTCTCACTATAATTTTTTAATGGATAAAATTTTAACTACCTCCCATTTCCCTGACAATAGCTTAAAAAAAAAAAAAGAAAGATTGCATCAAATAAGATGATATAATTGATTAAGCCATCCCTAGCTGATATTCTTCTTCTGAAGATGCACTACAAATCTCTCTCTGGTTCCAAAACTTATATTTCTATGGATTTTTATGATTAGAACTTGTACTTCTCTAGTCTAAGCCCCTGGACTTCTAGGCCCAGATCTAAGGAAGTTAAGTATTAGGCCTTGGTATTTGGTTTCCTGCCTTGAGTCTCAAATTACCTATTCATTGCCTCCTATCTTTCACAAGGCCTTTCGGAATTTATCTGAATTCATGGATACAGTGAATTAATTTGGCACACAGGGGATTTTGACAGCTAAAAAGGTAATACCCAGTTTTCTAAAGGAATTTTGGTTTCACACAGGTTACTTAGAGTCATAGCATACACTGTCTGCAATACCTCTGCAGGGTAAATCCAAATAATTATACCACACAGCCATGTCTCTGCTTTCCCTCATGATGCAGAAGACCTTTTGTTTTAATCAGTACTGCTAGTGATCGTAGGGTCTTCCCTTTTTCAGCTGTTCTTGTGACCACACACTAACACATCTCTCCATTATGATCTTTTATTTGGCATTTTTCCACTTGTCACTTATCTGAAAAATATCATTAACTAATCAATGGCATTTAAAGTGGTCATACTCACTTTAGATTTGGCCTATAGCTGAGTATAGGCCATTACTTCATCCATTGTCAACATCCAATAAATATGAAAAAACTCCTCAAAGTTCTTCATAGAATCATAGAATCATATGGGGTTGGAAGGGACCTCTGGAGATCATCTAGTCCAATCCTGACTCCAGAACAGGTCTACCTAGAGC
>JAOXNG010000012.1:74072818-74087154 GCA_028566535.1 Scolopax minor
GGTACTTGAGGCTCTCCGGGCGTCAGCTGCTGAAGAGAAATCATGTATAGAATCAGCAGCTCCCTCTGCTTCTCTCCACATGACAGCAACTAGCTGGAATGGAGGTTAAAGACCTTTCAAAGCCTGAAGATTCAGAGCACAGCTGCCTTTATGCCCAGCCTGGCTTTCAGCTGCAGGAAAGAAATGCATACGGTGGAACTTCTTGTACTCAAGTTTTTGCCCATTTTCTCTTGTCCTATCACTGAGCACCACTGAGAAAAGACCAGCCCCATCTTTCTGACACCCTCCCTTTAAGTATTTGTAAGCATGACACAAAGAGCACATTTTTTTGTGCTCTTTGAAAAGGAATCATAACAAGTGTTTTATCAGATCCATTTTACATGTCACTCTTTAACTTAATGACATGTCAAGACTTTCAATTTCTGGAAAAGTCGGAGTTATATAACCATTATTTTGATACAACACGTAAGATACCTGTCTTTCCAGTTTAGGGCTCAACCCATGGGAATATAAATCTAAATCATAGTACAGAAGTAGCCACAAAGTGTTCAGTGCAGTTTCAAGCTGCAGAACCACACTGATATTCTTCTCTGCCCCACTAGCCCCAGAAGACATATGAATGCAGATTAGTCATTAGCTTCTTATGTACTTTACTAAAGAAATAACAATTCTTGGTGTAAGAACATAGTAACCATGGAATAGTTGTACTGGATGAGACCAAGATGCTCTCTCCTAATATTTTCTTTCCTGATGTGATTGTGAATGGGTGCCAAGTCAAGCTTATGTGGTACTTCCTCCACATGCTCCCATTTCTCAGGGACATACAAAGCCATCATTGTTATTCTGCAGCTCTTACTGGATTTCTTTTCTTTCAGTTCCTCCTGTCTCCCTTTGGTTCAACAAAAACTTATAATGTCTACAGTATCTTTTGACTTGGAGTCTCTAGTACTACTTGCAAAATTCAATCAGGGAATGAGATGAAGACATCTAATAACTTTGTGAGCAATGTCACCACCAGAGTATATCTGCACCACAGAGTATATCTGCACCACAGTTAGATTTTTCTAGGTATCCCTTAAGCTTGCTTTCATCTAGCTACTTGCTTTACCAAGAGATGAAATAATTCTGTTAAGAAATTAATCCATTGATTTCTGAATGTCCGAAATGGGCGTGTACATACAATACTGGATTTGAGACTGTTGTGACTTCGCTACTGTTAATATATAGACTAACATTAAATTCAGTCATGTGCCCAGAATGCTTGAACAATAATAACATTCTCAAAGGGAAAACCAAGACACCACTGGATGGGAATCAGATCTGGGAAGTAACACAGGGTAGCAGCTATCCAGAATTATGCAAAGCACAAACTGTCATTTGTCCACCCCAGTTTTACAGAATATTACCAAAATAAGATTAAAAAATCATCTTTATCGCACAGGAGCAAACAAACAGTTTTCTTATAAAATTGATCAATCAATAAGCAAAGCTAATTCTGAGAGAGCAGCAAAATCATGAATCAATCCAAATAATATAACTCCCAGGGATGTGAAGCTAACTTTTTTGTCCCTTATTAATGTCGAATTCATATGTAGAAACTACTGTGACCTATCAAGAAATACTGGCGTTTAGCCTTAGGACTTTTTTCTTTAGGATACTCAGCATTTAATAATACTTTTCTTAGCAGATACACAAACACTGTCTGTCATTTCTATCATTGATATTTTTGGCGCATGTTCCATATGAGTGCTTAAATCTGTTTCAAACAATTTATGTACAGCCTGTTCCTGTACTAGCTTCTGAAATGACACCTATATATTTTTTCATCTACGTAGTAAATTTTCACTGAAAAGAGTTGCTGTTTTCATATATTTAGCATAATATAAAAATGAGTATTTTTTGAAAAAACATAAACTGTTGCTGTGTAATCTTTTAATTACACAGTAAAAGTATAAAGTATAAAGTATAAAGACAGACAACTCATTTTCAAAGAATCAAATAAGTTCCAATGTTCAGTAAAAAATATTATTTCCAGATAAATATCGGTATATTATATTGATAAAATATTTCACATATAAGAAGCAAGCCAATTCCCAATGTTTAGAATAAGACAACAGCAGATCATGCTAAATTCCAGTTGTACATAATAGATTTGTTCAAGATGGTACAGAATGCATGAATGTTTCAATGACTATTGCGAAAGTGTTATTGCTCTGCTTATTTGATGGAAGTGTCAGTCTTGATCAATACAGACTGTAAGGCTTAGGTAAATTCTTGTCAATGAAAATGTCCGTCTGGATTATTATCTATGTAGAACAAGTACTTCATGTCTCCATAGCACAAGAGCAAAAATGTACATCTGTGGAAAGTGCAGGGTGAGAGCAGAAGACATTTTCATTAATTATTTCTGAACAGCAGTGGAAGTGCTTCAAGGTTGTTTGCTGCCTGCAGACTTGTTAGTTTCTTCGTACAGTGTGTCACGAGGGAGAGATTTTTGAAGAAATACCAGCAGTCAAAAAAAAAAATCAATATGATGTATGACTCTAATCTCTGCTTTGCAGATGTTAATGCCCTGTTTTTGTCAGTAAGGAAAAAAAAAAAGATATCGAAACATGTAAAGAAGGCAAAGTTGGTCAGTTCATAGTACAAACTATCACATAACTTCGGCAGATGGAGTGCTTTGCTTGGAAAAAAAAAAAAAAGAAAAAGAAAAAGATATTGCAAACCTGAAAATTTCCACATGAAGTCAAACCTTCTGTAAAAGATAAAAGAAAAAAAAGACAATTGCACACAGTCCAAGGGTTGTTTCATAGGTGATGCTTTAAAAAGAATGAATACAATAAAAGTACCTTCCATAAACAACTTTCTGAGGTTATCAACTCAGGTATACTCATCAGAAGAAAGCCTGCACGAATGTCATGCTTCTGAACTCTGCTTTCATTCTACATTGTGTTTTCACACAATGAAACAGCCTTCAATTAAGACTTAGAACAACGTGTAGATTGCTAGCTTTTGGCACACATTCTGCCCAGAAACCTCATTTCTGTCGAACCTTTGCTTTAATAAAAAGGGAACAAAGTATGGCCTCCAAGACCCAAACTCTTGAATTCTAGACAAACCCCCTTGGGCATATAATCTTGGAATTCCCTCTCCCTACATGAAATGAGGTCGAGTATATTCTTGACTAGTTTCACTGTGTTTTCCCTATTGCACCCTCTGTGTGAAAATTATATTGCAATCAATAGATAAATAAATAAGTAAATATTTGACAATGAAAAATATGTAGGTTTTTTTTTTCATTTTGTTTTAGAATAAAAACATTTTGCTGCTTTGCTCTTGTTAGCCATTTAAAAAAAAAAAAACACGAAAATTTGCATATGCCAACAAGGACATGTGCTGCATCGAAGAGAGCCCATTCATGTTTTTTAAAATGTTATGAAATGGCAGGACAGAGATTGGTCCTTTGTGTTTAATGAGGTCAAGGACTTTACTGTTAAAAAGAAAATAAAATGCAAAGGGTATAAGAAACACATTAAAAATGACAAATTACTATGATACTTATTTGAAATGGATAATGTCAGACTGGTAACTTTATTACTAAAGGTAAAGGATAAAGGGACAGAATAACATATGCATCATGAAAGCAGTCAGAATGATGGAAAGTCTCTGTCACTTATTAGATGAATATAAATAATACTAGAGATGTGTGGAGTAAGAAGAAACAAATAAAATGTTATTTTCACACACCGCTTCTTTTTTTTTTCTTTTATATTGCCAGAGATCCAGCTTTTATAAAGTCTGAAACTATTTGTAGAAGTATCAAGTCTGAGCAGTTGTTTGACTTATTTTTTATGTTGAATGAATCTTCACTATGGGACAACCTTTTCAGCTACTCAACATAGAGTTAAAAGTGTTACATCATCAAGACAGACTTCACTCAACAGTCACATCCCCATGTGTGCAAAATGCCAGAACCTGAGTCAGCTTTCTTTGCTTTATACATTTTGGAAGTATTGTACACAACTTTTACCTCTGGCTTAGTATCATTTCAGAGTTGATTTGCAAAACAAAACACTTCACTGCTGAGACTGCGATTAAAAAATAAAACTGCTAGTTAACGCCTGAAGAAATTGGGCTTTGATAATTTTCTACTGATAAAGAATCAGTGCTTGCCAATTGATACTTTGAATTAGGTAGCTTTTCAATCAAATTATATTTTCATGTTCTTTAAAATACTTGGTTACTCTCCATCCATGCAGCAGATATGTAACCCTTCATCTGCCAGGGTGCACGCTTGCTATAGTTGCTTTAATCTTGTATTTGACAAAGAGTATATAATCCTTAGTAATGTAAAATAGACCATTTTATGTCAGCACAACTTAGACAATTACTAGGCAGTATTTAGCATAGCCTTTCTTTTATACTAATGCCTCATTACAAAATTTTATTTATTTCTGCATTTAGCAACATCAAATATAGGAGAAAACAGAATTTTGACAGATTAAATAACACTATAAGAAGACAGTATGCTATCAGCAGAGCTTGAACGAGGTGGAATAGGAAAAGGAGAAGACATTAAGTAAACCTTCCTACAACAACATGTGCCTCCTGCAATGAAACATGTAGCACTCTGCCAAAAAATCACAGATGCATGCCGCAGGTAGAGGTAAAGCCTTACACTCAAGAGCATAAGGGCATTTCTGAATCCTTGGCTGCAGTGCTGTTACTCTGTAATATATTTCCACATTTTGATGTACAGCCCTACTCCTCTTCAATGGCTGTGAAAATTTTGTATGTGGAATGAATTGGCAGAACACAGAAAAAATTTGGGACACCAGAGACTGTGTCCCAGTTGGGCTACAAACTTCCTAAGAGAGTTTGTACAGCAGTGAAGGTCCACCTTCAACCCCATTTAATTTTGAGTTGCTAAACTGAGGGTTTCTGTAGCCAAGAGCTGCTGTTAGTGTCAGCAAGGAGAAAGAGGAGCTCCCAGAGCATGGCTCGAACCATCAGTTAAAGGCAGACTTTACAGCAGTTGTACCTGGTGAAGCTGTATCTGTGCCTTAAAACTCAGGCACCACACTGCTAATCTGTTGGGCCTCTGGGCACCTCATCATGCTCAAGAGCTTTCAGCAAGATACAAAGGTTCTGTAAGAGTGTCACAAAGGAATCAATGTCTTCAGATTGGGGATTTACAGCATCCCAGATGTTGAAAAAAAGAGGTGGGTAAAGCAAGGGACAGGAAACATATCAGACAGAGTCATGAACCTGAAAAAAATGAATCTTATCCCTTTTTTAAGTCAAGTGCACTTACCAGAACTGCAGAGAACTGACTCCTTCTGTTAATACTGCTTTTTTTTTTTTTTTCTTTCAAAATATATCTGAAACAGAAGAATAGTTGCCCGCCTGTATTTAATAATTCAGTGATTACAATACTCCACCAAGACATGAGGTGTTAGAAGACACACTTTGCATTTCCTGGAATGGGGTTTAATTCCCCATTTCCTCTTTTCAAGAAAGTCCCTAAATCAACAGTATAGACTGTGCTGTTTGAGAAAAAGGATGTCAAGGAGCAATTTAACTTTTGTTAAAACAGTTCATATTCTGTGGAATAATTAGATGTTTGGGGGGAAAGAGGGAGACTAAGCTACAATAAGAAACAATATGACTCTTTAGCCTAGTAGATATGCAAGTCTTTTGGGGCAGTAGAACTGTAGATCATGGTCTTTGCTCTTACAGAAACAGCTATAGAGGCGTCTCCTTTCAGCCAGCAAAATCACTGAGACAGCAGGACATTTTATTAGGAAGGAGAAAAAAAAAAAGTTTAATCTGTCAAAATGGAACATCTGGTCACTCTTGCTTATATTTTCTGATGCTGGATTAAAAACATCACACATTTAATGTGTGTGCATTTAAGCTGTAATCTAATTAGATGTTGAAAGTATTCTGGTGCCATTCTGCCAAGATGCCAAAATATTGCTTTTGTTTGCAGTCAGAAGCTGCTGCGTTTACTGATACTATGTTGTACCAAGCTTTCCTTCACCCAGGTCCCATCATCCTACAGTAAGCAGCAGGGGGATACTAATCTTCTGCACTAGCACTCCAATTTTCTCATTACAAAAATTGGCTTCATCTTCCTGGCTCAGCAAGCCCTGATCAGTGTCGCTCAGACCTTGGGGGCCACAGATTGGGAGCAGTGACAAAAGAAGCAGCGCCAACTGCAACAGCAGATATTTTAGCAACAGCTGTCCAGTTTTGCATGCTCCTCCTGGATATCAGTGTGAACGCTCCAGTTTAGCTGTCTTGAGGTGTTTGTCCCCACTATACATTATTGAGCCAGGAGGATGCTCTTTAGAATGGAGTAACAAGAACTGTCACAACAGCTCAGCAGACTGTTAGCATCTTCATACATTCTCAAAAGCACTGAAAGAGTATTCAGAGCAATGGCAAAAACCTAACAATATAGGTACAAAGTTATCAACCAAAATAATCTTAAAATTATCTTAAAATCATGATTTGCGTTTGTACTGAGGCTTGTACACAGTGCATTTTACTATTCTTAAGTTTCATAGCGTATCTGAGAGGAGAGCAAAGTTCTTAAGCCCTGTTGTGATAATGTGAAAACTGAAACAGAGCAGTCCATCTTCCATGCAGTGCCAATGAGTGAGTAAATGGCACAACGGGAAATAGCAGCCAAGCTTCTTAACTTTCAGCTTCATGCTCTAACCACTGATCTACTCAAGGGAGTGAATGGGTCATTTATTCCTGAAGTATACTTTCCACTTCAATGTTCACACGCAACTGCTGTGTAGAGACAGAAATTAAAAACATAGGAATGCCTACTAAATTCCTCTGTTTGTGTATGTGTGTGTAGGGCTCCCTGCACCCAGAACTGTGAGTACTTACACAAAGTAATGACAGTCCAGGTAATCAGCCAATAGGTGAGATAAGTATATGATTTCCCATGGCATCTCCTAGGTCTGCAAAATCAGGTCTTAATTATAATGAAAAATTACAATTTCTGCTTTGGAATAAAAATTGAAAAACAGAAGATACATTGAAATAGCAAAAAAAAAAAAATTATATCCCTTATTAATAAAGGACAGTATCATAATTACACTAATAGTTCTCCTGTAATGGCTGTTATTTTTACCTATGCTTTGTTTGTCTTTAGGTTCTGGTCTTGTGAGAGCCACGTTTTGCATGGCATCAGCTCCATATTTATTCATTTTGGCAAGGCTCAATTGTGAGGTTTCAATTTTGTCCACTAATTTATGTCAACTGCATTATAAGTATTCATAATAACCAAGTTCACCTCTTGAGAAAAATGTTAACTTCTTTCCCTGAACAAAATACTTGTTTTTCAAAGCTGTACAACTAACTGCTTCTAAGTTCTGCAGGAACACAATGTAACAGCTGGCTTCTAAAAACTGGAATAATGTATCTAATAAAATTTCCTACAGTTTCTTGAGAGGTAAAATATAATTACCTGACTTGGAATTTGTCCAAAATTTAATATTAACACTCCTCTTTCATGAAGGCAGCAATAGTAGTGCTTCAGAACTTCAGCTTATGTTCCTCTTCAAGCATGTGACCCTAGTAAATTATAATCATGAACTTAATGTCACTGATTCTTGAAGATCATCTGTGCAACAGCAATTCTTTCAAACGGTCACCTGAAGATATCTTCATCCCTGCCTGGGTTAATGTTCCTAGGAACATCCTCTTAGAAGTCTTCTAGCCAGAGTTCTTGGCTGGAATTGTTCCCGACTCTTTTAAAGAAATAATTACAAGTAAAAATGTTGAAGCTACAAGGAGTAGCATTATGAGTTGGTGGAAAACAGGGAACCAAAGTACTTGTAGGACTGCTGTCCTTTATACTCTCTCAGGTATGTAATGTTTAATGTGACTATCATGCAATCCTAACAGACTGGTGGGTTTTGTTTTGTTTGGGGTTTTTTGTTTGTTTGTTTGTTTGTTTTATAAATATGTGCAATTTAGTATCCCATAACACACAGAAAAAAGTAAGATATGCTCTGAAGACAGCAACCAACCTTCTCACCTTTTCCATGTTATCTATGTTATATTTCTAACTGTGAAAGAAAAAAAAGAAGACAAAACTGAATAATCTTTTCATCTCATGAAAGAGTATCTACTGAGACTCCTGATCAAAATGGGTAGTGATAAAGACACAATCTCTGAAGAGCACAAGGGGAGAGGATATTTACTACAGATCTTCTCATTTGGGTTAAGGTTAACTGTAAATTTTCAGAAATGCTACGTATCTAGAGGCCACTAGAAGAGGATTTCATGAGAAGCATGAACAGTGTATTTAACCACTTGTTCAAATAAAATAAAAAACACTGAAATGCATTTTATTTTCAATAGTATTTCTGTTTCTATTAACAACAAATGATTTACAGGAATTCTGCTGTCCTGGTATTATTTTCAGACACAAACTAAAGCCCTTGGGGAAAATTACAGCTCTGCATAAAGACACACAACATACTTTCTGACTATCTTCAATTTTTTATTTTACTCATTCCTGTTCAAGGCATATAGCCAGGGAAAGACATAGTACTATATTGTGACCAATCCCAGATGATTAATTAGAACTTTGAAATCACTCTGAAATCACAATATCATTAATAAACAACTCACAAACAACACCTTTGCTGAAATAGGGTCATATTAAAAGCTTCTCAAAGTGCACTGAGAAACAATTACAATCTTTTTAAAAGTCTGTCTGATGATAATTCCTTAGCTAAATACATGGCCCAGTGCTGCTTCTGAATAGTTTTTAATTATAAGATTTCTTCAGAAACCAAAGGCTACATACAGCTCCCTGGAATCAACCAGGAACATTGGCATAAAATTATTTTATCTTCTATATTACTACTGGGATTATTTTATGCTGTCTCAAGTTCATCCAAGGGGCTCCTCACATTCTAAGACAGCCCTATCGTATTAACGTATGTGAACTCATACCACTGCAGAGATGGTGAGTAGAAACAGAAGATCTTTCAGCACAAAACTCTTAGAGATGTGATCTCTCTTTACTGCCTGTCTACCATGGTATCAGGTCATGCTGATACCATTTATCAGTTAAGGTATTGTCCTCTTCTGGAGCTTTGACTAATAAAATTAGCCCTAAACATACATATCCAAAGCCATAAAAGCACGTATCTTGGCAATCATGTTATCACCCATTGAGTATCCAAGCTACAGCTTCCAAGTGGTCATATTCTAAGCAGACACTTTCCAAACCCAAGAGTAGCTTTTTTATGCTGCCCCAGAAAGTCCTTCCTGTACACACTGGTAAACCTACCTTTGCAATGTTGTACAAGAAGAGCAGTGACAATAATTAAAGACATGACCAGAATACAGAATTACTGATGTGGGTGGGGGTCTGGGGGTGGATGGGTAGGAACTTTTCCCCTACGCTGTTTTTCACTGTTTTTGCCTGCATTAAAACCTATCTGAAGTAATAGGTCTGTAAGAAAGGGAGAGTGAGGGTATTCATACATGCAAATGGTGCATGACATGGCATTGATCCTGTATGATCAGGAGTCACAGATAGTGTTCCAATATAATTAATCAATAACAGGGCTCGAGACTTCCCTAGTCTTCTCAGTGTACTTTTAGCCACAAGCTTACAAAACTCTGCATATCCTCACTGGATCAAACAACGGCCCCTTGTATCCCTTTCCTAAAATGGCAGTATTAATGGCACAAATATGAAAAATGCGTTGTCTACTTTGTAAAATCAGAAAGCTTGCCCTCCTGTGTGCCAAGACTGTTTACAGAGCTATTTCTCTTCTACCCACCCCTGATTGTTGTGATGCTGCTGCCCGGGGGCTGTGGAGGTGTCGCTCACCACCGGGAGCAGTTCAGCCAGAGGCACTCAGCCCTGTCTGTGCAGCACGGGAAAGGCAGGTGACCTAAAAAAACCCAACCCAACACTGGCTGCCAGAGAAACTTTGCTCAGGACAGGGAAAGCACTTGGAAATCCTGTAACAGCTGGCAGAGGGGAAGCAGGGGGTTAGGCAGGATGTTTCTTACAAGTTGATCACTGCAGATCTGTCAATTTGACAGCAAGCAAAACTTAAACAGACTACAGTAAAACTCAGAAAAGTTGTTTGGGGTTAGAATTTGGGCTGCTAGTAGGAGCTGACATGGTTCTCAGCTATAGGCAAGCGATAGCTGTGTGCTTCAGAGCTGAAAAATATCCTAGGATTACTGATGTCAAATGAATTAATTTTTGTAAATCAACTGAGCTTAGAAATGAGAGCAGGCAGTGAGAGAAAATTTTACTGGAAAACTTTTCTTATTATTCTCTAGTCCAAATAAGAATGAGAAGATCATTTGACTGTTTTGGCTTTTGTGTGATTATGTTTATTTAAAGAAACAGAACACTATTTAATTATGTATGTGAATACTTGGAACATATAATTACTACCCAGCAGGCAAACTCTATTTGGGTTTGTTGGAATGCCAATGGGCTTTTATTAGTTCAGCCCATCATTTTGTTGTGAAATGAAAACGAAAAGTGGAAAATATGTTTTCCTTCTCTAGGGATCACTTCAGCTCCTTTTTCTCTTTATTTTATCAGACTTCTTGTTGCTATGGGGGTCTTGAAGGCCTATTATTAAAACACCCTGCAGTCCTTAGGGAAGAAAAGCAAGCTGGTGCTGCAGATGGGAACAGTGTGAATGGAATAAACTATAAGCATGAAAGAATTCAAATAAATGCAGTAAAATCTATGCATTACTCTCTTTTCTTTCCAAAGTTCTGTTGGAGTTTCTGTCTTTTACCTTTCATTTTTTGTCAATATGGCATAACTCAGTGTTATCCAAATATAAAACCACAAAACACAAGTTTGTTATGCTGGCTCTTCTTTGCTGTCCTTTGGCACAAAACAATTTAAATCCAAGTTAATCTATTTTGTACAGACATCGAACATGCAGCAGGACTGTAATTAATACAAAATTCTCATAATAGAAATGACATCTTCATAGCTCTTTCAGTAAAAGAAAGCAAAAGATACAAGAAACATCTACTTGACAATTAAGCGCTGGTTTAATCTACAGGTTAAGCTGATTAAAAATTCACCTGAAGTAGTTTTTGTGATAATTTCATCATCACATTCAAACAAATTCTGGAAAATAAGTAAGATAGCCATCAGGATATTTTTAATATTAAGCCATGCAAGAATGAAAATTTTGATTCAGGTAACACATAAGCTTTTTGGAACTAATTGCAATTGATGAGTACTTACCATATTTCTACTACTTTTCTTTTCTTTAGATGCGTGCAGTAAATTTTTAACATGGCCAAAGAATGCCCACATGCACTGATTGAGATGACAATATTGAACATTAGGTGAGCCACAGTCCTCTAAAAATTGGAGAAAAGGCAATTCAAGTTATACAAGAGGAATGCATCAGAAGAAACAAAGACATTTCCTGTATTTCAAAGACAGCATCTACATTAACAGAGAGTCAAAGAATATTTTTAATGACAAAATGATTCCTGATCAACTGTAGACCTATTGGCACACATTTCTGAAGGCTAGGAAAGAAATCTGCAGCATAAATGGGATTTTTTTCTGGAGTAGGAGAAGCATATTTCCTCCTAGAAAGTCATATGAACTTCCATAAGAACTTTCAGGATTTCCTTTAATTTCAAAAGATGTGATGGTTTGAGAAATACTAGCTTTATCTTGGAAATATTTCATTCCTCATTCACAACATTGTTCTTAACCTCAGCTATGGTACTATATTCTTTTTAACTGTGATCTCTTGCCAACAGGCTCTACCTGAAACACATTCACTTTCATTAGCTGAAGTGTGTTGGGTCCCTGTAATGGAGTTGGAAAAATTTTGTAGATGTTTCTAGAAGAATTATACAAATGCATACACAAGAACAGGATTTTAAAGGTACTAAATTATGCACCGAAAGAGATGACGGTACTTCTCTTAAAGCTGTTCCTTTAAAAAAACCTATTGCCTGCCTGCACAAAACAACACCTGTTGCTACCATTTCTATACTACAACATTCTTGTAAACGTACTGGGAAAAGGAATATCTGCTAAATGTGAAAACAGTGGCTACTAGGAAACAAAGGAGAGATAATTATAAAGGACTCTGGGCTTACCAAAATAAATACTTACATACTCCTCTAGAAGATGAAATATTTTACACTTCTTTTTCTACACGCCTACATTGATTCCATTTTTGAGATAATTCAACTTGGAAGGCACAATAAGTACGGCTTTGCAGATCCTATTCTAAAAATGCTTTTAGTATAGGTGGCCATCAGAACTAGATTCCGTGAATCATGGAAGTTGTGTTAATGCTTCAGGACAATGCTTTTTTAGTGCAATTGGCCACCCTATCAGGGGAATTCTCCAACCTCCACAAACATCTGGGGAAAAAAATAATCATAATATTCAGACAAATGAAACAGTATTTTGTCTGTGTATACTAAGCCACTTTTTCTTAGTGTCAATGAATTAAATTAAAGAAATTAAATAATAAGCCTCATGACATCTCAGAATTTGTGTTCAAAACTAACAGTAAAAAAAAAATTATACAAGTCTAAGGAGTTCCTTAATCATACAAGTTTATCTATAGAGGTAATAACAAATCATAAATACTTTAGAACTGGGATTGGCCAAAAAGTCTTTTAATATCCATCTGACAAAAGTGTCTATATTTCAGAAGCTACTCTGCCTGTCTCTTTCTGATGTAACTAACGCTTACAAAGTTTTTCTCAGAAAAAATAAGAAATACATACCAACAGCTTACACACTAGTGCTTGCAGCACATTTTCTAAGTAACAGATGGCCAAGTCCACGTTTCTAGAAATTGAACCTACATTTTAAATTACTACACTGGCCAGTATGCTATTGTGTCATTATTCAAAAACATGTATGGCCCTTTACAAATTACATGGGAGCAATATTGCAGCTCAGACAATAGACAGTCAGTATTTACCATGAGATGTAATGAGAGGAAGGTACAAAGGAGACTTGCTAGATGTCTGTGTATTGTAATTAGAGACCTATATTTTTTTATTTTTCACCAATGCTTTAAAATAGTCTTTTCATATCTGTCCCCTGGGAGTCCTCTAATCCTAACAGAGGCTGGTCAGGTCCGAGATGTGAGCTGCTACAGCCCTTCTGAAAATAATTTTCTACTGAAATGTTTCACATTCTTGATAGTGTTTAAAGATTCACCTCTTATTTGAATCTTGCTAAAAGTGCAAACATTTGTATTGCAGAATTGTCCTTCTTCTAAAGGCAAGCAACCAATATGCTTGACTGCAGCAAGATAACGCTGATAAGAAAAGTTCTTAAAAATAACATCTCCTAGGATCTGACAACCCAGCTGCCTGGTGGACAGTTTTTCACTTCACTTCACTGTACGCAATTAATATTAAGCTAATTCACCACTGTTTTATAGAACTTAATTTTAGCAAAATGTGTTGTGAGAGCTAGAGATTTTTATGTTCAGTTCAATATGAATTTGCTTGTGCATTGATCTGGAGATTTTCAGGGATTCATTTATTTTGGAATTTAACCAAACCATTAGACTTTGTTCATTAGTAAAAAAATATGGCTATTTTATTTCATTTATTTGTCTCCTTGCATTGCAGAGAATGAACACTAAATGAAAAAGCCCCACAACTCCACCCTTGAGATGTTTTCCTAGCTGTTGTTTGTGTGGAGGCAGGGAGAGCAGAGAGAAGGAGGATAAGTAAGATAAATGGGAGGGGAAGGCTGTGGAGAGAAAGTACATTTGGCTCTAATTTGTATGACTTACACAACTGCTGTAAAAAGAAAATTGTGCAAATTTCATTTGTGAGGCCAAATTAATTTCTGGTGCTGTTCCACTAGCTTCTATGGAGGGCTGTCAGAAAGGCCTCTAGCCTAATATTATATACCAGGAAAATGGAGAGCTTGTTCTTCCACAAAGAAATATGTGAAAAGATCCCAATGTTGCACTGTTAAGCCTTATTACCTGGGAGTCATAAATCCAGTTGTTATAATGGTTAAAAGGTAAAATGCTGTGTAGGCAAATGCCTTGCACCATGTGGGTAGCCATCCATGGCTATCCGCTTGCACCCCAAGCAACCGGGCTGGCCTCCCTGGGATGCAGAGGCACGCATGCAAGCTGAGACAATCCCTCCCTGCTCGAGCAAGTGGGTCGACAGGCTGCCAGGAGCAACCCTGACCTGTACTGCTGCCTTGGCAAGCTGGATAAATACCACCGTGCCCTGAGAATGGCTCAGGAGGATGGGGTTGTGCTCCCAGGCCAGCAATGCCTCGCAGC
>JAOXNG010000012.1:74099467-74119535 GCA_028566535.1 Scolopax minor
CAACTTTGAAACCAAAACCAAGCAGAGACTCTAGCAGCTGTTGAATATCAAGGTTTACCTAACCAACATCTGATATACAGTTTATTAACTTCTGTAGGATTTCTTGGAGAGGACCCATTTTTCCTGTCTGGCATTATTGTCAAGAGATTTACCTCAGACTCTAATTTTGTAGTTTCATCTGAAGCAGATAAAAAATTGCACTCTACTTCTGTTCTCCAGAAAAATCCCAAACACTGGCACAGTCAATAAAATTCGTGAAATTTAATAGATTGTTCTATGATTTCATTATTTTTCTATAGCATACCATTCAATTGCTGGCTTTAATCAAATACCCATGGTAATTATAACATGCATTTGAAATTATTTTGAATTACTTATGCTTTACATGAATAATTTACATCAAATATTACACATACACACAAACATTCTTTTCCAATAGCTCTGTTACTTTGCTGCTTTGTAAGTTTTTCTACCTCTACAAGGCCAGTCAAAACCGTTACTACATAAGAGTGTATTTTCAGAATATGTGATGAAGGAAAATAATGCACACAGCTTCTGCTGCTTTTAACTGATGTTTTAATAATATTTTAAAAATTAGTAAAAATTCACTTCTTTGAACAGATGTGAATGGCCTTATAATTTTCTGTCCCTGGAAATTCATATTAAATTTGTCTTAAAGAATTAGGTGCATTAATTTGTTTAATCTAAAAATTCAGAAACATTAAATATTATCAAATATGTTCTGCCTTATGGGAAAATATGTTAACTTTTTCCCTGCTTAAGTATTCAGAAAACATAACACAATAAAACCTCAACTTACTGTAACTTCTCAGCAAAGAAGGTTGGTCTAAAATACACATTCTTGTTCGTGACAAAAAAAACCTCAACGGTCTATTGAAAAGTTTATTCTTTCAACAAAGATGGCCTTACATTCCAGAACTTTAAACATGGCACAGAAATTTCACATTTTGACTGGAATGAAAATTTGGCTAAAGTGTTGAAAATAAAAGGTTCTGATAAATAGAAAAATAAAAATTAATCTTTACATGTTCTATGCAGTCTTGCTTTTGATTATTTGTCTCTGAGGTTTCCACCTGGACTGAGCTGGCTTTAAATCAGGGCTTGAACTTCAATTTCTGCCAGCTGATGTTAACGGTAGACTAACATTGGTACAGTGGTAGGGAAAAACAGGACATGAGAAAAACAAAAGAAACTCATTATAGCAGGTGGTGAAGTAATCAGATAAGAACACAATAAAGCAGCAGTTTATACAGTTCCCCAGCTCCAAAACATGTCTTAAACTTTCTTAGAAGCCAAACAAATGAAAGAACTTATTTCTTCATACACTTGAATCCCTAGTCTTTGTTTTTAAGAATTTTAGTAGTCCCTATAGTGCTATTGGGACACAAAAGTAGCCCTGACCTGATTATCAAGCATGAACAATTCTTTACCATCATCAAGTGAAACAGAAGATGACTAGACAAAGAATTGATGTTGTTCTTTTTCTCACTTAAATTCTCTTTTTTAACTATTGAATGATTTCAACTTTTCCTTAGTATTTTTTAAAACTGATTTTCCCCCTAAAAATTCTGGCACATTACAAGATGTTACTTCAAAGCATCATCGAAGTCTTTCAGCCTGACATTTTAAAATGTAAATATTTTTGTAGCTTTGCCATTTCTATTTATTTTTTGTTTTGTTTTTAATATTACTGCTGCAAAACTAAATTTTCTAGTTGTCCTATTAATCATCACAAATACATTTTTGGACAACTGCACTGATAGCTGAAAAACAACTCCCCACCTCTGCAGGGTGCTGAACGTACATACTGTTGTATTTTTGTGTGGATGTTTCTTCTCATTTTTTTTTCCTTCACAAAAGCTACCATTTGAACTTGGCAGAGATATAAAGCTGCACTTCTGAAGCAGCCATTTGGCATCTGGCTTCTACTTGCTGCATCTCCTCCTTACTGCCTCATACTACCCCTGTTATCCTCTTCCCTTGTGATGGAACGGATAATGCAGGATTATAGTTGTAGCATTTAAATGGAAATAGATCATCATAAGAGACAACCTGCAAGAGACATACCATAACTTAAGTACCTGCATTTTATAACAAACTAGAAATATTTAGCTTGTAAGGGCAGTCTCAAGCTCTCACAAACTCAAGCCCTAGAATTATGGAAACAACTTCAACAAAAAAGTCCCTGTATTCTTGCCTACTCTATTTTGGTAAACTGTGTCAATAATAATATACAGCAAGATGTTGCAAGCTCTTCGGTTCCATTTCAATAAGCAATAGAGTCTCAAACTTCCAAACTAATTTTCCAGTATTAATAGCAATCTTTGCAATGTCAAAGCAGAATAAATTCCCAACTGCCTAGAATGTGTGACAGCCAGAGGTGTAAGCATATGAGGTCAGCATTAATACTTTGTATTAGTGTTCAATCTCTACTTGCAAAAAATCAATTTCAGCACTATTCTATGCTAAGTCATTTATGCTGCAAGAAAATGATGATTTGAAAATAAAAATCTCCATAGAAACTGATGATGGACAAGACCTAAGACAGACCAAAAAGATATTCTCAACTCAATCTCTAAAATGAAGATAAATTTTAAAATTCCCATTTGACAGAATTAAAGAAAGCAAGCCTTCAGCTGTAACTGTGTTCATTGTATTACTAGCAACTTTAAATCTAAAAATAAAGAAGGTTTTTCCTAAAAGAATTCTAAAAGAGAAACAATAAAACATTTTAATCTAAAGTCATGGTTGACAAATTTAATTCCTAGATGAATTAGAAAACAGACAGGAATTTCTAGGTTAAATTTCTGGAACAAAACCACTTCCTATTTTTCAGACACAATTTTATTTTTCATGTCCATGTCCATTACTTACTAAGATTATTTCTGACTATTCTTTATATGATTTTGTCATACATTTCTGCCACATCCAGAATTTACACAGTATCTGCTCTTTCAGAATTTCTATTGAACCCTAAATCCAGAAAGGAAAAAAACCACAAACCCACTACAAAACCTGTTTATCCTTTTTACAGCTATATAATCAAATCACAGTACCATGATTACTTCTCCTAGATCTTCAATACAAAATTGACACTGATGGTTTGCCCGCATTTGTGCCATTTGTGTTGGAACAACCTGAGATGAAATAAAGAGGTTAGTGGTGCTGTTCTGGTACTGCAAGAAGACTGACAGCACCAGAAAGAGCCTGACAAAGGGGCCCATAGATATTTCTAAATATGTTTAAAACAGATGTATTTTTTTATATGGAATCAGTATTCTGAACATGTCCTTAGATTTTTTTAACTCAGAAACCTGAAGCTTAGAGGTAGATTTAACGTAGTGTTGAATAGCAGTTTCAGATACCTGATCTCTGCAGATAGCAACTGAGAAGTTGTGCTTTTTCTCTTCTAAATCTTCTCTGTTCTCAAATTCCCTAATGTTTTCAGTAGACAACAAAATTAGTAGCAGAAAAAAAGGAAATAAACACTAAAATATCCTCATTAAAGCCATGAAAGCAAAGAGCCAGATGTGGAATCAGTCTCACAGTCCAGAAAATGTAAACACTTTTGACGCAAAGACTGCCTAAAAACCTTGTCCATATGCACCCACCAGTTCCCAAATCTTCTCTTTCAATAGGCTATTCAGCTGATGATGTATAACTTCAACATAATTCATTATAATTACAGGATAATTCAGGTTGAAATGGAACTCAAGAGGCTTCTAGCCCAAACTCCTACTCAGAGCACGTTATCTGTGAGATCAGATCAGACTAATTTTTTAGGGCTTTAACAAGTCTGGTCTTGAGCATGTTAAGGAATGGAGATCACACAACCTCTTTGTGAAACCTTCTTCACTGCTGATTGTCCTCAGGGAGAAAAAGCTTTTCCTTATATTCAACCGGAACACCCTTCTCCAGGTCACAGAATTACTGAGGTTGGAAGACAGCTCTGGAGATCATCTAATCCAACCCCAACAAATTTAATCTCAATACCTCATGGACTGGGGAATCTCTGAAGCAGCAGAGGCAGGCAAGAAGGGGATGCAGGCACTGTGGAGTGAGATAAAGTCCTTAATAGCAAGAGAGTCCTTTTTAGCAAGGGAGTGAGAGAGCTCACATTTGCTGCTTGGACCTGTATTTCAAGGATTCTGGCAGGCAGAGTTTTCCACTGTGTTTTGATCTCTTTAACAGCAGGGCAAGAATCTCAAGCATGTTCAATAAGGTGCCCCTGAGTCCATCTTAGGCCTAAATTATCTAACTGCAGATGTTGAACACACAAAATTAAACAATACAGTATGATATATGTGATTTCCAGCACTCCACATGTGAGTCACTTGAGTGTGTTTACAGTCCTCCTTGCCAATCTTCCATCACTTTCCCACATCCCCCCGACCTTCTCTTCTCTGTGCTGAACCATCGCAGCTGCCTCAGCCTCTCCTCACATGTCAGATGTTGCAATCCCTTGGTAATCCTCCAGTAACTGAATAACATCTCTTTCACGGTGAACAGTAGATCCAGCTGTGTGTCACCTGTGGTTGGGCTGTATCAAGAAGTCATCCTCCAGACATCTCCCTGACTGCTCATATCCCACCAAGTTGCTGCTGTAGCAGGTTACCAGGGAAGCCTGAGTCCTCCTTGAGCTTCTTGTGATCTCAAGACTTCCTTGAATCATTTAAAGAAGGTTTATTACGCTTCCTCATCCTGACCCAGTAGTTTGTAGCCATCTCCTTCACACTGTTGCCCTCACTGGCCTCTTCTTGGATCCTGCCCCACAAGAGCTCATCAGACCATCAAAGAGCTCTATGCATCTGAGCTGCTCCTTCACATAGAGGAGGAGCTCTTCTTCCCTGCTTGTTCACCCTACTGAGCTGCTACCTGCACATTGTATCCTGGTGTGCCAGACAGACTCCATTGGCCCCTAAGTGACCACTCTCTGTAGCTGACCCTCCTATTGCAGGTTGGAGTTCAATCTCTGCAGGGTCTCTGTGAATACTCAATACTCCATCAATCTCCTTTTCACGTTCCCTGGAGCTGTTCAAGGAGTTCACCTTGATAAGCAATAGCTGAAGGACAGCATTAGAAACTGTAACCTTGCTAACAGAAGCAAAAGCCTCTAGGAGCCATGCACCAGCAGCTGCACCAGTAGGCACCAGCAGCACCAACACGCACCCTGAGGATCCCAGAGGTTACCAGAAGATCTGGAAGCAGATTTCACAAACTACTACGCAAACCGCCATGTCAGCTAGTGACATCTGTTTGCACTGCTTGTTTACTGAATAAACCTGCAACTACTGATGACTAAAAGATGATCAAAAATGTTCAAATTTTCATCAGAACAGACAGTGCTATAAAAAATAAAATCTTCACTGGAAACTGATTTTTCAGCACTTCAAGATCTATGAGAAGTATTTCTTTTATCTTTTTAACCACTGGGTTCTGACTTAAATTTCAGGTCAAACGTTTACGTGAATAAAATAGTGAATGTTAATGATTTTATTTTTAAAATAAGACTATTAGATATTTTCTCATCAGTAAAATGTGCAGAAACTTTGTAAAAGATGAACTTTATGGTGCTGGCCTTTTGACATATCTTAATTGGATCTTTTATTACTGTTTCTACTTTGTGAATATTTTAACTGTTTGGCTTGATTCTGGACAAAGGAAATTTTCAAGCACTGAACACTCCTTGTGGTCTCTATATTACAGAACACAGATCTGGTTCCCAAAAATATATTGCTTGGAATAAAGGAAGAAAAAATACAAATATCATTATCAGAGCCCATAAAGTCTCCTGAAAAATAATAACACAGAACAACATAAAGTTTGTCCATATACTCAAGTTGGTAACTGTGTTAGAAAATGATAAATAAGCACATGGGCCCAGTTAGTGGCCCTTTCTGCAGGGGAGTAATATTTTTTTTTAATCGCAAGATAATATCTTTCATAAATATGGTAAATTATTTTAGTTAACCATTTTTTAATGGATAGTAAGAATGCAGGGTTTTTTCATGCTGCAAAAAATATATATGTCCAGAGCATGGACAGATAGGGAATTACATAAGGACAAATCTAGAATTGGTGAAAAAAAGATTTTTAAACAAACTGCAGTTGTGCTACTTCATCATTTTTAGAAAGATGCATTGAACATTCCACCAATGGTATTTTCAATGACAATGTACTCTCAGACTTATCTCAAAAATTTCGGCCTTACATTCTCTTGTATGTTCCCAATCAGGTTACCCACTGCAAAGTAAAAAAACTAAACTATAGCAGGAAATTTGTTCTTCTCAGATAACCCATGCTGAAATAACATTTCTACACCTTAAAAAAAATCCCAACTGACAAAAAGTGCATTCATATCAGGTAATTTACATCATAAAGGTTATTTCATTTAAGCATTGTTATCCTCTCTGAAGGCTTTCAATTCCATCTTCCTAAAATTCTGCTGAAATGACTTTTTCCTCCCCTAATATACATTGCTATTCCTTTTCAGATGTTTCACACTGATAATGAAAGTTTCAGTGTGATTTTGCTATAAGTGTTTCTCACACTATTGTCAGGTTTTTGCACGAGGAGTTAGAAACAGATCTGTAAAAATGCCAGCTGGATTTTTCTAAAACAAGGTTTGTTTTTCCTTTGGGTATTTTTTTTTTTTTCTGCATAAACTGCCACAAGTCTCCATGTAACCTTTAACACTGAGTTGTTATATTCATGTTTTCTTCCCAATGTTCCTTTTATCCTTTGTTACAAATGGTAGATGTCAGGTGTTACAATACAGAAGTCTGCAAAAATTATTCTCTTTTTTTCTGGTTGCACTTATAAATTGATACCCTGTTCATTTAATACTGTTATACTTGGCTCTTAAGTAATGCTATCCTTTGCAAGACTCAGATGAGATAGCTCTTTAACTTCTATAGTAATGACACATATATGACCACATTTTAGCAAATGTAACATGTAAGATTGTTAAAAACTTAACTGAAGCATTTAATGCCAAGTGTTTCACTTATATGGCTTTGTGTACAGCTAAAAATGTAATTTTAATTTAATTGAAACAGCATAAGCAGTATTTTTTCTTCTGTTAATGGAAATGTTTAATACATGAAAGAATCATGCTATATTCATGCAATAAAGGTTGTAGGCATTGGGCACACACTCTCTAAAATATTATGGTATTTAATTATGATTATAAATCATAATTTAAGTCCACCAAATTCAGTTGCACGATACATGTAAACAAGAGTTGAATCAGGTTTTTTAATATACAGGACCTGCTCTGCCCATAATTAAGGAAAAACAACAAAAACTTGATTTAACATAATTGTCTTTGCACACATGAATTATACCTTTTTTGCCCCCCTATGGCACAGATTTGTAAGTCCATAGAGAGTATTTTATGCACTCTAGCTCTCACCCATGTGTCTACATTCTTTGTAAACTTTTGAGACTGAAGTGGAAGTGAGTCTTAATGTTAGCATTTTTCTTATGCTTTCGTAAAAATAAGAAAAGCTAAATTCTGTAATTTTCATATATATTATGTTTAATCTCTGAGCTAGGATTTAATCAGTGATTTTCCTAGTCAGAGGCACATATGTGACAACTTTAATCTCTGTTTAATGACATAAATAGCTTATCTTTAGTTCTGAAAATACTTGAGAAGGTTATCCTATACATAAATGCTCTATTGCAACTATTCCTCCTATATACCTACAAGATTTCCATTACTGATAACAGGTTTCAGTCAAAGACTCCATTGTACCAGACTCTGTGTACCGAGACCAAAAGGAAGGTCCATGTCCCACACAGTTCAGCATTTAAACATAATGCAAGAGACAATGTGGGCCTATGAAATGACAGTAACTTACAGAGAAAAAGTAGATTAATAATGACCAGGAAGACAAGTTTTAGCCATTTCTTCTAGCAGTGCAAGTCATTTCACAGGTTTTTGTAAACATCAGAGAAATTTTTGATGAGATAGGCTAGGGAATGAGGGACATTTCTAAAATCACTAAAAGGAGACTTATACTAATTTTGTAGTTAGCTGGGGTATAATCTTCTTCGATCATTTTGACAGCTAAGCTGAATTTGTCAAAAACTTTACAATTTCCAACTTGCAGACCTAAGCTTGGGCAGGCTAGCAGATGCTGATCAGTGTAGAGCCAAACACAGGTGTACACATTAGTTTTGGGGTAGGTCACTGACATTTGCTTCTCCTGATCAACAAATTAAGACTGCTTGCCTACCCCAAGAGTACATGTCTTTTGTTACTGCCTCTTCAGATGAAGTTGTCATCACTCTAGTTTAATACTTTGAAGGCCCACTTCTATTCTCACACAGGCTAATCCAAAACCTAAAGATAGCAATTAATATGAGCAGCTACTGGTGATCATTTAGCAAAGTTAGTTGTAGATCTAACTTGTAATGATATCCATGCTTAGGTTTTGAATTTTGTCCAGCTAATTTTACATACACTGGCATAAAGTCAGTCATAACGATGATTATGTTTTATCAAACATAATATAATTTATTTTTTTTTTCCCAGAAGGATAATATGACCATTAAGATATACAGAATAATCCTGCATTTATAATCACTCTTTATCTACAGCTAGATAATTATTTCATTCAAAGTATTTTACTCATTTATCTTACTTTTTTTTACTATTTGTGGCAGGAGCACACCCCTGCTCCCCCCTATGGGTCTGATGGTGCAGTGGCTCATTTGGTGGGAAGGCAGTTACATATGCAAACAATCCCCAGCCACATACCCCAGACACCCAAGCCCCAGAGACCACCTCAGCCAGTGAGTCTACCTAGGAGACCCCCCTAGACTAACAACAACTAGGTGACCACAACCAACAGATGACCACAGAGCAGATCTGACTAGGCTATAAAATGAGGTTCCTGTTAAAGACCCCGTTTGAGTGGTTCTCCTCAGAGAAGCAGGTTTGTGATTGGAAGTCCTCCCTTTGGGTTGAGACATCACCCAAGGTAAGTTTCCCCAAGTGACTGAGTGTCCTTGCCTTTTAAGTGAGTCATTTGCGCATTTTGAAGCATTATTCTAAGCTTAGATTTAGTACACACAGTCCAGTATCAGTTCCCAACTGACATCCTGAACCTGTAAAAAGTTGTATCTGCCAAAATGTTTGTAGTATGAGATTCCTGTTAAATTTTACCATTCTGTCTTTTTTGGTGATACTGTTAAAACCGATTTCTGGAACATCTTTTGTTGGTCTTACATTTATGTGACAATATTGCACATATGTAATTTGGAGTAAAGTTTAATGAAGTTGACTGTATAAATCCACCTTCATATACTGCTTTTATACAAATCTATTCTTTATCTGAGGTTAAAGCAGGGAAAAAGGAAAAAAGACCATTTTTATTTTTTATTCACAATGTTAAGCCCAAAGGCTCTGGAACAGCAGAACTAGAAGATTCATGATGCAGTTTTTGAAATTAGAAATGGAATGTTTAATGAAATGATCCATTGCCAAAATTATTAGTTATACCTACAGTATAACTTTTTGATCAGAAATGCAACAAAAATGTTGCCAAAATGTTTTATTACTGTACTTAAGAGGAGTGCACTCTGTTAGGAGATCTACCAGGACAATTTCTGGGAAGTTGGAGATTTGCCTAGACAACACCTTGCAAAAAAGTAACGAAAAAAAACCCAACAAAACACACAACAAAGTTTTCTTAAGCTGCATATACTTTCAAAAGCCAAAAAAAAAAAAAAAGAAAAACCAAACCCAAAACCAAAATCCCCTTCCCTATAAATAGTCATTAAAAGTGCCAGAGTAATAAGTGAAAAGAACAAAACTGCAAACCCATAGTGCAGAACTGAAGAATTCAGTTTGTTCCCTTAAAGATCAGAGAAAGAAATACTCACTACATACTCTATATTTGTTTTAGAAACTCCACTGTGTTCAGTGGGGCACAACTGGTGGCTTATAGATCAAATTCAGACAGAGAAGATTTCTCTCTTGTAAGTACATTCCCTTCTTTTCAGGAAACACAGAGACAGATGTTTAAGTCGTCCATGGCATTCATTGAAAGATGCCTCCTGCACACAGCCTAGTTCTAGCACCTGAGCTCCTGTAACTGGCTAAGAGGAGGAACATGTATGGGCACCTCACTGCCCTCAGATGGCCCTAATACCCAAGGGAGGGACGGTGCCGTTAGATAAAGCAATGATACTGCGATATGGTTATGCAGAAATTGGTTTATCTACATCACTTTATATTTGTTTGTTTGAAGGTTTTCTGAAACTGTTTTCATCTAGACTGTTGCAGTGCTGCTCCATAGTCAGATATTCTAGGGACCAAACATGAGTGTTATGAGCAAGAAGATTTCTTCCGAACTTTCATATTACGTGTCTTTATGTTTCAACGTCAACGTTAGGTTTTTAAATAAGGAAATTGGTCTAAAATCAAGGCCAGGCTGGATGGGGCTTTGAGAAACCTGGTCTAGTGGGAGGTGTCCCTGCCCATGACAGGGGGGTTGGAACTAGATGATCTTTCAGGTCCCTTCCAATCCAAACCATTCCATTATTCTATGATTCTATGATTTACCAACTTGCAGTTGCAAGGAAACTCCTATTGCAAGTATATAATTTGCTATAAATACTCTCTCTATCCTCAGAGATGCTAGGCAGGGTCTTCAACCTGTTGGTCACCTCAAGAAATGCATACTGAGAATTACAATGTCTCTCACCCATCGAAAACATCCCTTATGACTAACAAATCCTCAAACATCACAAAAATGTTTTTAATTTATCTACATTTTCTGTTTGTGTCATGGAAAGAGAATCCAGTATCTCTGCTCCTCCCTCCCTTTCCACCTGCCCAATCAAACCCATCAATTTTTCATCACAGAGCCAAATTATCATATGCACAGTTCATAAAACAAAACGGTCAAATAAAAATGCATGCTGAGCCCTTAGCAACCTGGAGTAATTGAGAACTATACTTTCTACATTTGCTGTAACTGTCTTTTAAATAAAAAGGCAGTTTTAAACAAAACAGAAATAAAGCTGGAGGAGTCAAATAGACTGCTGGAATAAAGCTACAGGAAACACTGCTCTTCCTTAACTCTCCTATTTCTAGCTCTTCTCTTTTTCATAAGGGCTTTAAATTATATACTTCTAACACCTTCCTAATTTTCTGATTTTTTCTTTTTAATTTCCTAAAGCTAAATCATATCCATCCAGTTTATCTCATTATAACTGTCTGATTGAAATTATCTTCCCCATGGCTTTGCTCAGTCCATATATTACTTTGCCTCCAGGAATCTGCAATCTAGTATCATCACCATCCTTCTTTCTCAGGTTTTTCTGTTTGTTTGTTTATTTTAAAGTAGCTCATGAAACAGATTTAGGAATGATATTTTCTTATCATCTGAGAACTTGTTGGCTTTATTATACCTCTCACTGAGTTTGCACAGAAATGGCACCTTTAGAGGCAACAATGAATGTAAATACACTTCTTAAGCACTCAAATCTCTTGCACACTAAAGCAAACAGAACACTGTGGATTTGTTTGTTTTCTAATTGAATGAAATATCTATTAAAATGACAGCAAATACATGGAGCATATTTATGTAATTATGGCTTGAATGTCAGACAATAATGTAATCTATAGTATTTAAGTAAGGGGAAGAAATTCATTGGCATCATTGGATTGCATTAATTGGAATTTGAATTAGATTCAGACTGTTTTCTTGGTTTTTCTGCTCTGGTACCTAAGAAAGTATTTTTATTTTTTTTTTTTATTCAAAGCAGTAAGTTCTTTCCATCGTAGGTTCCAATTCTGCATACTGTCAGCATGAAGACTAAGCAGCTGACAGCATTCCTGAAACCACATTACTATACTGATTTCTGAAGCAACAGAAAGTAGACTGCATGAAAAGAAGAATTTATGCTGTAGATGACTTGTTTGCAAAGACAAAAATTTGTTTTCAACTAACCAGTGTGTTGCATGATGGCTTTCCTGTCAAAGTTGTGTATCATGTACAAGTGCCCCAGATTATCATAAGTAAGTAGCAAATTTGAGTAAAGTACTTGTGATACAAGCAGCTTGTCTTTTAGGAAGGCTGAGTACCCACCTTCTTAAAATCATGGTAGTTTTAAAGTGACTTACAATTTGGTCATCTAAAAAAACCCCCAAACAAACTAACCAACCAACTGAATAAAGTACAAGAGTTTAAACTGTCAAATTACTATATATTACTGCAAGAGACAGAATGCATGTCACAAATATTAACCACTTAACCGTTTCCAGAAATGATAAGCAAAGATCATTTGCTGAATAAGCTGAATATAAAAGGATAATGTACATGTATATCCATTATAAACAGAAACAACCTGTATGGAATCTTGGAGCTATAACTATATTTTATGGAGCATATCATTGTATTTGGTTGTTTGCAAGACACAGAATGGCATGACAAATGAGGTGTGACACAGCAAGTCAACTTTAAAATAAAACAAAACTCTTCTATTTCTGGATCTGCTGCTTTGGATTATGTCTAAGCAAAACATATCCATAGGAATGGAATGATAAAATATTCAATGCATTTGAAATGTCAAGGGTTGTGGCAGTTCAGCTACAGTTAAAGTAAGATAAGTTTGGCTTTCCAGCTACAGAATAGATTTTAGCTAGTTCCTCCTACCTAATTATAGTTTAAAAAAGCCTTCAAGAAATTGAAAACAATTCCAACAGTTTATGAAAACAGATTTCAAATCACTTGTGTTCACTGATTTCTTAATATTGAAGGCTAGGAATTATTCTTAAACATATTCATTTTGTAGAATCAGTTTATATATCAACACCATATGGTCATATTAGAGCTGAGAGAAATTCACTTCTTAAGTCCTGAAGTGGTATATTAGAGCAAAAAAATATCAGGAGCAAGCAACTACTTTTGGGCATTTTAAATGATCTGGTAAAAAATTGTCTGTTACGTTTTTTTCAATTCTTACACAAACCGTGACGTAAGTAAATACTACCCCCAAAATGTTTTTACGAGTAGTCCCTCTGATAGTAGCATAAAATGCAAGATATTACATTGAAATTATGACTACATCATTGTATTACAATCATGCTTTAAGAAATCATAAAGGTACTTTAGGATAGCTTTACTGTATTTCATTTGATCTGTGAACAGTAATCATGGATAAGGACTTCTCTCTCTGCTCTCTTATTTTCTTGTTTTCATATAAGCAAATATAGAACATAAAAAAAAAAGAATACTAAAGCACAGTATTGTCCACATTTAAAACTGTTATTTAATTATTAAAAGTAGTTTAATCTCTTGGAAGCTTACTTTCTGCCATGCTTCTGTGAAAGCTGGCTTGGAGTCCTGACTGTAGGTTATAATACCTCTCTCTCATTATTTATAGTAGCATCTGTCATGGTTAAGCCCCAGCTGGCAACTAGGACCACACAGCCCCTCACTCACTCTCCCCTCAGTGGGATGGGGGGAAAGAATCAGAAGAGTAAAGTCAAGACTCTGATCATACTGAAAAACCTGAAAACATCTCCCAGTTTTGCAGATAGGAAGATAGGAACAGGCACACTTGTATGTCTGCCCCAGAGGCTCCAAAGTGGTTTCAGTTTTCTGGGTTGGTTTGTTTGGTTTTACTCTGAGAATAAAGCCAAATTAGCAGGAAGTCTCAGGGGAAAGTCAGTCATAACTTTGGTTGTTTTTCTCTCTTCACTAGAAGTGCAAATACCGACAACAACAGAAATCTCATCACTCCACTTCCAAAATGTGAAAAGTAGTTATAGAGAAGATGGAGATTCCCTTACCACAAGAATGTTCACTGACAGGACAAGAGGCAATGAGTACAGGTTCACTTAGTGGAGACTCTGCATATAAAAGAATAAAATCTTCACCATGAGAATAATTAAACATTGGGATGTGTAACCTATAGGAGTGATGTAAGCTTCCCTGATGAAAATATTCAAGACTTGGCTTGACAAGTCCCTGATATCCTAATCTATGGTCCTGCTTTAATGGAAGATTATGCTGGATGATCTCCAGAGGTCCCTTACAGCCTAAACCTCCCTGGGATGTTAAGAGAGTCAACATTTGCTATCATCCTGGTTAAGTAAGTTCTTTGTGGTGGTGGTTTTTTTTTTTGTTTTGTTTTGTTTTGTTTTGCTTTTTTTTTTTTTTACTTTTCAGTAATAGCTAAACTACCATGGCTACAAGAAACTTCAAAAGTAATCTAGATCACAAAGCTGTTTCAAGGCAGCATCAACTATACCTGTTATCACACTGATAATCAGAAGCATCATGACTTAATCTTAAAAACCTTACTTGATCAATGCTTTGACTGTCAGGAAGCTGTTGTATTCCTTGTGCCTAACAAAGCTTTCTCACGGCAGTTTAAGCCTATTATTTCTTTTCCAATCAATTATGGGCACAAATATTCTTTTCTTTTTCTTAATCAGTTTTGAATATGTTTTATAAGATCCTCTTGCTGTCTCCAAGCTAAGAAAACCCCTTCATTCTGCCTTTCCTGACGGGTACTGGAACTAGATGTTTGAAATAAAACAGCTCACAATTCTCTCTATGGAGACAGCTATCATAAAAGACACAGTGCTTAGTGCTTTCCTCCCCTGACACATTCACTGAAGTCATTGGGAATTGAGCACGCAAGTACTGCTGTGGAATTCTGCCCTAAATTTAGTAATTGTTCAATGCAATAATTGGATTTCTTTGTTAACTCACCCTTTTGTCTTTGATGTTAGAACCTTGCAAAGAGATGTTTTCCTGTAGCAGAATTTGCTTGTTAGTTTTATCTGCATATAATGTAGACAGTCAAAGGTGGTTTATGAAGGCCCTGCATTCTGAAATAACTGAACTTTTTAATGATAGGGAAACAAACGAGAACTTCAATGAAATATTACTTGAGGGTTTTTTTCAAAATTGTGGCATTTTAAATAACCTGTACACAAATTTATCTTATTTTCCATTCTTTTCGTTGCTTGGGATTAGGAACAAGTGAAAAAGAAATCCCAACAGCTCACAGTCATTCTTATATGCAAACATTAATGCAGTATTTCTATCCTGTGCTTGCTAACATTATATTAAAGTACATTAAAGTATTAAGGGTTGCAAATGAGTTAATGTGCTGTAGAACTGAGCCTGACATCAGAGTCCAAATGTAAATCCTTGTGGGATATTCATGGCTTTAAGCTCAATAACTATTAAAATTATTTCTAGGTATTTTAGCCTATCACTAATTCTAATCTTGACTAATTTTTACTGTGCCAGGCAGAAAGGTAGAGAAAGTATGACCTAGATTGAACAGTGCAAAGAGAAATAACACACAAGGGATACAGTGATGTTAGCATCTAAGTAGAAAATGAAAGTTAATCAGAGAATAATATTTTCCTTCTATAATACAGAAATTGTTCTAAGCACACATAGTAATGTCATCAATCCTTGTCTCTTCCATGGAGAAAAAATTATTGGCTTATAGTTTTCAAAAATGTTGATGTTTTTCCTTACTCATAAGGGTAACATAAGAACAATTCTATTAATTTTATTACAGATCAGAAATGGAGGCAGCACAAAGCAGACATTTCAATAAGATTAAAGGTCTGAGTTAAACTGACAAGGGACAAGAAAAGCAGTTTAAAATGACACTAAATATTCCTGTAAAAGAAAAAACTAAACCCACAAAAAAATTTTTCATTTCTTGCTTTTGTAATCTAAAAAAACCTGCTTGCATTCAATATTCTTGTTTACAGGGGATTACAAAAACCCTTTAAAATGTAGAAAATATATTAAAAAAATTATTAAAGTGTAGACAGCTGCTAGTTATTATTTGCAGTGTGTTTATCAAACTGGTATCCCACATATATTTGCCATCCATTAGGAGAACACTCTCGTAACTTATCTTTAGAAAAATTATCAAAGATATCTCCGTCTCCGCACAAAGCTTACCCTTTGGCAAGATTAATATTTTGGGAGTCCATTCCTGAATATTTGATGCTAGTTAATGCAGATTTGAGTGAAACTTGACAATATTCATGGACAACAGAAAATATTTTCCTCTTAACAATACATTAATGATAGGTGGGAGATTAATTTCCTATAGTTAATTGTGATGCAGCGGAGCATAGCAGTACTAGATTATTAATACTGCAGCCTATACACAACAGAAGATTAAGTCAGAGCAATGGCTGCAGATCAAATCAGGGTAACAATTCCCAGCTGACTGTTTTGCTTCTCTACTGAGACTGTAAGTCAAAATTCTAAAGCAACTACAGCAAAAAGAGTAAAAAGCAACAACAACAACAAAATTATTTTCAAGTAAGTGGTAAGAAGAGTTAATAATAATTAAAAAAGAAAAGGAAACAAAACAAAAAAATTCCACAAAAATTATCTATCTCCACTGCATTATGGCAAATGCTCAAAGCTGTAGTTTGTCAATACTTCCCTTCTGCAGTGTACTGTGCAGTACCAATAATACTACTTTAAAGCCTGTTCCAACTGAGATTTCTGTAAAAAGCAAATGAGCATTTCATTACATTACTCAGTTCTGATAAGCTATCTAATTCTATTACACACAAGCCATCACCCCCTTTACATTGTCCTACCCCTCACTCCTTGTTTCTCAGACCAAGATTTTAACTTTCTTCTCTTAAAACCAGCATATCCAGAATAAGTAACAAAATATTACAAATGAGCATAAAAACATAGCAGTATATTATTGAAATTCTTGAAATGGATATTAATATATCAAAAAACTTTAAAGCAGAATTTCTCAACTGCTGGCATGTGTAAGTGAAATCATACAGCATGTTTTTGTAATAAGAAGGCAGGGATAATGACTGAAGGTGTACCATAACTTGCTCTCTTGAAACCAGGTCAGCATTCAAAAGTCTGAAAACAGTTCTGATAATAGTCATGGCTCAGTGCTTATAAAGTAATATTTTCTTAACTGCTAACACTTACTATGTTTTAAACAGATATATTTTTTTGTTATGAACCCTAGACAACTAGGTTCAATTTTAAATTCAGACCATTAATTTTCAGTCACTATGAACAAATTCCTTCCAAGGAGACTACACCACATCTAAGCTATTTGTGTAGAATTAGAATCCCAGTCTCTATGTTTAATACTTTCCAGATGGGAAGCAGAAAATAAGGGACACAGAAAGGTCTCCAAAGAGATTATTTTCCAAGTCATTCAATATAGTAATAAGGATGGAAGAGTCCTGTTATACTCTTGAAATAATTTAAATGATGTGTGCGTGTATGTGGCCTCTATTCAGCCACACACGTTACCTCTCCTAGGGCAATAATATGAATAACAGAAAAAATCACAATGTCATAGAAGCAAATGCAGAGCTGGAGTGTATATAGAGGCACAAATTAACATTTGAATACAAAACAAGTAGTACTGAAACACAATAAGAAGTGCCAGCAATGACTGTCAAGACTTGTAGGGAGGAATCCTTTATGTAATTAGAAACAAATAGTCCCCTGCAATATCTGGAATATTCTGCATATCTCAGCAAGAGATCCTGGCCAGAAGCAAGCTCCAAAATACCTTTGAACAGACAGTGATGTTACAAGGATTCACAGTATTAAAATAATAATTTTTTTTTTTTTAAAAAAGCAGCTCATTCAAATTGGTTCTCATGATCAGAAGGTGAAAAAAGGTTAAGGAGAAAGAAAAAGGAAAATAAGCTAAACTGGAGCACATTCAAATTAATTATTGGTCCAGTAGTTGTCCCGCAGTGAAAAATTATACTGTCGCTAGACCTCCAGATACCATACAGCTGAAAAAAACCCACATATTTAATACCAATTAACACATTCTCACAATCTCAATATACATATCAATAATAAAATCAATGATTAATTCTCCTCTCCCCAAGCTGAATATAATCTGTGACAACATACTTTCTTGCTGACTCACTTCTGCTGCACTTAATGCATGAGCTGAGGAAACGTAGCTAACCTCTGGATCTAGACTTTCTGCGATCGTCCAGGAACTGTTGGTTGGAAGTGGTGTGCTAGCAAGTTGCACTGAAAATGCTTTTTTCTCCTCTCTCACATCCAAGAGTCCTTACAGGAAAAAGATACACAGTGAGAATCAAACAGAAGTTCATCATCTGACAAAGACAGCAAGAATAGTCCCAAACTGATCATGTTCTTTAAAGAAGTTTAGAAACAGGAAACCTGGAAGGAGGGATAATAACTATGGTAGCTCTCATGAAAAAAAAAAACCAACAAACCACAAGTTGTCCTAATTTTATATCTTCTACTTATCTTCTGCTTATGAATCACCCCTTTTAATCAAAGATTATAATAATTAGTGATCAATCGCTATTATAACCAAATGACTGCTCATAAGAGCACTGGGTAAAACATGTAAAAAATATTCTGATTTCACTTGTATTTCTATCCAAAAAGTATTTAAAATTAATGACTATTTGGTTTGTTTTAGAAACAAATATTTTACTTTTGAGTTGCATTTCATAGTTTTGAACTCTCATCATATGAATGTTATTAGAGTGGTACATATACCATTTGTATATTATATGTAAGTTTATTATATATGCAATATTAATAATGCCTGTATATTACTCTAATATGTACAATATTACTCACTCATCTCTTTTAATGAGAGTAAGGTAAGGCTACACTTGTTCCCTTTATTTTATTTTAAAAGTAAATTATAACAACTAAGTATATCTCCAGGTAGTCCAGGTTTACTACCCATCCCAGTTACCAAATCACTTGGTAGCTGTCAATCCATGCCAAAATCCATGTCATTAAAGAAATTAAGCCACAATAGAAATAAAATTGTCTTTATGCATATAAGCAACTTCATTTGAGATTGCTGGAAGTTACCTGGAAATAACTAAAGGTAACCTTCAACCCAGCTGTTCCTCACACCATCCTCTTCTAGTATATTAAAATTCATGAAAGTCACTCCACTGTTTCACTGAGATTAGGTCTAGAAATACCAGAAAGTTACTTTACTTCATAGTATCTGATAAACTAACAGCTACATGAAGATTCCTGAAAAGCTGGTGAACTGTCAGGTGCAAAGCAAATTATTTGAATGATTAATCAATCAGCCTTGCAGAGTGGAACAATAGACATTGACCTTGTCACCTGAAGTTCAAGAAAAAGATAGTTACCATTCTGACCACAAAAAATACAGGTACAGAACAACAGAACATAGTTCCAGCTGAGAGGGTGCAGGGAAGGAAGGGAAAGACATAATACTACAACATGTAAACCCATAAAGCACCCAGAACAAAATTGTCCACAGACAAAATTAATTACTGCATATTTTGTTGAAAATTACTGTTCTTTAATTACCAATAGTAAATTAATTCTCAGTTTTTTATCAAGTTGTGATGTATTCTGTATTATGAAACCCAGCTCTCATTTCTGGAGTTTATTCTAAAGTCTCATATCAGTCACATTGCATTTAATAATTTTTCCTTCTCTGCCCCAATTGATACTATCTACATTAAACTCCACATAACACATCATTAATAATAAACAGGCCACAACCTGGAACCAAAGAAAACTGTAGCACTCAACACAACAGAAGAATATGACATATATGACAGTGTCAGAATATTAATTAAAACTTTTGTTTTCACCACTAAAATGAATCACAGATGCTTTCTAACTTCTTTCCCAAGTCAAAGAAGAACGAGAGAAAAAGATTATTATGAGTTTAAAAGAAATTCAACTACGTTATTGAGATATCATTAATAAAACAAAATAAATAAGAAAATAATGGAATACATACAATATATAAAAAATGTTTTCAAGCTCCCAGGATGACGATCACATCGTCGGCTGTCACTAGGAAAATCCCAAACTGGAGTCAGTGCAGGACAGAAACTGTATTTCAGATCTGGATTCTAGAATGTACAGATCAGGATCAAAGGCAGATGAACAGAGTCCTCCTCAGATGTCAGCCATTAGAGAAAAACAGCTGACTCTTTCATCCCTCGGCTTTTATACTAAGCATGGGTTTGGAATATCCTATT
>JAOXNG010000012.1:74182262-74195287 GCA_028566535.1 Scolopax minor
AGAATTTCTCTGTATGTCTCACAGTCTGCCTGTCCTTGCTTCCAACCTCTGTCAGCTTCCCTTTTGTGCTTCCATTTGATTGTATTGCAATCAACAAATTTGCAGATGACACAGGCTGAGTGGTTGACACACCTGAGGGATGGGATGCCATCCAGAGGGACCTGGAGAAACTCAAGAAGTGGGCCCTGTGAACCTCAAGTGGTTCAACAAGGCCAAGTGCAAGGTTCTGTACCTAGGTCAGTGCAACCGTCCAGATGAATACAGGCTGGGAGATGAAAGGATTTAGAGCATCCCTGGGGGAGGAAGGGCTCCAGGGTAATGAACCCCCGAGCTGGACATGAACTGGCAATGTGTACTTGCAGCCCAGAAGGCCAACCGTATCCTGGGCTGCACCAAAAGAAGTATGGCCAGCAGGTTGAGGGAGATGGCTCTGCCCCTCTACTCTACTCTCGGGTAACCTCACGTGGAGTACTCCATCCAGCTCTGGAGCCCTCAGCACAAATGTTGTGGTTTGAGAAAACCCATAACAATTTACTGTCATTTAGACAATTATTCTATCACTTGATGACCCCTCCCCACCTGGAAAAGGGAGAATCGGGGAAGACAAAGAAACACAAGGGTTGAAATATAAACAGAATTAATAGAATAAAACTAAATAATTAACAATAATACTAAAGAACTAGTGTTTATCCTGATACTGATATAAAATATACAAGAATTATACTCATACAATTCTATCAGCAGGAAGCTGTGCACTCATAGCAGGAGAAAACAAATGTCAGACACTGCAAGGGCAACAGCTTTGGGAGGAAAGGAAGGCCTCAAGGGTCTGGCACCAGGGCAAGGAGTCCTCTGGACTACCACCATCAAGGAGGAGATCTACACAGGAAATCTTTCTAATTTATGTTAAATGTGTATGAAATATGGTATGAAATCATTCTGTTGGCCAGCCTGGGTCAAATGTCCAGGCCTTGCTCCTCCTCATCCCTGCAATGAATGAGTTGAAAGTGAAATATCACTGCATTTCTTCCATGCTCAGGATCTAGAGATACTGAATCCGACTATTTAAAATGGGATTATAAATCACACTGTAGAGATTAACTAACCCTCACCAATCATTCACTGCATTAGAGCATTTGTCTTCCTATGGATAGGATTCCATAAGTAACAAGACTTACTGGGATACACATGTATTAAAAAGAAAGATGCATTAATGCATAGGCTAAGGTGAATGTTCACTCTTACGCATAATGCAATTATTACTGCAAAATCCATATTGGTCTAGCTTACATTTAAAATTCTATTACTACATTATTGATTAATCATTTGAACTTTCAGTTTAAATGAGGATGATATGAACCATTCAAGTACTTTATCAATTTATTCTAGAATACCTTGCCTGTCAAAATAAAGGGATTGGAAGGTATTCTTTACTTGAGCAGTAAAAATTCTTTTTTTTGCCTACTTGCCCTTGGAAGTATGTGGTACAATCTTAATTGTATGTTAGAAAAATGTCATTGGAAGTTACAATGAGTAATATTTCCGGTATTTCATATATCTTTCCAAAATATACCTTCCTAGAGCAAACAATTATATATATATAGTGGTTTTATTTACTGCAACACATATTGAAGCCATTTAAGCCACTGAAGCCACTCTATTGCTTCATCTCCTCAACTGAACAGGGAAGAGAAAATATAATGAGAGACTCATGGGTCTAGATGAGGACAGGCAGATCACTCACCAATTACTGTCACGGGAAAAACAGACTCAACATGGGGAAGTTAGTTTAATTTAGTACCAATCAAATCACAATAGCATAATGAAAAATAAACCAAATCTTAAAAACACTTTCCCCCACTCCTCCTTTTTACCCAGGCTCAACTTTACTCCAGATTTTCTCTACCTTCTCCCCCCACAGTGGCACAGGGAGGGCAGAGGATGCTAATTATGGTCATTCATCAAGAGTTTTCTCTGCTGCTCCTTTCCACTTCAGGGGGAGGACTCCTTACAGTCCTTCCCTGCTCCAGTAAGTGATCCCTTCCACAGGAGACAGTCTCCACGAAATTCTCCATGAGTGTTGCCAAACTAAGCATTTAGGAGCTGAGCAATTTGGCACCAGCAATCGTCTTCACAGGTGAGACTGATGAGGTGATTTAATAATCATATTCCAGGCTCTCACAGGCATACGATCACAAAAAAAGAAGAGCCTGTAGCTGAAAACCAAAGCCAGTCAGCCAACTTAATCTGCTAGCAATGACTAATTAAATGGAAGAAACCTGTATTTCACAAGGATTTTGGAACTATCTACAGCATCTCAGCAAGAAGAGAGTCAATATTTCACTAAGAGCTAGAAATAAGAAAGCAGCTGTAGTGCTAAGCAGCAGAACACAGTTCAATGATTTGTGCCCCAATTACATTATAGTGTCTTCCAAGCAGAAGACAGAGTTGAAACTCAAAATTTCTCTCAGTTCCTGTATTTTATTTTCTTTTTCTCTCAGCAAAAATCAGTTTATGCTAAACAAAAAATATCATTTAATGTTAAAGCCAGGAAATGTGAAAGAAGGTGGCAACTAACAGAGTAATTGAAAATATGTGATTCACTGCTGTTCTAGCAAGGTGACTCATGTTTTTAAAAAAATAATTTAACATTTCTAGCTTAGATATCAAATCAAATATATTTCCTCACACAATAGAAGAGCATAGAGGTTTCATACAGCTTTTTTGAGGTACAAATATTGCAAGCAATGGTCTAACTTATTCCAGATATCTAATAGAATAAATCTACTGATTTTAAATATCAGTGGTGAAGTATTTCTACGCGTACCATGTTTTGCACCTAACAAGCTTAACCCCAAGGTGTTGTCTGCAAAACAGTTTTCTTTTGTAGACAAAACAAAAAAAGACTCAAGTATTATACTGCATAATTTTTTCATGGATATGATAAAAAAAAAAGACTAATTAATAAAAATTTATTCTAGCTCTTTCTTTGTTCTGGAACCTTAATAAAACAGAGATAATTTAATCTGTTGCATTTGTCAACAATTGCAAATATGTGTTGCATGACAAGCTCTTCTGACATTAAATCATAGGGGAATGCCCCACTGCATTTCAGCTTATATCTTGATGGAAGCTTTTTGGAAGAAATGCCATTGCCTTCAGGTTCCATGATTTCCTGTCTTTCTTCTTTTGATGATTATTCTACTGGACTGCAAATCTTCATATTTAATGTCTTCAAATAAAAATCTTGCACTTCATCAGAATTTGACATGTTCCATATTAAGTAGGAGTGGTTCAATATCCTGTTTTCTGTTTCTAAATTGCACTGTAAAGAGAATTCCAGAATCTCTTTTCCTGCTTGGCTAAGGCTCAGAGTTCAGTGTTCAGGCATAAGTTTGTTGGTGAGACACTTCTTGTGAGATATCTTGTGTGGTGAGACATTTCTCCAGTTGGCAGGAATTGGTGATCTGTACAGTCAGGGATATTAGGAATTTCCTTCCAATGCTAAGACTTATTATCTGCTGAAAAAACTCAAATATAAAGATTAAACAATATGTTTATATCCTGTAGTCAAACATAATTCAGGCCTGAATTTCCATAAATGATCCTGGAACTGGCCAATTTTAATTTAATTGTTCTGGAAAAAGTTATGACATTCTTAAACTCTTGTCAATACTTATTCAGTGCTGGGAGTCAAAATCTGCAAACCATCTCTTAGTGTAATTTTTTTTTGTCTTTCAAGCAGCAATAGGTTTGTAATCTATGTGTGGAAATACATATTTATCCAATTTTGCATTTGTCTATACATTAGACAAATAGTTCTTTATAAAAAAGAGTATATGGATATATATGTAAATACCTAAATTACAAAAAGAAAAGAAAAAAAAAAGTGGAAATATATTTGACAAAGTCTGAAGACCAAAGTGCACAACATGTTTGTTACTAGTTGGTCTAACTCCTTGACATTAGATCTGTGATAGAAGCAAACTTTTGTTGTGAAGAATTAAAATACAGGTGCCTTCCATATGCATTGCTGTACAACCAATATTGTATTCAATGGAACAGAATGAATCATTTTCCTTCTCAGAATCTTAAATGTGGAGTTCAAGTCCCCCAAAAAAAAGACTTTGCTGTATACTGGGATCAAAAGCAAGTCTAAACCTTTCTTTTATATATGTATTTAATGTATAGCTCATAAAGAATATAAGTTGATATAAATAAGTTTACTGCTGGTGATGCTGATGAGAGAAAGGTCAGTCAGAGATATCTTCCTGTGGAGTCTGCTACCTTGTATAAACTTATGAACTTTTGTGATTGTCACTTATGCTGAAATGATAAATCTGGTTTGATTTTTTTAAAGTATTTGTTTAAGCAAGTTTACACAGCTTGGGGATAATTATTTGCTAGGAAATTAAATCTCTCTGGCTCTTCTGTCTTACTTTCATACTTGTCAGCACTTCCTATCAGCCTCCTTCCACCTTTCAGAGCACTGCTAATTCACATTAAAGTCAAGCTGGTGTTAATGTTACACAAAGCTTTTGTTCAGTGCAATTAGAAGTAGTATATATAAATAAATGCTGCATCTAGAATTTTGTTTGTTCTTTACACTGAACACTGTTTAAGGAGACCTGATGTTATCTGCAAAAAGTGCTGTTAAAATGTTTTAAAATGAAAAATATTTTAATATTCTAATAAGTTAAAATGTAATTGCCAAATAATTTACATAACAAGCTGGTTTTATATTGCTCTTTGCTTGTTAGTCAACTAATCCCAGGACCAGAAAAAAGTGGTTAGTATTATGTTAAATAAACCACCACATTTATAAGGTTCCTGGAGTTAAGACTTCTAAAGCTCAATACCTTTATTTTTATATATTTCAAAATGATACTGAAATACTATTAATGATAATGTCATCTGATATCCAAAAACAAATAAGAGAGTGAACAAAATTAAAAAGTACTATAAGAACTTGTGTTCTTATAGTTGTATGGAACCTCCCTTCAACCCCCCAAAAAACCCAACAAAAACCCCAACAAAGTCTTGTAGTCAATTACATGGTTTAATTGTAGATCTATTGAAAAATTCTGATCAGTATCAACAGCAAAGAGACAAGTTTTTTTAGGATATTTTAAATATTTCCTTCACCATAGAAAACAAAGTATTATCGGGAACACTCCAAAAGGAAAAAAGTATGTGACTCTTATTAATAGAGAAATGAATCCGAGAGTAATGATTTTGGACACTTTCTAAATTAAACAGCAATACATTTTCATTTGTAAGAAAAATAAACCAAGAAAATACTCATAATCCAAATTGTGAAGGTAAAAACTGTTTAAATAACCACATAGACATAGAAACGGTTCAGGACTGAATCACAACGTACCAGATTAGAAGGGACCTCAAGGATCATCTGGTCCAGCCTTTCTCTGTAAAAGCATAGACTAGACAAGATGGCCCAGTACCCTGCCCAGCCAAATCTTAAAAGTGTCTGAAGTTAAAAAATCCACCACTGCCCTGGGGAGATTATTCCTATGGCTGATTTCTCTCATTATAAAAAATTTCCATCTTGTGTCCATTTGGAATCTCCCCAGAAGGAATTCATACCCATTATCCCTCATATTTTCAATGTGACCCCTAGTAAAAAAGGTGTCTCCATCTTCTTTGTAGTAATCTTTTAAATACTGGAACACAGTGATAAGGTGTCTCCTAAGCCTTCTTTTCTCAAGGCTGAACAAATGCAGTTCTTTCCTCAATGGCAGGCAGTTCCCAGATCATCTTTGTGGCCTTTCTCTGGACCCTTTCCAGCCTGTCCACATCTTTTTTCTATAATAGGAACCAAAACTGAACACAATATTCCAGAGAGAGTGGGATAATGCCTTCTTTATCTCTGCTGGTGATGCCCTTCTTGATGCAGCCCAGCATCCTCTGGGCTTTCTTTGCTGCAGCAGTGAACTGGTCACTCATATTGAGCTTATTGTCCACCAGGACCTCCAGGTCCCTTTCCACAGAGCTGCTCCCCAGCCTCATAGATCCCAGTGTGTGCTGCACTCCAGGATTATGTTTTCCCAGGTGTAAGACCTTCCGAAGTGTCCACTTCCCCACTCAGTTTTGTGTCATCAGCAAACTTTGTCAGGGTACAGTTGATCGCGTTATCCAGATCACTTATGAAGATATTAAATAGCCCAGAATCATTCCCTGGGGGACCCTACTTGTGACAGTTTATGAATTTGAAAAGGACCACAGTCTAGGTGCAGTCTGTCAGCCAGTTTCCCACCCACTATGCAGACCACTCGTCTAGACCATAAAGCATCCATAAAGGTTTCTCCAAGAGAAGGCTGAGGGGAACCATGTTGAAAGCCTTGGAGAAATCCAGGTAGACAATGTCCACCTCTTGCCCCACATCAACCAAGGAGATTACTTTGTCATAGGAGGGGATTTGATTAGTCATGCACTATTTAGTACAATTGGCAATAGTAGTAATTTTCTTAAAGAATATATTTTAAATTATGATACAATCTTGGTTTTTAACAAAGACTTACCCTGCAAACTTATTCCAGACCAACATCCATCAGAAGTACTTTAGCCTGTTGCTTTATTATGTGTCTTACAAGAACAGGAAGCTTTATTTTGCAGGAATGCTTCCGTTTAAGTGGGTAAAACTTAAACATTGGCTTTGGAAAGGCAGCTGATTTTATCCAATAAATATTAAGAATGTCCAGAAAAATTCTGATCTTTCTTTAAAAAATTGTCTTATTGGGAAAAAGCATCAAGACAAAGGATGTATAAGAGTATAACTTTTGAAACTTATATGCTTGGGAGATATATATGTATTTGGTAACCTGTCTGAATACTATTTGGTTTTTGTAAGTTCATCTTCAATTATAATCCAGGATCAAGCACTTAGGTTTAAAAATCAAAATTTTTTAAAAAGAAACAACAAACAAAACACAAAACCAACACAAGGTGAGATTGGTTAAAATAAGCAATGAATATAACCTTTTGAATTTTGTTAATTTCAGATTCACATTTAAGAGTGTATCTTCTACCTTGTACAAATGACATACACTATATATATAACCACCATGGTAATTACATTTTTTTATTATGTTCTCAGCAATAATTTACGAATTCTATTAAGTACTGCAAAAACATCACAAAGAACCAGACCCAAACAAGAAATGGGGCAGGTGAAAAATTCTTAGCAATAATCCTAGAAGAAATGTTAAAGCTGATAACATTTAGATTTAAATGAATCTGTCCTTTCAAATACAACTTCATTAATGAAACTTCATTATTCTTCCTACTTTGTCATGTAGGAAGAACAAAATAAAAAATGGGAAAATATATCTTATTTGTGTACTGCTGCATTACTTTTTAGAATACATATAACTAAAGTTTCTGATACTGATGGGATAGCTCATCAAGCACAGTATATGCTCTCCATTCTTACTGTATCTATTTGTTTTTCTATTTCTAATGATTCTGTTATGATTTATTGCACTTGGCGAATATTTTACAGTTGCCCAACCCACTTTCTATTGTCTTTTCTAAGTAACTTGTTCAGAGACTGTTATCGAGTCAGGCTAAAAGCAACCAGAGGATTCAGGTTTTTTCAGTTTTCATTAATTCAACAAGAATTGCCTTTCCATACTTACAGATTTTTTTCCAGCTTATTTGGCTTACTTGTGAGTTCTGTTATGGGATTTGGAAGGTATCTGTATTGCTTTAAATTCATTTAGTAAACCCCAAGAGGGTTTCAGAGGCAAAGCTTCTTAGCAAAGGATTGCAGTCTTACTGATGAGAAAAAGTTCAGCTAAAATTCTCACAGCTCCTGCAGTTCAATGCAATTCAGTTACTTAGAGAAGTTAAACTTGTTTATTTGACTTAATATTTATCAATTTATTTAACTGGTAGCACATACTATGCAGTAAAAACTGTATATGGACACATAGTAATGTATAAAGTACCTTCTGGATTGCCAAAACAAGATGAGATAAACAAGGTGATTAAGGGAGACATATATATATATATAATGTTTTAATGTGTGAATTTGTTTTGCTGTTTAATCAATAATTTAGAAACTAATATCTACAATCATTGCTATAGAAAACATCTTTTTAGCAGAAACCCTAGTGCATTCAAAAGCACTGTAAAAGATGAGACCTGTACTTTTTACAATAAACTGAACAAATAGTAATTAGAATACCAAGCATCAATATGAAAACCAACCATATGTTGGGGTAACAAAATGTTGTTGTTACGAAATGACAAAATTCATCAATGGTATGAAATGCAACATTTATCTTCAGCAAAACTTGCAATTTTGCAACTATCTATTTAAAGAGAAAACATAAGTCAATATATATTTTTCTATATTTTAGTTGCTACTAATGTGACATTGTTCTACAATACCAGTGAGGTGTGGATGCAAATAATCATTAAATACCTTTATTATATAAATAAATTTAGATTTGAGTAAGTTACTCAAGATTTCATAGAACATGGGATGAACATCCAAAAAGGCATATTCTGTTATATTACTCTGTGCTTAAGAAGCTCTTTTTCAAAGTGCTGTCTTCCACCTTTCATTCCTTGTGCATATTACTGAAAAATCTTTGTATCTCAAGCTGCCTAATCCCATATAGATAACTCATGACAGAGAAGTGAATTAAATCCTCATTGTCCAGGCCTGTCCAGGCTGTCCATTATTTGAAAACTGAAACAATGATTAAAAATATTTCATCAAAAAGGGTAATAAAAAAAAAGGAAACTCCCACAAAAAGAATAAAAAATTAAAAACTTCAATGTGTTCAGAACTATTAAATTTCTGACAAAGGCTTACTTTTTACCCTGAGGTTTCCATTCCTCCAGATATGCCCCAAAACTTCAAACACCAACGTTTTTATCATAGTAACAGAAACAGACACCTTGTCTCCAAGACTAGGGTTCAGATATGATATAAGACATGAGGATCAGTTTGCCTTCTGCCTCACAGAGATCACTGGTACTGTCAAGCTGGAAATGCAGCTACATTCATCCACAATGAAATAAGTAGCTTTTCTTTTGAACCCTGAGCCCTGAAATTCCATGCAACATGCACTTTACACATTATTTAAAACTCAAAACATTTTGTGACCTCCATTCTTTACCCCAGGTACAGCCAAAAGCCCCAGAATTTTGCAGAAGGACAAAGTATGTGACAGAAAAGTCACAAAAAAAAGACTGAAATCAAAACTCAGGGAAAGATCTGCACTTTTTATTTAATAAAATTATTTTTTAAACATAACTTGGTAAAATACATAGAGAGGGGTCTATTATTAACCCCAGCAAGGAATATTTTGATAAGAGGATGTAACAGAATTTCCTTAAAATTACTGAGGGATTTGGGGACCTGCTTAAATTATCTCTCTTGTTTAATTTGCCATTTGGACATGAAGAGCTGAATATGAATCTTCATAGAACTGGGGAACTTCTGATGGAAGAAAAAGCCCTTAAGTGATGGCTTCCCTATGGAAAACTATTCCACAGCCTAATGTATCTTCCTGTCAGAACGTTTTTCATGATATTTAGTATAGGCTTTTCTGCTCCTAATTCCATCATATTATTAATATATATCTTAATGTACAACATTAAAATCACTTCTAGCCTTCTTGACATTTACATAATTATGTTCTTATGGACGCCCTTTTGAGTCAAAGCTCAGGTGTCCCTATTTCCTTGCTAAAAAGTTTCCTTCATTCAGTCTCTTCAGTATTTCTTTCTTTCTCTTCCCCATTATTAATAAAATATTTCCCAGCATAGTCCTTTCATCCCACTCAATTTCTTCTAATTTTTGTTGCAAGAAATGGAGGTGCTACTACCCTCACAGGTGATGGAGCTTTTCAACTATCCCTCCATTTCATAAAGCAAAGATATAGTTTTGTGGAGGAAACCTCTGCATGGGATCAGTCCCTTGCATCGGTTCCCCTTGCTACAAGGCTATGGGTGCAGCAGTTCCCCTTGCAACCCAAATTTCTTTACCGGCTGCTTCAGTCAGCTGACAGCTGCAAATATTAGCAGGCAGGTAATCAACATGGCAAGAAACACATCTCCTGTAAACTTTTCAGCTTTCATTCTCTGATTTTACAAACTTTTCTTCTCTTACTGTGTCACTGCTCCCAAAAGAAAACACCAGACTCCACCAGACCAGTCAAATAACAACCAAAACAGCAGAAGAGTTCTGCATACAGAAATATTTTATATATTTTATATATGTATATATATACTCCCTCTTCTGGAATTTTTGTTGCTTACTTTCATTACCTTAATTTCCTCACATGCTCTGCGCCAAAGAAATGCAATGATGCTTCTAATCAAATTGTGATGTTATTTAGATATTGGGTGTAGCAAAAAACTCCACCTCAAAATCCTGATAATGGAAATATTAAGTGAATATAGCATGCAAATTAAAATGCAACACTGAAGTCCTTACGACATCAGAGCTAAGAATCTATGCTTTCTTTTGAAGGGCATATGAAAATATGAGATAGAAAGACTTGATAAAAGAGAAGGCAGCTTATTAAGTGTTAATGAAAAATTCCAGTCACTTCTATCATATATATCTATTAAATACATTTTTTTTTAGAATCATAGAATTATATGGGCTTGTAAGGGACCTCTGGACATTATCTAGTCCAAGCCCCCCACCAGAGTGGGTCTAACTAAAGCAGGTTGCACATAACTTGTCCAGTCCCCCAAAAGGGACTCCACCACCTCTCTGGGCACCTGTTCCAGTGCTCTGCCACCCTCACAGTAAAGAAAATAAAAAATATAAATTTAAAAAATAAAAAAAAGGAAGAAACAAAATATTAAATAATTGTATCCTTTTCTTACAAGCTTGAAACCACTAATCTGAAGGCTTATCAGTTGTTTTTTCTCAACTAGGTTAGTGGTATAATAAAAGAGATATTATTTCTTCCAACATAATACATCACAAAAAAAGACCAGTATATTGATGATTTATTTAATTGTCAGCTTTACTGAACTAACATTCAATTCCAGCCCTGCTATCATGGCAGGAAAAATAGAAGGGCAAATTAATATGACCAAGTAGAACTGTTCAAAAACTTCAGTTTATTTGAAGGCAAACTGAGAATATTCAGTGACATTTAGTTAGCTGTGTTTCAATGTAATGAATTTGTATATATTCAGCTACTTCTGTCTTGAAATGTTGGGTGTGCTTGTATGTCAGTAATTCCTGTTATTGTCTCTACTGTCATTGTCTGATGAGAAAGTTAAGAATTATCCCAAATCACAGAGATTTGGCTTAAAACTACATCTACTTAAAATCAATTTTGAACAAATCTCACTGAGATTATTTAGGGCAGAGTGAGCCCAATGGCAAATACATTGCAAAAACTTGCTCATTATGTTATAGTTAATTTTTTTTGCTATGTTTTTTGTTGCTGTCTTTCTCTGCAGCTGTACAAGACTCATGAGGACTGTGAACTAAGATTTATTTACCTATCAAAAGCACTTGTGTGAACAAGGTGTTAATGAATTTTAAGATTCATTTATACAGTATTAGGGATACAACCTAACAAAATAGCTAATGTGATGCCTCTTGAACAGTAAGAAATTATGAAGTATTCTTTACTATTTTGCCAAGTACTTATTGTCAATGATTAAGCATCAAATAATTACTAATGTTGTAATATTCCTTACAAATGTCTTAAGTTGTATATCAATTTAATTGCTGAGTGGTTTTTGTTTTATTGGTTTCACATTTGACATGCTTTCCTAATGGTATTATTAACAAGAATTTCACACTTGAAATTTCTGTTTTACCATTTGCCTTGTTTTATCTTTTGGCACAGCAAAATCCTGTTATTTCCAGTTACACACTCAGTACCTTGCTGGCAAAGGAATCGCTGCCTGTCCCAACTGCAAAGAGGTTAGTTGTTATGAAATATACCAGCAATTGCTCCAGGTTCTGCACATGATTCTGTGATTCTATATACTTCAAAGTCTGTCAAGCATGACTTACTTAGGAAAAAAAACTTCTTCTCTGGAGGCAAATCTACAGAACCCTTGAAATAAGTGGTTGATGTGCTTATTTAAAGAAGTTTTTCAAGCTCTCAGAAGTTTACATTCATGAAACCTGAAATATTAACTAAGAATTTAATTGTAACAGTAGAACCCTATGAACCTGAACAGATGTCTGTTAATCAGAACTTGCAGCTAAAATCTACATTCACAAAGTACAGCATTGCCATCTCACTGAAAATCTTTAAAACAGGTCTATGTTTATCTTGTAAAATAAAATCTTCTAGATTTTTCTTGTTCTAATATTTTACAAAACCCTCCACCAATAAGCTGGAACTTTTACACAGGATCCTTTTACTAGGATAGGAAGATCTATTGTTTCAATCAATATTTCCCTCTTAGTCCTTATCATCATTTCTGTTCACACTATACTAAACTGTAGAATTGCCCTCACCTTCCAGACCCTGAGTTGAGCGGCTATTGAATTGTTCCACTATGCTGAAATAGTCTGCTTTACTATTTCATAAGAAGGAACTATTGCATCCAGGAAGACAATAAACTTCTCTAGCACTACCTGTTTCAAAGAACATATGTAGGTGACTACAGGAAGTCATCACAGAGCCGCACAGAACAGCAGATACCAACAAGCACTTCTGACGAAACCAGTAACTGTATGGAAGAGTGGCCATTCACAGACCTACCAAGAACTTCAATTTTCAAAGTCTATATTTACAGATACTCAGAGACTGCAATGGTGTTGACCAGTTTAATATCTAACATAGAAAACATGTTTATCATTATGAAATATGAGCAGCCTCTTTGCACACTTTTGCCTGAATAAGACAAAACCAGATGAAAATCAGCAATCATTTTAGCCCTTTGTAAAAACAAGTGTCAAAACAAAACAGCAACAACAACAACAACAAAAAGAGCCCAGGAGAGATACAGAAATAACATACATACAAACCAGCAGAAGTACTGACCTGATTGTACCTTCACTA
>JAOXNG010000012.1:74230776-74252293 GCA_028566535.1 Scolopax minor
AGTTCTGGTTTCATAAACTAATGCTAAAGCTCAAGCAAAACTACAGTAGAACAACATACTGTTTTTTAATTAGGATAAGGTTTCATTCACTAGCCCAGGTCACGGGAGGTTTAAAATTATTTTCTGCACTCCACACACACCCTTTCCCCTAGACTTATCCCTGTAGGATCATAGAATCATTTAGGTTGGAAAAGAGCCTCAGGATCATCGAGTCCAACCAACTACCCTGCTCTACAAAATTCTCCCCTACATCATAACCCCCATATATAGAAACATACTTAAAGTTCACTCCTATTGACAAGAACGGAAACCAGGGAACCACTTGGTTTTCACCCAAGAATCACTTTTTCTCCTTATTTCCAAAGGACGTCATCATCTTATCTTTTTTATTAAATATTGATTTTTTTTTTCTTTAGAAAAGCAAGCATCTAAAGGTTAAAAAGCAACTACACAAAAAGATAAACAAGACAGTAGAAAAAGGCAGTGAGGAACAAAACAGTTGTCAATTGAACATAGAGGCATCAGAAAGAAAAAAAAAAGAGATTAAAACTATTTCTTTACCCTGTGGATTTGTTTTCTTGTCTTATTTGCATTAATAAGTTTATTCTTCATGAAGATTCATTTACTGCACATCTAGATTAATTTATATGTAGAAGAAATAGAGTTTCTTTTACTTGCCAACATTTAGAATGAAGGGGAAACATCTGATTTTGCAGTTGTTTCAACTCATTTCTAAATGTAAAGGACTATTTTCCATTTGGAGTATTTAAACATTATAAAAAGAAATTGCCCTTAATTTTCCATAATATTCTCAAAGTCCTAAAGCAAATAAATATAAATGAAGTAAAAAGAAAAAGCCTAGTATTGTCAAAAGACTCTTATGAGAAGATGTACAATGTTTATTCATACAGCCATGAGTAGCTAAAAAATTTTAGTTACCATCATCAGATTGTTGCTGGATAGTTTATAAACTGAGAGATTAGTGCTTAAAGTTCCAGGGCATTTTCAATAAAAATTGAAGTTTTCCCTACTGTTTCCAAAGCCAAAGCAGTACCCATTTAAAAAGAAAAAAGGTAATTTCCCCTCGCATATACAATATACAAGTATACTACTCTTTAAAAAATATTATTCAGGAAGTTTTAAGAATCTATCTTAAGGGGAGAATACAAAGCCTTCACTTGTTAACCAAATGTTTATAATTGCAAAACACATGAATGCTTCAAACACTGACCAATATAGCAATTTTTAAGATGGGTCACCATCCTAAAACGTAGAATGTTACCAGATATTATACAAATGAAAAAATGAAATAGCAACAGATTGGAGAGCAATAGTTGCAAAAGATAGAAGAGTAAAGTAGTGGGAGGAGAAATAAAAAGTGGTGGATTGGGGTTTTTTCCCCTCAAAATTTGACAAGAAATCACAGCCTGAGGCTTTTTCACTCAAAATTCAGACAAAATGATAACTTGGGGAATAGAGTTGAGGAATAGGGCATTAGGAGAAAAAAGAATGGGAAGGAAGAGTTAATGCCAAACCAGTAATATTGAAGAACAAAACCCTGACTGAAAACTCAGTTGAAATGTCAAAATTCGGAAAGAAGTCTCATTTGTCATAACCTGAATTTTCTATCTATTCATGTGTTGCTGGTAAGTTTTCATTGAGGTTTAAAAGCCGATATCAAAAGATAAGTCTACAGAAAGTATATTTTCTGAGTCACTTTAATCTCTAGAAAAGTTTTTAATAAAAAGGAAGACACAACAGTTTTCTGACTATGTGAAATACAGCAGAAAACCTGCTTTTTCTCACTCATGTAATACTAACGGGTTCATGAAAAAACTGTAATTACTCCCATAAAGTTTTAAGAGAGGAAAATTTGTTGCTTGCAGCATTTAAATGATGGCAACAGATGTAGTTCTCATTATGAATGCAGTCTTAGGAACAGTTATATTTTTATCGTTGAATATCTTTTCTCAACAACTCCAAATATAACATATTCTTTCAACCTGTGTGTATCCCTCTCTAGGATCGCATGCCACTCATTGAATCAAATTTCCATGGTTAGAATTTTCTCCTTCATTAACAAAGAAGGAATTGAGGACATCAGAGACAACAAGATCTTCTACAACTGCATTAGCGATCAAAGGCTGAACAAGGAAAACATGAGTCTGTTGCTGAACATACCTAAACAAAGCAAACAAGGCAGAGCCAGAGGTGGCAGCAAGGTTCAGCCAAGAACCCAAATGGCCAAGCAAGTTCATACCAAGAAGGTCAATCTGAGGGTCACATTCAGGATCAGGTCTGGTAAAGGAATTGGGATCGGTCCGGTGATCACACAGCTAGTCCACATAACAAGGTGGGTCTGTTGACAGTTTGGGAAGCCAGTCCACAGGTCTAGATGATAATCAACAAGGTCTCCAGCTAAATGTAGGAATAGTTGTGACCAAGCTATAGCCAGTATTCTATCATAGCTGAGCTTAAATAAGACTCCTGGGCCCATGGGAAAGACTCCTGGGCCCGTGAGAGAAAGGCCCCAAGTGAGGCTGCTCAGGGCTATTAAGGTTTGTTACTGCCCTCAGGGCCCTGAACAAGAGGGAAAGAAGTCTGGAGAAATACAAGATCAAACTTTGGAGAAATTTGGAGAAATACAAGATCTAAAATTTGTGATGAATACATGCCAAGAGACTGGTACAATGTGAATGCCCGTAGCCTGCTTCCCAGGGATGAGGCGTAGTATTTAATCTGTGCCTAGGTACACAGGGTTACAGTGCTAAATCCCCACTGTCTGGGAGGAAGGGCAGAATTTATAACACCTGTGTATTAAGATTGTGATGATGCTACAAGTAAGGTCTATAATGGATGTGTGTTCAAATGGTTCTTAAATATGCTTCACAGCAGCTTGAGGAGGAGAGTGCTGGGAAGGGCTAGTGTGGAAGCATTCCATGACAGGGGAGGACCATCTACTATTCATACATTATTTCTAACCAATATTGGTGTGCCTCAGAGAAAACAGCTTACAATTATGGATATTATAAAACCTCTCAAAGTAGTTAGGATCAATGTGTCTATGTCATTATCATTGGAAAATTCTGTTTATGTCAAATGTGAATCTTTCTTTATTGTGTTAATTCCACTAGTCCTTGTACATGGGTATAGACAACCCATTTTATTTCCTTTTTCTGCCTGCTAGCAGCAGTTTTAAATGCATCCAAAATACAGCTCCACATTTGTAACCTTTCCCTCTCTTCCATCCTGATGCCTGGACTTCTCTATCTTTCCCCAGTTTTATAATGATGCCATATTTTCTGGACCTCTCATTATTCTCTTTGATCTTGTTGGTACTCTTTACATCTGATCCAGATCTTCTTCAAAGTGCATTGTCTAAAAATCAACAGAGTATTCCATCTGAGGCTTTAACATTGCTTAGCAATGTGGAAGAACTACTTCACAAATCCTGCAGACTTTTGCAAAATAGGCCCAAACAGATTTTTCACACACTCACAATGCATATGCATGTACTGTGCAGCATGCCCTCCAAGTATAATGTATGTCAAGGACCTGATTTTTAAAAAAAATTTTAGAAAGAAAAACCTTAATTTAGTCAAGTTTATAAACAGATTATATTTAAATTAAAAAATAAATATAAAAAATCTACAATTAATTACTCTACTTCTAAATGAGAGCAAGCCAATGTTCTAACAAATAAACTTGTGTTATTCTGTCAAGCAAATACTTGCTTACAAACAAAAAACCTCAACCCATTTTCCTCAGACTTCTAAGAAGTTTACATGAGCAGTGACAAAGCATGAAAAGTTTCAGCATATACACATGCATGTCTTTCTTGTTGTGATCAATTAAATATGTTCAGCTATGATAAAGTTCTTTATACAGATTTAACTCCAGAGGCTCGTATAGTTCAGATTTCTTTGAAATTGCAACTTCACAGCCTTACCTGACTTTTAATTTTAACTCTGCATTGTATCATCTGTCATTGTTAAGTTTCAAAAATAGTATTTTCTCCTCCCTTTCTGAATCTCAGCTTTCTCTTGACATCATTGTATTCTTCTCTAAATCTGATACACTATCATTGTTGTTTTGACATGTCAGAAATATGATGCCACCTGAAACAATTAAGCACTTCTATGCTCCTCCAGCATTAATTTGTCTTTGTGGCAATGGATTGAAGAGGCACTGAATTGCTTGATACAGTGTGAGATCTATCAGTGGTTTATGCACAGTTGTTAAATCATCACATTTCCATTTATGAATGTTAACTCAAGTGACCTTGTATTTCAGAAGTTATTGACTTTACAAAATTGTCATGCCGATTAGGGGCACCAAAGCAACCTTCTTAACTCAACAGAAGTAAGTAGGTGTTAAATGCAACTGCTGAACAATCTACTTTTTTTTTTTTTCACTAGTTCCTAATTAAAAGTGAGGAGGAAGGAAAAAAATAATGAGAAGCAGCCTCTTCTTCTGCTCCATTGTCCATGACAACATCCCTGGCTTAAAAAAAGACACAACTAAATGTTACAGAAAGCAAAGCTCTCACTATACTAGGCTATTATTCTGCTCCAAGTTTTAGGCTGGTGTGGCAACTAAGCAGACAGGTGCTATCTATTACCCTATCTCCCTTCACAGAGGTGAAGGGAGAGAGAATAAGAGAGGGAGACTTAGGGGTTGGAAGAAAGCCCAAAAACGAGAAAATATATACAAAACAAATATTGAGTTCCCAGGATGATGACCATGTCACTGACAAGCAATGGTACTGGTCACAGTGGCAGACGGGAACTGGATTCAAGAACTGGATTCAGGAACACACAGATCAGGATCGAAGGCAGGAGAGCGGACAGAGTCCTTGGATGCCGGCCATTGAAGAAGAAACTTGATCCTTGATCCCTCAGCTGTTATACTGAGCATAATTCAGATGGGATGGAATACCCTGTTGGTCAGTTTTGGGTCACCTGTCCTGTCTGCTGCTCCCCACAGGTGCAACCTGTCTATGCTTTTCCACTTCCAACCCTCCAACTTGGTGCATACAAAGTTAGCTGACCTTGATTGTTACAGCAATAAGTACCAGCAAAAAAAAAACCTCTCTGCATACCGTTTCTTAGTATTAAGTACAAACATCAGATGTCATCACTGCTAGAAGAACACACTGTCTGAAAACTATGCCATTCATTTTAGAGAATGCAGCCAGTTAGAAGAGACAACTGAAAAGTAAAACTACTGAAAAGAAAATTGGTTTTGTTCTACTTCAAACCAGGATATATGTCAATCAGGGCCTTTTAACAGGACATGTTGCAATAGAACAAGGAGTAATGATTTTAAATTAAAAGGGAGTAGATTTAGACTAGATAAAAGGAAGATATTTTATACAGTGAGGGTGGTGAAACACACATCAGGTTGTCCAGAGAGGTGTTAGGTGCCCCATTCCTGGAAACATTCAAGTTCAGGCTGGATGGGGCTCTGAACAACCTGATCTACTAGGCATCCCTGATCATTGCATGGGAGGTTGGATTAGATGACTTTTAAGGGTCTGTCCCGGGTTGAGAGACACAGGACTAATTTCCTTCTAAAACTGGGGAAAATTACACTTCTAGAAGACTCTAGTGTCTGAATTTGTGAAAATATTTACTTTATAGCCAGACAAGCTCTGTGGGATTCAAGGCCTTAGTGTTTTTGAGCCTTGCCAGGTGCAGGGACAAGGAGGAACAAGGCCTGGGCATTTGACCCAGGCTGGCCAACAGGATTAGTTCATTAGTTCATATGTTGAACGTCACATTCAACATATATTAGAAAAGTTTGGTGCATAGTGCTTGCTCTCTCCCTTGATGGCAATGGTCCAGACAACCCCTTGTCCCTGTGCTGGACCCCTGAGCCCTTCCTTTCCTCCTGAAGCCATTGTGCTTGTAGTGTCCAACATTTGCTGCCCACTGCTGGGAGGGCACGGCTTCCTAGTGATAGAACTGGCTGAGTATAATTCCTGTATGTCTTAGTATCGGGATTAATACTGGTTCTTTAGTATTATTGGTAATTATTTAGTGTTAGTCCATTAAATCTATTTATATTTCAACCCTTGTGTTTCTTTGTGTTCCCCGATTCCCCTTTCTGGGTGGGGAGGAGTCATCAGGTGAGAGAATAATTGTTTAAACAACGACAGATTGTTTTCTCAAACCATAAGAAGGTGCCTTCTAACCCAAATTATTTTATGATTATATGATTCTTGATTTTAAACCAGAGAGAAATCTATTGCGTAGCCCCAGCAAATAGTAATGTAACTAGTTGGAAGGACATAGCACCTACTTCACCCTTCTTTTTAAAGCCCTGCTTAGGTACAACTCACAGAACTATAAAATCCTTACAACACCAGCATGTTTGAGCAAGGTCAGTCAAGCACTGCTAAGTCATGTGGTAGAAAAGCAATCATGGTCTGTTTGAAATCAATAACGCAACTGGGTGCTAATGATTTATTCAGTCTTTTGCAGATTATATTCATTCAATGTCAATGATTCCAAGTCTTTTGCCCTAAAGGAACATTCTCAATCCTGAACATTTTTTGCCGATCACTCTGCATCAAAAGTTATTGAAAAGACTGTGTAGTGTTGCTCTGAAGTACCATCATCCTCAGCATGAAACTGCACCAGATCACTACAATCCAGAGTCAGAGCAGAAGTTAAGAAAACCAACATAAATATTACATAATTAATTTTTAGTAACCATTTTGTTGGTAAAACAGTTATCCTTATTAACATTAATATTCAGTAACAATGCATATGTTCTTTTATTTAAATGGTCACATCTTATTTAAGTTAATCATTCTAAGTTTTATGGCAGTTTTAATCCTTCTCCTAGAAAAGACAGAACATAAAAATTTATCGAATTTTGAATTCAGCCTTTTTTATGTCACTCCCTGTGGTTAAAGTAACTGTGCAGCTCTATTGAGAGTTTCCTTTCCAATTTCAGTCACTACACTTATTTTCTAACAGAATGCCCTAATGCAGTACTCACAGGCACTGGAGAGGCTATTCAAACACAATAAAAATGAAAAAGCGCAAATGTTGTGGCGGAAGCACTTGACAATATCTCCCAAAATAACATTTTATTGTAATGTACAGAAACACTCCAACACTACGTCAATGACTGTCATTTCCAATCTGCTACTAGCATCAGTGCTGTCAATTCTAGTGACTCTGTCAAGTGTTTCATGGTAACTGGTGTGTTTCTATAAGCATCATATCCTGGAGAAAAGGTATGGAGAAAAAAGAAACGGTGTGATTTAAGAAATTCTTGAAGTTCAAAAATTGGAAAGATGGAAAGGAGGGAGGGAGGGAGGAAGGGAAAAATGAAGGAAGGAAGAAAGGAACATTGAAAGTCCCTCTCAACCATAAAATTTTAAATGACAGAAGGAGGAAAATCTGAAATATATTCAGCATTTCATTAGAATTTTTAGATTACTCACACAAATGGCATTTCTGTTTGTTTTTAATTATTTAATTTCTCATACAAATCTTCAATTTTTTTTTTTAAATGGAAATAGTAATAAAATTCATTTCAGGGAACTAAATCCTCACAAAATTATCATTTTTCCCCCAGAAATTTTAACAAGTTTAGAAACAGATTAAAGCAGATTAAAAAGCACTTTACATATTTTTAAGTAACTATAAACTCCAAATGAGTTTTTAAAAGTCTTCACTTCAATGCTTGTTATGTGCATCTCAGACAGAAGATGGTAATAGCGCCTAGAATTACAGGTTCATTTTGTCTAAAGGTGGTAGCTGAGCAACACATTTTTATGTCTATCATTTAAATCAAAGTCCCTGGCCCCTAAGTGCATGTAATTTGTTGTGTTCACATTAAAAACTAATTTAAACAGTCTTTTAGGTAGGCGAGATTTTCCACATGGTTAGCTTGAGAAGTAAAACACATACTGTGGGGATACACTGATCTCTGATCTTTTTTCTTTTTCTAAATAAATGACTCTCTATTAACTGCCACTATAACACCTTTATTGCCACTGATTCAATAGTATGTAATGGGTTTCAGAATGTATTACACTCTTTTAAATTTTTTTCCCAACTCTTGCAATGTTCATCTTTAATTTGCAGTTCATCAGTTTATGTTTTAAAATGTCACTTCCAATGGAATCAACACACAAGCAGAAGAGGCTTTCCTCTTTCTTTCTTCTCTACCATCATCGTTTTTTGCACTTTGCCATTCTTTCTTATAAGTAAATGAAGTGTTTTTCTCCACACATTCTTTTGCTTTTTAGTCTTCCAATTATCTCTGAACTGTTCTCCACACAGTACTAAATTGCTTCATGTTCCGTTCTCCTGTCAAAGGTACATAACATTTTCCATTCCCTCATCTTCCCCTCAATTCCCTTCCTCCCCAGGTTCCCTGCATATTCCTGCCCAATAACTGCTGCCTGCACCATTTATTGTCTGAGATCCGTACAGAAAAGGAAGAGAAGAAGCCTCTTACATTAATGGTAGTTATCTTGATATCATCAGAAACCAGTGCAAGTTAGATTATTTAAAAAAGGATCACAGAATCACAGAATCACAGAATTGTAGTGGTTGGAAGGGACCTCAGAGATCATCGAGTCCAACCAACAAAACAACCAAAAAAAACCCAAAAAAACCAAAAAAAGAAAATTAAGAAATTAAGTGTCCTTGGAATATCCCAAGGACAACAGAAAACAAATAGTAAGAAGAATTCCTATCCTACCACTCTAAATATGTGAGATATTTCTGCAAACCAGGGAAGTTTTTCAAACAAAAAGCCTTATGAGCAAGACTGCTTATGAGTGTAAGTAGTGACGTAGCAACTGATATTTTATTGAATCTCTGTTGCGTCATATCTTTCGAGAAAACTTGCCTTGCCTTGTTTAAAGATTTTAATGTCAAACTTTTATTCCATCCTTATTTAAAAGAAATATTTATAGGCATCTACGAAGTGACACTTCTGAGGCATGTAGTCTAATTATTACATGCATGCTTCATGGCTCAAAAGTATAAATTCCTAGTTTTATATTAAGTAGCGGAAGCTTAGGAACTTCCTGAAGTACTTCTCTAAATTAGGACATTTTCATCCAGAAAATCAGCAAATGATTGCAGTCTTAGGTAAAACATGAAATATTATCATGTTCCGGTGATTACAGGCAGAGTCAAGAAATTAACTCCAAGTCTTTAATGCAATTTATTTCTCAGAATTACTTTGGGAAGATTAGTTCCCACTTAAAAATTCTCATTACTTATCTACTGTACTTTGTTTTTTTAATCTGATTTTAAAAGGTGAAATTATATTTTAGTCATTACAGAGCTACCAGTTTTAATTTTTTAAACAACGTTAAATACTACTGTTAACTTTTTTCTGTAGGAGAAACTTCCAGCTTTCTGAGTAGTCATTTTGGATCCACTGCAAAGCGGAACAACTGCATAGTAAGGATTTGGCCTCTGTTCACACAAAATCAATGTGATATAGAGTTGTATTAATGTGGCAGTACATGAGTTAAGAAGTTACCTTATGGTAGTTGTTTATTAACATGGACAGATAAATCTCTATTTCTGCTGCGGCAAAAAGCCTAGTTGTGTTATCATTGTGTGCTTTTTTTTAGCTGACCCATATCATCTCACCTAAATAAACTGCTACAGTGCTTGGGACATTTTATTATTACCCTGAAAACAGCTGTTAAAGAATATCACCTTTTTCAGCTTTTCGGGAGATACAGCCCATGCTTTCTGGCTCTCTGTGTTGCTCCCTTCACTGAATGGAAGAAACCAATATGGGCTTCTGACCAACCCTCCTACTCATCTGACCCTGGCTTCTGTAGGATGCAGACTGTAGGATTAGTAACAGTATTTTTCAGACACTGATAGAAAGCATCAAGAATTTAGGATTCACCAGGTTACTGTAATTCTGTAATTCAATGACTTTTTTTTATATGATCATGGTAGGTTAGCTATTCAGCAATATATCAGGCACCCAAGCATTTTAATTCATTAACAGTGAATCACCACAAAATAATTATATGCAGCAAGATAAGTAGATAATAGAATCTTTAAAAATATATTTTAAATGTAACCTGTATTATAAACCACTCTGTTATACGATATATTCTTATATATTAAATAAAGAAACCAATTAAAAGCTCATATTGGCTCTAGGCATATAGTAGTAACTTAGTGCACAATGTCAGTTAAAAACAATAAATTTATTTTCTTCCTCTTCCATCTAAAAGAAATTATCACCTTATTGATGTTTATCAGCTTCCATAGGAAAATATCAATATAACTGATCATAGAGAAATATAACTGGCTAATAGGACTATGGCTAATTTCTCTATTAGCAAAACATTTCTCTTTTTCACTCAAAAATACACTTTGAACGCACATGGAGGGAAAGACCTCACTGTTATTTGTACTTATATGTGATAGTAAATGCTTTAAATCTAGAATATTTTCTGATTAAGGGAAGTCATACTTCATTTCAGACTGGCTACTTGTACAGAAGATGTAAGCAAACGTGGCAGAGTCATGATTTAGTAAACAAGATTCCAATTCATACTGCAGTCACATGAGACTGCCAATCGGGCTTGTAGTGTGAACAAATTTGTACTTAGTTGCTTTCCGGAACGATTAAGGAAATGGATAAAAATATATAGCAAATCTAGAGAGAATCAGGAAAATAATTTAAGTCTTCTATCTTCTATCTGGTGGCACAATGTTATTTCTTCCTCAGCTTTTGAGCAACAGGAAATGAAAACAAACAAAAAATTTGTCAACATTATTATATTCAGCATGAAGATAATAAATACTACTTCTCCTGGTGAGAGAAATTTGTAGTTTCATCCTTTGCTCCACTGTGAAAGAATAGTTCTTCCTCTAAGTTAATATCATTTTAAAAACTTGTTTCATGGAAAGAAAGTACACAGAACAGAGACTCCTTTCCAATTAGTTCTTTTAAGTGTTAGTTCATAAATGCATTACTACCTTGTCTCTCTTTTTGATAAATACAGACAAAATCTTCTCTGGAAAAAAAAAAAAAAAGGCAAAAGAAGCACAGAATTTAACTGGGTAATGATTGATTGTGTCTTTAGATTTGTTATTCTACAGTAAGACATATTGTATATTCTTTTTTTTAAATGTGAAAAGAGTTGCCTGCCTTTCAGCTGAAATACCTCTGAAGTGTTTATGCAGAGCATAAAAGCAAGAAATCCAGTTCACTTCAGAGTAAATGAAAGATCATAGCATCAGAATAGAATGTTTTTACTGAAAAAAACCACCCAGCACCAAACTCAAAAACCCCAAAACACAGTAATTATTCCTGAAATCCAGTAAGACAAATTTGTACCACATATTGGCACTGTGTGGAATGCAGAACTAAATAAAGCCTGGGAAGATTTGGATTCATATTCATATACATGTAATGGTCCCAGGTTCTTCCTTCAGGCACTGTGACTTCTGTCATTCAAAACACCCAGACACTGGCTGGATGGGCAAGCAGCAGCCAACTCTGGGGCTAAATTCCATACCACTGTTAGACAAGTATTTCTATGATGATGGGTTTTAGCCAGCTCTGTGGCCAGTTATCTGTTAGACTTGAACTGGTGGTACTGATTTATTTCCTTTTCCTTCCAAATAGTTCCTGCTATTTTTAGAAAGCCTGCAGGAACTCAGTTATTTGGGACTACTATTCTTCCTTCACATTCCTTTGAAATTAGCCCAAGAAATTTAAAATTTATAGGGAGGAATTATATGATTATATGATTTTTCTAAATTTTGCTTTCTTAATAGTCTAAAGAGCATTTTCTTCCACAGATGAGCTTGCATACTCATCAATTGCCTTAACAGCACAGTGTCTCAACTGTTAATATTCCACTATTCCTCATAAACCCAGACACAGAAGTTTGAATTCAGAGTGCTCAGAGTTCATTTTAGTTTCACATTCAAAGATTAATTAAACCTAGTCACTAAGCCTTAAGAAAAGGAAGATGAAGATAGTCTTCTGCATATTTAAAGCCTCCAGTGAGAGCAGACCAGAGTATAGGTTTTTCCACCTGTTTTACTAGACTAATTCCTAAGGATAATTACTAATATTACATATACCACTGTGTGCAGTGACAATCTACCTTTAAAAGAGCTACTTGAGCATTTCTTTGCCTAAAGAGAAAGCAGCAAGTTTTAAAATTAGAAGCATACTCTGCTGAGACTCAAGTGACAGATTCAAACCTTGAGAATGTCATGCAGCAGAAAGCTCGGTAGTTAGACTGTGACAGTGCGAGATGCTTCCACTGGCAGAAAGTGGAACAGGGCAGCCTCCTGTCAGAAGAGGTAGGAGAAAATTTGTCCTAAAAGTCACAAGGGAACCAGAGTAACAAAGAAGCAACGGGAACACCACCAGGCTAATAAAAATCTGGGCTTGGGAAAGAACTAGTGTGGAGCAAGAGACACAATACACGTACAGTAACAGGAATGGCAAGGTAATTACATAGTACAATATCTATGCAAGTTTCTTAAAATATAGATTTTTGTGTCTCTGTGAAGGAAACCCACAGAAGAAATTATTTTTCTGATTTTTTTTTTTTAAAAAACAGTTGAGGAGAAGAATCTATCCACCTGTTTCCTATAGTATAGGTCATAGCATTATTCTTTCCTGGTGCTTGGATAGTCAGAAACAGTCTTTGTAACTCACTGAGCCTTTAAACAGTATTGAAAAAGCTAACTGCTCACATGCAACAGTCACAGAAAGGCTGCTGTTTCTTCTGTTAGCCAATGTTTTGTTATCACTGTTTTAAATTATGGTGTTTGTTAAATTTCGAGACCTCCAACCCTATTGGGTAACCTAACTGTGAAAGATGCCAAATAATTTTTCTTTGCTGATAATAGTAACAAAAAGTCAAGCCCTTTAGAAATCTTTCATAGCATGATCCACGCAGTAAACATGCACCAATTTTACATCTGTTATATGACAGGGTAGGTGTTCACAAAAATAAAAGGATCTCTGATATTATAGTCAGATGTGATGAAATCATATGTGTATTATTCCCCAAGCTCGACTAAATGTAAATGGTCAGGCTCATATTTCTTTAAATGCTGCATTTCGATATAAGTTCTTAGAATTTTTCTGTAATGATAGCAGATCCACATCTATGCTATTTAAGCCCGATAAGTATCCTTGTAATTTTTGCAGACCTCTGAGAAGTTCTACGTAGGCCAGAAGTAGAACAACTACTAAATAATGAAAATATAACTACTCGGTGAATGCAAATAAGAATCTTCCTGCAAAAAATACTCAGATGAATGACTTGGATTCAACACACACTAGAGCAGAAAAATATTTTCAGATTATAATGTACTTCACAAATATAACCTGACTCTATGGTAGGTGAGTACATAGTCATGAACCAATTCATTTTTGTCATCTAAGTTGACCATTTTTCCCATGTAATTTACCTCAGGTTTTGATAGGTCTTTTATATTATTATTTCTTTTTCATTAGTCCTTTCAGAAGAGGTCTTAGAGTAATCAGGAAAAAAAAAAAAGTTTTAATGTTTATTTTGACAATAGCAATGTAATTATTTTAATGACATGGTTATTTACTTTCTGAAAATTACATGAAAATTGAATTGGAGAAATCATAAAAGCGACCTTCTTGCATCTACCAAGTACCATGTAATTACAAAATAATTGCTTATTTCTGTATTCTGTAAACTAGTTTACCAAGATATCCCCACATGTCCTTTGCTTTTAATTAAAAGCTATGTAATAAAATGGCTACATTTATAGATCCATTGAAAGCAGTTGTGCTTATCTGTATGCAAACTGAAAGCAACAGGCACCAGTAACATTTCATATTAACAAAACTTCTTACTGCAAAAAGGGGCTGAAGTCCTTGCTAGCTACCAATACATCATCAGTGACTTTCAGTCACCTCTGGCTGGGTCAAACAGGCTGGGTAGTAGTTGATGCATTGACAAGTATGTACAGTTAGAGACACAAGAGAGTTATGGCAAAAGACTGTGGCACAACTCAGTGAGTGGCCCCGTTAAATGCTATGGAACCTTTAGCATCTGCAAAAGAATTTGTTTTTCAAGGTCTGACAACAAACCACACATTAGGAATTCCTGAGATCAACGGTGGTGGTTGTTCACAATTTCAGCAGTGCCTGATTGAGATGTTTGGAGAACTCAGAATAGCTCTCAAGATGTTGAGACAAGTGAAGGATAGATTAAGAGAGTAAGGGTGAAAAACGTGTTGATTTAAATGGATCAATCTGTCAGGCTCTGAAGGCTAGGAGAAAGCTTCAGTCATTGCTGGTTTTATAGAACATACAGTAAATGATACCTTCCATGGCTGAGTCTAGCATTGCCAGGTTGAGAAGTTCTAGAGACAGTAACAAAGCAAAATCCAGTGAAACGGTGAAAAATTATTTTCTGTAGGTGCATTTGAGGGAAGGGAAGCATTTTTCATAGAAACTGGGATATGATAAGCATTCAAACAGGACACTTATTTAAATGCCTAATTGCCAGCATTTACACTGAAAATCTTGGTATTAAGTCAAAAACATTAGTACTTATAAGAAATGTCTCTCTGTGCAGGCCCCTCAGAAACATATTCATGTTACTTAAAGAATAAGGTGCGTGACAGTTATGGCAGTTATATTGAAGCTTGTTCCAGTATAGAAGATAAGATCTGCATATACCTTGAAATGCCCTCCAGGTTTATATTTCCAGAACACTGTAGGAGCTGCCCTCAACTTGAGCAGTTCTGACATTCAATATGTACTTAATTGGTGAATCTTATTCTGCCCTGTCAACCTCTGTTCACGGAAAAATCATTTTCCAGACATTCATCAGCACAAGTTATACTCATCTTGAAGAATATAGTTTCACCCAATCCAATGAACCAACACAGGAAGATCTGTCCCTCCTGGCAGTGGTAGAGCTGTCCTTCTGCTCCATCTCCACTCGTCATACTTCATGGTATGCTTCCACCACTTACTTTGTGCTTATTCCTGTGCCCTTATCAAAGCCCCCTGTAAGGAAATTTAATTCATTAAGATGACAGAAATTTAAGTGAGATGCAAAAAAGAAAAGGAAGGAGACAGTTAAATAAGTTAAATACTCTAAATACTCAAAATGTTTGGTTCCTGATCTAACAAAAAGGAAAGACCATCACTGTAGGATGCAGAGGGGAAGATAGAAAATAATATAATACAATAAAATAATATAAATATAAAATAAATATAGATAAATATTTAAAGCATAATATAGAAAAAAAAAGCTTCTTTCAGCTATAATAGGTTCTTACATCAACTTGGTTGCTAGGCTTGACAGAGGGCTTGAGATAAACCTATGTTAATGGAACTGATTTCACCACACCTTAGAAAAGGAGGGAAAATATGTAGGTACTATATACACTTGATGGGGATAGTTTAATATATCTTGTATGCAGTGTAAATTAATAACTGACTTCAAAAGAATCAGTGTCTCTGTCCATCCCCCTCACCAAGGACAGCAGATGTCTTCGGAAGCCATCCTCAAAAGTCAGGTCTCCTGAATCCTTGATTCTATTTTATTTTAATTTAGTTTATTTTAGTCTTTTTTTTTTGTTGTTGTTTTGTTTCTAGTAAAGCATCAGCTTCTTGCATTTATAGTAAATATTTTGGACAAGATACTAATGGCAGCCATTTTAGATTGCTCTAGGACAAGCATTTTAAATACAACTTTGATGATTAACTCACAGACACAGAGGGAGAGGTCATGCACCCTTCCTCTTTTCCCATGCAGCTCCTACCGTGTTTTCTTTTACCTAGTTTTGGACCTCCTGTAAGATGCTTCAAAAAACTAGTGTGCTTAAAGTCTAATTTAACATAAAGCGGACAGTCAGCTGAGGGATCCAGCAAGCTCCACAGTAGCACAGGGAAGGGGTATGGCTAGGAGCAGAGAAGAAAAAGCAGAGAAGAGATAGGGAAAGACTATGGAAACAAGCTGTTAGAAAGGCTAGCATACTTCAGTAACTGCAAAATCACAGAATGATTCACAAACAAACCCAAGACCGTTCTGTCCACTGCCACACTAGCCAGGCACAAATCAGCTTCAGTCCAAAAGCTGTGTTATCATTTTATCCTCCCACCAGGGATTTTCAGCTCCAGCACAGCATAACTGACACAGTTATACAATTTTCCTTTAAGAGTTGGCTTGCATCATTTACCTTGAAATATAGGCAGAAAGTTCTTACTTGTCTGAGAAACACAATACTAGGTATACCTTTGAATACCTCTGACTGGGATTTATAACATTTACAGAATACTAAGCAGGGAGGATTCCTGCGCCACCCAATGGATAAAGTTGAAGAAAATATAGACTGAAAAATTTTCTCTCCATCAGACTTAGATGCCAGCCTTAGATGTACACCCTGAAAACAGTTAATTCATGGTCACATAGTTTTTGCTAGAGAGGGATGACAAAAAATAATAAAAAGGGAAAACAGAAGTTTTAGTATTCTTGGTTAGAGAATTACTTTCCTCCTCTCCTTATTTCTGAATGTATAAATCTTTCATGCTGAAGGCAGTGTTGTTAGTACACTTCCAGGGCCCTTAGACAGCTCAACACCTCCTATTACAAAATAGTAAAAACTTAAGTATCTTAAGTCGTTCATGCCCAAAACTGTCCCCACAAGACCAAGCTATTTTAATACCTATTCTCTGTCCAAAGAGATTTCAGATTTATAGAGAAAACGTATGCACTGAAGTATTTTATATGTTCTGCTCAAATTGTGCTTAAAGTACACGTCTTTTCATCTTAGTTTGGCTTTCTAATAAATGTCAATGTATATTCACTGAAAACAGTTCTTTGCATTATTCCACTCTAACAGCATATTGGTCCTGACTGAGAAACAGTTGTGCTCTTAGAAGTCAGTGATCCACATAGCAGTTAACTTGAGCAGGCACAGGCCTCTGCTGTACAGTCTGTCCATCCTGGCTTCAGGCTGGGCTGTGCTGCACGGTCCCTCAGCTGTAGAACAATGTCACTCAAATCACCTTAACTGAGGAGCACACAGGCAGCTCCCACTTGGTACCTGCAATTACAACACCTGCCTGGCCTAGCCTTTATCTAACCATTCAGAAGGAAGTTCTTATGAGAGCATCCTTTACATACAGAGTTGTTTTATTGTGAAGACATTACACAATAGGTCAGATGACAAAAAGGGAGAGCCTCTGGACAATATGTCCTTCATGGACAACATCTGCTCTCCATAGCACCATGGGAAAAATCCATCCAGGCTCAACTGATGCTGCATGAATGTGGGGTGCCCAGCATCTGAAGAGATGCTAGACTTTCTTACAGTTTATATTTCTCTTCATATTCTGTCTTATTAAAACAGCTATCTTATTAAAAAATTTGTTGTTGGGCTTTGCTTATTGAGATCCAGAAAGAGCCCTGCACCAGATCTCTTGCTCACTCCCCTTCATCACCACCACCATCACCTGATGCAGTGTAAAACAGTCAGTCATCTAGTATTTCTTCTTCAAAGTTTCAAACCAGTAGACCTAAATGATTTTAAAAGGAGTTTCAAAGTGGTATGTGGAAGTAAGGGAGACAGACTTCTATTTTATACAAATGAGAGAAAGGAGGTGACTTCTATTAAAAATTGCCTGCTATAAAGAGGAGGAAAAAAAACCCAAACAACTGAGAAACTTATACCTGAGTTTTTATCTCTGTCATCCAAGAAAGTTTGTGGAAACACTGTAGACTGTAAACTTTGCATTGTCTCTACTTGTTAGTAATAGGCAACTATATATAGTTGAAAACTGCTATCATACTGACAGCTTGATATGTGAGAATTGTCTTGCTATGGAACATTTCGGTATGATTTTTGAGACAGTACGAACACAGTACAAAATGGTGATCCTCAGTACTTTGTCAGGTCAAAAAGGTACTTAAATGTACAGCATATTTCCCAGAAGCAAAAGATGTGAACATTTTCCAAGTTTATAAATTTCATAAGTTAGCTTTAATTTAGTGACTGGAGTAATCTAATCTCCAGATCACTTGTTAGAAGCCTTTAAGAAAAAATGCATTATAAACCAAGGAGATTTAAAAAGTTTGTCTTAGTGACATCTCTTGCTTGTTTACAGATCTTCTGCAATGATATATTTTTGTTTATGTATGTGTTTATCAGGAAGGCAACTGGAGATCCATGTGATGGGAGCCTTTTAGAAGATAGATAAATCACAGCTGCTCTGCAGCCAGCACAATTTGCAGCAGATCTCAGCACACAAGGGTGTTTCCCCAGGGCAACAGAGAGATCCACCAGGAGCCAGCAGCTCTTACAAGAGACACCAACAAGGCCGTATCATACTGTCCTATGTCTTCATCAATGACATAGATAGTGGGATTGAGTGCACCCTCAGCAAGTTTGCAGATGATATCAAGCTGAGTGGTGCAGTTTGACATGCCTGAGGGATAGGATGCCATACAGAGGGACCTGGAGAAGCTCAAGAAGTGGGCCAATGTGAACCTCATAAAGTTCAACAAGGCCAAGTACAGAAGTCCTGCACCTGGGTCACTGCAATCCCCCTCTATCAATACAGTCTGAGGGAGGAAGGGATTGAGAGCTTCCATGTGGAAAAAGACTTTGGGACGCTGGTGGATGAAAAGCTTGACATGAGCTGACAATGTGTGCTTGCAGCTCAGAAGACCAACCATATCCTGGACTGCATCAAAAGAAGCATGGGCAGCAGGTCAAGGGAGGTGATTCTGTCTCTGTACTCTACTGTCATGAGACACCACCTGGAGTACTGCATATAGCTCTGGAGCCCTCAGTACAGTTTATCACTCTGTAAAAGTTTGAGTTCCACTGGAACAGCTGAGAATTCAGAACTTCACCATAAGTCCTGAGGACAAAGATTTGGACCACGAGTATGAGATGGTCGAATTGATGAGCTTAGTCCTGTGGTAAAAAATGAGGTATAAATCTAAGTAAGTTCTAAATGCTATAAATTGAAGCTATCTTAACTTGCTGGGAAAAATGGCGTCTAAGTTCTAAGCACAAATAGATGTTGGAGTGAGAAGTGGGGTTGTAAAAGGGAAGAGAAAGAAGAAGAACTTCATTGCTTTTCAAAGTGGGTCTAAATAGCAATCCTGAGTTGCCTTTTCCTGTGTATTAGGTCATTGTGAACTAGTGATGAAGAAAATCAGAATATTACTTTTTCTCCCTCCCCTGTTTAGATAGTAGAGAGAATTTAAGTTCTTAACAAATGTATGAAGAGTCAATGGACAGGATTATTAGATGCAATGCTAGTTAAAAAAAAAAATCATGTGATCTTTAAGACTGAGGACTGAACATATCTGGTTATTTGTGGTGCATCTAAACAATCTTTTTTTTTTTCTCCAGAGAACAACAACAAAGAACGAAAAAAAAAAAAAGCCAAACAAACTAAAAAGCCTAGGAAATTTGTTAAAAGCTAAAAAACTTCCTTAAGATTCTGCAAGTTCACTCCCATATAGATTTGTCCCTGGTAATAAAGACCTCTCTTTTAAAAGTTTTGTTTTATAACGTATTGGTAGAAGACCATCTAAGAAAATTGACTGTCACATTTGTCATGAGATTGGAGACATACTCATTCTGATATGTCTGAAACAGGAAGGAAAGCACGAGAAGCCGCAAAAGCTGAAAGGGCTTCTTGGCAGCCAAGTCATTAGATTTCAGGCAGACTCCATGGAGGCTGTACTGCAGAGGTAGCTGTCTTCATGAATGCTCAGGGAGCACAGGCACATTTTCCTTCAAGGACCTGTCATTTCACAACCCAAGCAACTGAAAAACCAACCAGCAATTCTATGGATGAAAATTAAACCCTACCTATCAAGTGGAAAGTTCAAAATGCTCAATAAAAATGGTCAGACACCTGCATCTGGCAAGAAAATTTCTTTCTGATGTACTGGAGAACAGCAGTGGAACAACAGCTATTTGACTTACAGGAATTTTGTAATAACACTTCTCAAGATCTTCCCTCATTTTTAAATTAATTTTAGAATTCTTAGTTTAATAGTGACATTCTAAAATAATAATAACAAATTAATATTAAAATCCATTATTTTAACCATAGCTACTGGCATAGCATTGATAAGCCACTGTAAACAGTGAATTTGAGACATTTTTAATTTTGCATTATTTTAATACAAAGGATTCACACATTATAGAGCCACCATTAAATCTCAAACCTACGCTAATCCAATTTTGAAGACAGTTAAATTCTATACTTAAAACATAATTTCCATTTCACTGTCAATCTCTGATTTTATATTTTTGAGAATATTAAACCAGGAAATGTTGACTCCTATAGTCAATGCAATAGTTAACTATATGGAATTAAACACTTACCTCTCCAGAGACTAGACTGAGATCTTGACTGGGACAGCCTTTTAGTATAGGTATTAACTCCTTCACTGAAGAATAACAAGTTTCTTTTGATAATTCTTTCTCTCTCTTTTTTTCCTCTTCATGTTTATTTTTTTTATTGGTGTGATATCAACTGAATTTAAGATAACATTGTTCTGTTTAAATGTTTTAAGCTGTGCTAACGTCAAACAGATCTTACTCTTTTGTCCCATGTAAAATCATGAAAATGTCTGAAAGGTCTGTATTTTAGAGTTGCCTTCACTCTTGCCTCTGGGTGCGCTATTGCAAAGAACAGTAGTTTATGGTATCAGTAAGGCTGCAGCTTGGTATAAATTGGCCTGTTCGTTACTTGTCATTAGAATCATGTCAACCAGTGAGATGAACAAGACAAGGAAAAAGGTTTTTGACTCAGATAAAACTGAATACATTACTGAAGTAATGCAATAGAAGCATACATTTTATTTCATTGATCTAGACATTAGAAGCATGGTTATCAAGGTGTCTTACTGCAGGAGCTTAAGTTAACAATTGAAAGTACTGGTATATCTACACCGTCAGTAGGTTAAAAAAAAAAAAATAGTCTATAAATCTATCTTCAGTATATACGTACATTCATAAAAGCCATACCTTCAGGCAATTTCTAAAACAAAGATGAAGAAGAGGAAGCTTACCTAAAAACACATAGACGAACAGACAGATTATTCTTGTGATTATTCCAAAGATACCCTTAAAGATAATCTCACAAATAAACAGGTCCTTATCCACCCCATTTCACCATTTGATAGAAGGATCACAGAGGACTGATAAATACCCAGGGTGAGACATTTGCATAGTAAGGGAACAACCACATCTACACCACTTTTCATCTGCACATTAATTTAAATTTAAATTCTGGATAAGGACATTGATGTTCTAGTCCCAAAAATAAATATATCAATAACATTACCAAATTCTAAGTGAAAAGGATTTTACAGCCCTTAATTAAGAACGGGTATATATCACAGAATCTTGGAATGGTAGGGGTTGGAAGGGACCTTTGGAGATCATCTAGTCCAACCCCCCTGCCAAAGCAGGTTCCCCTTGAGTAGGCAGAACAGGAACGCAAACAGGTG
>JAOXNG010000012.1:74284084-74296889 GCA_028566535.1 Scolopax minor
CAGGGTGACATGCCCAGAGCTGGGACCAATGCTCCCTATGCTTGGGGCCATGGTGGAGAAGAGGCTGGCTGTTGAATCACTTCCAAAATTTCAGGGTCATTTTGCTACCAGAAGCAATGTTTGTTTTACTTGTTTCCCAACACAAAATTGATATTTAGATATAAGATGGATTATCAGAATACTGAGAATTTAGAATTTTTTTCCAAATTCTTTTGTTTTGAAATAGCCCAAACAGGTGGCTTCATGGCAAGACAGTTTCTGTTAATTTTTGTGGAGATAATTATAGTGTGTTTCTTTTTATTCAGATTTAATCGCACATTTAGTCTAGAATGGGCTTTGCTGCAAGAAACCCATGTATTTATCAGATGCTGTCTATTTGAAATTAGAGGCAAGACACTGTAAAATGCTGAACCTGTAAATACAATGTATTTAGGTTTTAGTAACTCAAATGAGAAACTGGGACTCTAACTGAGATTGAGTGCACCCTCAATAAATTTGTTGATGACAGCAAGTTAGGTGGGAGTGTTGACCTGCTTGGGGGTAGGAAGATATTGCAGAGGGATCTGGACAGGCTGGGTCGATTGGCTGAGGCCAATGGTATGAGGTTCAAAAAGACCAAGTGCCCGGTCTTGCATTTGGGTTGCAGCAAAGCCATGCAGCACTACAGGCTTGGGGAAGAGTGGCTGGGAAGCTGCCTGGTAGAAAAGGACCTGGGGTCGTCAGTCAACAGCTGGCTGAATATGAGTCACCAGTGTGCCCAGGTGGCCAAGGCGGCAAACAACATCCTGGTCTGTATCAGGAATAGCTTGGCCAGCAGAACCACGGAAGTGATCATCCCCCTGTACTCGCAGTTGAGTTCCCACCTTGAGTACTGTGTCTGGATTTGGGTCCATAACTACAAGAAAGATGCTGAGGTGCTGGAGCATGTCCAGAGAAGGGCAACAAACTGATGAGGGGCCTAGAGCACAAATCTTTTGAAGTGTGGCTGAGGGAACTGGGATTGTTTAGTACAGAGAGAAGGAGCCTGAGAGGAGATCTTATCACTCTCTGCAATTACCTGAAAGGAGGTTGTAGAGAGTTGGGCATTGGTCTCTTCTCCCAAGGAACAGATGATAAGACAAGAACAAATGGCCTCAAGCTGCAACAGGGGAGGTTTAGACTATTAGGAATATTAGGAAAAATTTCTTCACTAAAAAGGTTATTAAGCATTGTAATGGGCTTCCCAGGGAAGTGGTTGAGTCACCACCCCGGTGGTATTTAAAAGATGGGTAGACGTATCGCTTAGAGATATGGTTTAGTGCTGATTTTTGTCAGTGTTAGGTTGACAATTGGACTAGATGTTCTGAAAGGTCCCTTCCAACCTAGGCAATTCTATGGTTCTATGATTCCCTAACTACCCAGTGGGAATTAGGGCTATAAGAAGGAGGTGATCATTGACAAAAATATTCATGGAGAGATACCTTGCATTCAAATTTAATTATACTGTGGAATCTTTAGCAAATAAAAATCATAAAGTTAAAAAATGAGGAGAATTTTTATCCTTCCACAGGAGAAGCAAAGGCAATATACCTTAATTTGAAGAAAATTTACTATTTAGCAATGTACAGCTATTAGCATGTAACAGAATAATTCTTATTCTAGGTGTTAGATAGCAATGATAGCCAAACACTAGTTCATTAAGTCATTTCCATGGCATTCAAAGATTCTCATCTAAAAGGCACTAATACATATGGAAAGTGCTAATATAGAAACAAGAGTAAACATTTAATTTAGGATTTTTGTTCAGTTATAGAACACCATTTGGCTGAAATTTCAGTACTATGGTAATGGGAAACATTTCAAAACTAACTTATCTTAATTTCTGTACTTAATGATCTCTCCTCTGTTTCCCTTCCTCTCCTCAGTATACTTTGTCTCCCATTAAAGAAACCATCTGCTAAAACCAGTGATTATATTATTTAATTACACAAAATTTGAATATATTTTTATCACTAAACTGCCTTCCATTAAATATTATGTTTGCGGCTAATGGTGTCTTTTTCTTATGTTTCTTCCTTTGTTATGTATGCTCATTTTATTAGATTTATTTTGCAATAACTCAGTATCTTACTAATAATGTATCTCTACTACTAAGATTAATAATTCTCATAGATACCTGTTCACAGAAACATAGAAAAATACCAGTGTTCATAATAGGAAACTCTTAGTTACGGAAACATCCTAATTATATTCAGTTTCATTAAACTAACTATGAATAAATGCCATATTCAGGGTGTATCTGAGTTCAAGTATGGCATGAAATCGATTTTATATTCTAGTATGATATGCTTAGCATTTACAAGCTTTGAAAGAAGCAGTAAGAAAACAGAAATTTTTTTGTGGTGGTTCACCTGCAAATTTGTTCATGTGCAACATAAATAAGTCCTTTGATACAAGTTCCTTTCTTTCACTAAATAAATAACACTCATTTCTCATATGCAGTTATGTGTCTCTTCCCCCTACATATTCAAATATTTCTACAATTTTTGATGCATTTAAAATGTCAACACATCAGTGTAGAGGGGAAGTACTGTCATCTTTTTCTTTGTTTTTTGTTTGTTTGCTTGGTTTTGTTGTTGGTTGTTGGGGTTTGGTTGGTTGGTTGGTTTTGTGGTTTTGTTTGTTTGGTTTTTTTAGAGGTAGAAAAGAAAACATGTAGAAGTGAAGAATCCCTGTACTACAGCAGCTTCTAAGTCTTAGGTACCAGCATCCAGGATGGAAACTAGAATCATGTGTCAACATAGAGAACAATGTCTCAGCATGGATTTTACAAGCAGCAGAGCCAGCTGGTATCTGAACATTCCCTAAGTTATCATTCTGAATGTTCGCTAAGTACAGCTGTAGTTAGTTAATACAGAAATTCTGAAGATTTATCAGGATACATCTTAAAATTTTCATCTTTCATGCCTCACTAGGTACCACAGTGGTCTATCTGCCATGTGAGATGCATAGCCTAGGAGTTGTTTGCTATTTTAATTTCTTCCAAAGAACACACCTGGTCAAATACTTCTTCAAGTATGACAAGAGAAGTTTTCCCTGCCTTTTTTTTTAACATCGTATTGGTCAGAGACTTGGTCAGACAGTAGGAGATCCAGATTTAATTTCTTGCCTGGCTAAGGAACTTCAAACACATTCTGTTATTTCCCAGGAAAGAAACATACCTTACAAACTGTTCAGCCCTGCTGAGGCTGTGTAACTAGGCAGAAGAGAATGAAAAATTAATTAGGCCAGAGAGAGAGGAAAATGTTCACAATGCTCTGGAGTGCTGGTTTGGGCACGCAAAATGAATCTGTGGGATGAATGTGAGGCAAGATTCGCACACAGCTTTCTATTGAGTGAAGCAACCATACTATATACAATCAGAAATTCGTACTGCTCAAGATTTGAGCTGGTGATAGAACTTTATTCCATACAAGATGACATTTTTCTATACGCTGATATTTTTCCTACCTTTTAACAAACTTTTTATCTCTGCTATTCTGAACTCTCCTACTCATGTGTGCTCCCAACTACATTCCAATAAAGCACAGAGCTTTCATAGATAAAGATGGCTGAAAAAAAAAAGAATTAAGTTGTGTCCCACTCCTGTATTTTCAGTTCTCAGATTTGCTTTTCTGGGTGGGTGTAAAGGTATCCACTTGCCATTACAATGTTCTGGAGAAAATTACCCACTCCAAAGCAGTACAAAGTTAAAAAGAGTTTATAAAGATGAAAGTTGTGGAACTGAAAGGCATACTTAATCTACTTATACTAAAACCAAATCCAAATCATCTCTCTTTCCTGTCCAGATAATAGGCTTATTCTCCAACATGGTCAGAGACTCAGTAGGAGAGAATCTTCTCCCTTCTGCAGAATCCTCTGCAGGAGAGAATCCTGGAGTAGAGAGGGGTGTTACTCTTATACCTAGTCTTTTCTTGGATTATATGCAGTTAAATTCTAGATTTCTATATAAATTATTGATTCTTGAGGTGGCGCCAATGATGTCTCCCTCCTATTATGATGCACCCTCTCCTCTTTAAATGTAAGCATTTGGCAGACAAGGTGCTCTCTCCTGCTCTTCTTTTTTTGACAAAACTAAGTACTGAGAAGTATTCACACCTGCCCCACCCAAGTGAGATGGCATTTAAATCTTAGGATGAAGCTGTTCTATGCAAATAAATTTTTTTCAGTTGTGAAAATCATCACTCATTATTTACACAAAACTAGGTACAGAATGAATACATGCAGCTCATTACTAGCTATAGTTTGGAACTGGAAAGGATAGCAACTGATTTGGCTGCATATTGTGTTTGGAACTGGTTTCTAGTACATCTTTCAGGTATACTGCAGCAGTACATTTATTTCTGGAATTAGAATTTTTAAAATCCCAAAAGGATGTGAATTTTTGTGTTGGTTTTCTTTTTTCTTCAGAAAATCAAGATTCATGTTAAAAAACTTTTAGACTTTGATCTTTTGAAAACATTTTTAGTTCAATGACAGCTAATCCCTGAACTCAAACTTTTTTTTCCCTCCTCCAAAAATTAGAATTATAGAATTGGAAGGGGACCATAAGGGTCATCAAGTCAAACTCTCTGTTTCTCACAGGACTATCTAAAACTAAACCATATGACTAAGAACATTGTCCTGATGCTTCTTGAACTCTGACAGAATTGGTGCTGTAGCCACTTTCCTGGGGAACCTCTCCTGATGCCATTTCCATTTCCTGATTCCATTCCTCATGTCCTATCACTGGACACCTTATTCCTATGAGGCCACTCTACCCTCGAGGGAATCCACAGCTCCTCTTAATTTAATGCCTTACTTAATGTAAACTTACTTAATGTATGTTCAATTCCTGTGTCTAGATCATTTATAAAAACTTTAAAGAGCACTGGCCTTAAAACTGAGCCCCAGGGACCCCCACTGGTGAGTGGGCACCATCCTGACACAACCCCATTTACTCTAACATTTTGAGCCTGACCCGTCAGCCATTCACCCAAGGTATTAGGAACTTGTCTAGCTGTATGCTGGATATTTTGTCCAGAAGGATACTGTGAATGACAAAAGCTTTTCTAAAATCAGAGCCCACATCTACTGGCTTTCCTTGATCAACTAGATGGATGACCATGTTATAAAAAGAAATTAAGTTGGTTAAGCAGGACTTTTCCATTGTGAACCTATGCTGGCTATGACTAGTGAATGCAAGTGGTTTTCAATAACTCCCAGAATAACCTTCTCCATAATTTTGCCAGGCACTGAAGTAAGATTGACAGGCCTGTAGCCTTCCTTCTTACCTTGCTTGAAAATTATGACATTTTCCAGCTTCCAGTTGACTGGTACCTCTCCAGACTCCCAAGACCATTGAAAAATAATGGAGAGAGGTCCCGTGATGACATTGGTCATCTCTTTCAGTACTCTGGGAGGAATCTTATCGGGCCACATAGACTTATGTACATCCAGTTGGAGCATTAAGTCTCAAGTTCAGAGTCAGCTGGGGGTTTCTGATCAAAATCCCCAAATTTGGCTGGTGACACCACTCACAGAGCCAGATATTGATCAGCTGGGTCTTCCTGTTTCTTCTCTCATTATTCCCTGCAACTGGAAGGATAGAGGAGAACACTGCTTGTGTTCCTGATCCCTTAATCAGTTTTCCCAAGGCTTCCCAAGGAAGTCTTTTAATCACTCTTGGACTTCTTGTTGCAACTTCATTACTGCCTACATGAAAAAGAAATAATGGATAATAGTCTGAGAGCTATACCAGTGTAGGAAGTTTTCTCTTCACATCTTTAACCTAATCTCCGGAGAGGCAGCAGACTTCCATAAAAAGTAGGTCAGACTGGCACTTTGGGCCTTCTGTTCCCCCAAGAAGAGTCTCCTATGACAGTTTTGATGTGGGGCATAGACTTAACCTTGGTGACACTTCCAATCTAGATGGACCATTGTCCTTGGCATTGTTTGGTTCCATTTCAAAAACCTCATACCTTTTGTGCAAGGGCACAGGGAAGGTGATATAGTTGCAGAGGAGATGTACCTGCTGTACTGAGCAGGGACTTGTTACCATTGCCCTCTGTAACTTAAGTCACCTCCTTCTGCTGGGTGGAGATAGGATAGGGCATCCTCTGTATCCCGTGTTCTGTCTGCTTGTGGAGCCTGTCCCAGGGAAGGTGAGGTGCAGTTCCAGTAATTTTTCTCTCTCACATTCTGTGATATTCCTCAACCTGTTCACTTCCTGATGGAGCTCAAGCTGTATTGCTAGACTGCAGAATCTCGAGTGTTATATCAGCAAAGATAATTTATGCAGATATTTTGCCATCTAAATACAGATGTACAGACTGATACAGATCACACAGGAATAAAAAAAGTCAGCTTCCATGTGATTTAAGAAACTACGGAGGTAGCATCACATTGTACATGTAGCTGCTCAAGATGTTTATGGAAAAGCAGCCTGCTTGCTGTTCGTGTAGCATAGCTAATATCTACAGGTTATGGCTCAGACAGTTTAAAACTTCTCCCCCGCAGAAGACAATAGTGCCACTTCTGCCATCTCCTTCAGCCTTAGCTTGGAACCACTTGAGTCTGCCTTCCCCTGTTGGACTGATGGCTGCCAGAATCTCCACTGGACTGTCCAGTTCACTCATCTGGTGGAGAACTGCTCTGTGTTGCCAGGTTGCTTGTCTGTCATTTCAGGAAGCTGAAGCAGGTCAGTACAAGAGAGGGAAGGACAATGTGGTAAACAAAGGATTGTAGATGTGGTGGGGTATGATACAGAATTTCATGATCAAGAAATTTCTCATTCAGCTTGTCTAATCAGCCAGAACAAACTTACAGTCAGTAGACTTTAATTATAATTGCATCTAATTGTTTTTTTCCTTTTTTTTTATTTTTTCTTTTTTTTTCTTTAACTGCGGTATTGTGGTGCTGCATCAACAGTAGTTCTTGACACAAGAATGCACGTTAGGGAATCTAGGGTAGGAAACGGAAAGAACTATATGAGTAACCATCTCATGCCCACTCCATCGTTTACTTACTATTTATTTCCATTAAGAAACTGATCTCTGAACCTGAACAGCCATCTCTCTCCCTCCTTCCAGGGGAGCCCCTGCCCACGCAGGGAACAAGCAGGGAAGGCTGGGCCTCAGTGCATGCAAGGGGAGCTGAGTCATAAGCCCCGAAGCTGGTGGTAACATCGAGGGTCAAGCAGTGCTGGCCATGACCAGATATCTAGTTAATCATCTCAAGCAAGCCATAGCCAGAAATAGAGGCACCTTCAGGCCTAAGTGACAAATAAATGGGGATTTTCAAAAACCTAATAGTGAAAAATGTGGGCGCCAGTCAGAAGTTCACATCCTTTTCTCAAGCAATCCCTGCATGACTTATTCCAGGCGGTACAGAGCTCCCGTGACAGCTGAAAATGATATCCAGACTCAACCTTAGAAGTATTTTTCTTCCCTTAGCACAGTGGCTAACACATCCAGCAATAGCTAAATGAATTAGGATCCTAAGCCATATTTTCAAACGATTTTGGCATAACATCACATTAAAACAATGGAACGTAGGTTCTTAATTCACTTAGTCATTTTTGAAAAGGAACAGAGGATTAACAAGGATCATGCTACAAATACACTTACAGTCTTGGCATGTATTTAAGGCTTGCTATCTGTATATGCTGTGTCAGTCTCTTGACCTCTGTGTATATGAAGATGACACTCAGAATTCACACACCCTTCTGCTGTTTCTGTCTGGCCATGCTAACTGGCCTCTGAACCGTTAGCACTGCCTTTTTTTAGGAGAGTTTTCTAAAAGCCCATGAAAAACAACAGACATTGAGAATCTGATTTTGGCATCATCAAATGGCACTTTAAAAAAAAAAAAAAAAAAACAACCAACAACCCAAAACAGGACTCTCAACAAAGATGTCAGTGACTCAACAGCTCTCAGTAACCACTGCAAAATAAACATTAGATGGTAATTGCTACGTAGGGGTTGAGCATCTGCTAAGAGGAACCATGTTTTCATTGAACTATGATTCTAACAAAGTAATCGCTCCCCAGCAGAAATATGGCTGAAGGGCAATACTTCAAATATGGAGTGTGTTGATACACAGCAGCCTCCCCTCATCCACCAAACACAGTGTGCTCGAGTATATAAAAAACAGAAGGGTTTTATTTGTTTGTTTCAAAAGAGGATGTTTTACAATAAAAGAGATTTTTTTCAAGTCAAGCATTTTTTGATTACTTGTGTGGTATCGTGTTCCCTGAAGCAGCGTGCTACCAAATGCTTCTGAAGGTACCTTTATGTGTGGGTTTGGCTTGCGCTGTGCAGTGGAGATGCAGCCTGGTGCCAAACCAACACTGGAAGTCCACACGCCGAAAACCCCTCTCAGCAGGAATTATTAGCCAGGACACAGCTGTAAATGTATGCAGCCAGCCTGGTTCCCCGGGCAAACGAGGTCCCGTGGTCTAGGGAGCCAACTCTGTGGCACACACTGCACGCCTTCCTGACCTGTGGTTATTTTGACTAAAATCAACTTCAACAGCATTGCACTGTGAGCGCCATCCTGCCCGGCATCTTCAAAAAGAACGCTCATTCCTGGGAAAATATTCTCTAATTGGTAACTCAAACTCCTAAAAGCAAGCTTCTTTTGATGGTAAAGCTATGGCAAACTGGAGGAGTGTTTGCTCTCTGCCATAATCTTGGATAATAGAGCCAGTTTTCTAAACAGAGCCGAGCTTTGGGAATCGGCTATTCCTGTCAGACCCAGATTCCTCGTAGCAAGAATGCTTGCAATCTGTGCGACTCTCTGTCCCAGGACAGTATGGCTGTGTAAACAGACTACAGTGGGATTATACTGAAATTTCACATCATATACTCACAGACTGACCAGCTTCCACAGCCTTGGCCATTGTTTTTACCTGTGTAACAGTGTTATCTGGGAAATACAGCTAGAAGAGAAAGGAACCACCGTCCCGCTACTCTGCAGATAAAACAACGAATGCAAGTCTAAACAAGGATATATTAAACAGTGCATTTTCTTATTTTTTATAATGTGTCGTGTACAAGTATATAGCACATGGGATACATCCAGATGCTAAGCCAAGTCTGGAAAGCCACCCAAGTTTTTGCATACCTATTTGAGTTCCTCGAGGAGCAGAGGCTGACTTTTGTAAATGCTGAGAACTCTTGGTTCCCAGTGGAGCAAAAAGGCAGAGCCACTCGTACCCCGGCTGTACAAGCAACTACTGCAAACTGTGTATCTGCACAGTCAGTGCCTTGGAAAAATCTGCTTCACGGTGCCAAAATTTAAGCACTTGTTTTTGCAAACTTAATGACAGAATTGTAGCATTTACACAACTGTATGAACAACATCAGCAGCAAATTTTAAAATTAGTAGCTTTTGATCTTCACTACATTTCTTTAATATATATGTGATTTAAAAGATTAAATTGTGCTTTCTAGCATAAACATCAATATCACTCTAAGTTCTTCTCTCCTACCACACCTCTAACTCAATAATAATTTTAATACCTGACCTCCCATTAGGAGTAACAAATTCTAATCTGGAATTCCTGTATAGAACAAAACCAGTATTTACTGAAAACAGGTTTTTTAGGCTGGCTATAACATATCATTCGCAGCATATACAAGAGAGAAAGCAGTTGAACTTAACAAATAGAGCTGTTCAGGGAGAACTCCTGCAACTCTTAATACCACTTTATTAGTAGTGACCCGAATCATTTCTGTTTTGGAGTGATCCTCACAATTCCTCTCAGATACTGATAAATCCAAGTGGTTGGAGAACTAAAAGTCTCAATGCAAAGGCCCTTAAAGAAATAGGCTTTAGAGCGTGACTTAATAAAAACTCCCACACCAAGCTGCCTGGCAACTGAAAGCGCAGAAAAGAGAGACACTGAAGAGCAGTTAAGTGGTCGATTCCACCGAAATTCCAAGGATTTTGATTCTCACATCCCCTTTACAACACTGAAAAACCTCTTTGTATCTATTAAAATGTCATGAGGGAAAAGAAGGCTTTTGGATGCTATCTGGCTTGCATGAAATAAGATACTGTATAAACACAGAGGGCAGTCCCTTCCCTGCAAAGCGCACAAACATAAATGAAAACAGCAAAGCTGGCTGTAGCGAAAGGAAACGATCAGCAGGATGGGCCACGGGGAAGAACCGAGTCACAGTAAACGGGCTGCCTCTCATCTCTTCTGCAGGCACTCCAGCAAAGAGCTCAGCAAATTGCCAGACCATAAAGCCTCCACATTTCACCTGAGAAACCCAAATCACAGCTTGCCAAAAACAAACCAGCCTTTAACCTTTTTAGTCTTTTAACCTTTACATAAACTGTGCTTGTTTTCCCGTATGAACAATAGCCTTATTGTTTAAGCTAAAATACAGTACATGACCTGTGATGTTAGGAAATGAACGAATTGTTGTGTTGTCAACAGTTACTTTTTTTCCACGCCTCCCTATATCTAGGAATTTCTTTCCACGTCTGTAGTTTTAAGGAAAACACGACAATTTGGAGAAACCCTACATTAACAAATTATAGAAGTGAAAATTACATAACATGGATTTTCAGTAATTCAGAAACTCCTAATATAGGCCCCCTTTTCCAAATAATTCAATTCAGAATCCAATTTAGGCATGTTATTTTCAAGAGTTTACATTGCCCAGAAACTCTCATTTCAGGCACACAGCGGGCACTTTACAAAACCTGGCTACTCATTAAATGCCAAAATGGAAGGAGAGCTCTTCCGAACATCTGGCCAGACTGTGGCTATGTGACTCAAGATGACTGCATGAGAAAATACAGGGTAGGTAAGACAGTAACACAAGATTACAAAGAAAATTCAGACATTCAAGCAACATTAGACATGAAGCCCATCTTCAAACACTCATTGCTTACTACAAGTTCATTTAAAATTGGAAAATGTCCAAAAGGATTATAGCAAAGATGAAGATAAGCTAGAATTTGTCCAGACAGCAGAGATGGTAGCCGAAATATCCTTCTTCTCAAGGACAAGCGACAACAATATAACAACTAAGAAATAAAAGCTTTTGGAAAAGGACCCTTAGAGTCCAAAGAAGTTTTAAAAAATAAATTCATGAACAATATGAAATGTCCCATAAGCAATTACACAGAGTTTTCTAAATTAGAACACTTCCATCAACTCAGGAAGGAAACACTTCTCACTTTTGTGGGACCAACTGGACATTGAGTGGACCTGTGAAAAAATGTTTATGTAAAGGAAATATTTTCCCAGGTTGGAACCAGCTCTAAAATGAAAGGACAGGTCTGGAAGGTTAAGTATAAATGGATTTATCAGGACCAAAATACTGCTTGACAAAGCTGATTTTGGACCTTGTTTTAGCTAACAGCTTTAGAGCCTGAGGCAGCATTCATTTTATTATATATAGCCTTGAGAGAATTTATATTTAGGAGAAGAATTTTTTTTGGCTGGTTTTGATCAGCTGTCTCCCTTCAGGCACTGCTTCCATGATCCCCTGGGAAATGACCAAAAATGCTCATCTGATTGCTCTTTTGTGGGATATGCTTATGCATCACATAAATTAAATGTGAAAAGGGATATGCGAAAGAAATGTGAAAGGGATACCTCTTCAATGATATAATGCATATTTTAATCAGAGGGTAAGGAATTATTACCCTACAGCTCAGAGACTTTAACCTACAAAATTCTATGTGAGTCCATCAGGGCTAGGTCAAGAAGCATAAGACAACCTTAACATGCTACTTTTAGAAAAATAGTATGAATATATCATAAATTGGATAGAAACATGAATAATCTGAAGAGAAAAGAAAGAATATAATCAAAAAGAGGTATACCTCCCAAATAAGGACTCCTCTGAGCTAACAAGAATGACATTTACATGGTTTTCATCAAAAAAAAATGAAAGAAAAGAAAGGAGAAAAAAGAAATCGTTCCACATAATGCAACAGCTCCTCAGTTAATGTAAACTGGCGCCAGTTCATTGAAGTCAATGGAGCTACAGTGATATGTACCAGCTGAGGACAGGGCTCTGAATTTGTAGGCATTTGGCACAATGCCAGCCTCTGTCTGCATACAGACCAGTATTGTGTATGTAAACACTGTCTGACTCTCTAAAAATCATAATTTTTAAAAAATGCTTTATAGTTCTGATGAATTTGTCATGTAAAACAAATCACGGGCTTCCTGTGTTCAGTGCCTCCATCTGAGCAGCAGATACAAATTTGCAAGTATGTGCTCTGTGCTTGCTCACCAAATCCCACCAATCTAAAGGATGGCCCACCTAGGGCTCTGTTTAAAAGATGCAGATCAAAAACAGAGTTGAAGGTACACCTCAAATGATGGGAAGCTGCTGCTTCTCAAAAAATTCACAGGAAAACGGTGTAAGAGATTAAATCAGCAGATAAATCTTGGAACTGACTTCAGAGGGGTTGGTTTTCTTTGCTCAGTGGAGTTGCTCTGTTTGCCAATATTTGCTGCTTTGCTCACACGCTGTTGAACAAGTTTGATAAATGTCATTCTGCTTTTTGGGTTTAAACCAGCCTCTCAGCAGCAGAGTGTCTTGTAAGCTTCCTTCTTGTGAACAGCAAATACATTTGATTGGTGTTTTGCTCAGAAAAATAAATATTGACTGTGTTTAGAAGGACTTTTTTCCCAAGAACTTTGACGAGAGGACTAGATGATGGATTTGGAAAAATCATAGCTGCTTTGCTCACTTATGCCAAAGCCCAGGGGGTGGGTGCTCCCCTGGGTGCCCTGTCCACAGGGATGTG
>JAOXNG010000012.1:74342903-74356361 GCA_028566535.1 Scolopax minor
GGGGGGAGGGGCCATCTGTCGTTCTGGTTGGTCAATTCGGTCAAAACCACAACATTGATTTATTGCATTTACGGTTAAATCTTGAACAATAAAGAAAATTAGTCCTACTGGCATTCATATCTTTTGAGAATGTAACTATGCAGTGACGTGTGCACAACAAACTGTGTGCACAGGAAAATTTAAGCATGGGCATGATAGTACACATTAAGGTAATCCTTACAGAGGATCCTGTAATCCTGACAGAGTGGGAAAACAGAGAAATGAAAACACCTCACTGAACTCTTAATACATGAACAAATAATGATACTAATGTTGTCCAAAACATGGAAATATTTCATCTTCTTAAAAGACAAATTATTCAATCATAAAATTTAATGCACACTTGTTTTTCTTAAAATGTTGCACATACAAAGATCATATAGAGAAGATATCAAAATTGCAAACTCAATTTTTTGAAATATAAAATAATTTAGAGATATAAATGATATTGCTGTACTTTCATTCATCTGTCCCATTACCCTGCTTAAGGGAATGCTTTCCTTGTTCATGTTTGAAACAATGCGAGAAACAATGTGAGATTGCTTCAATTAGAAGTTATTATAAGCTAATATTGTAAATAAGAGAAAGAAAACATTCAATTCTCTATTGTTTAAAATTTTTGTTTGCATTAATGACTAATAATTTATAGAAATTGAGATTTTTTAGGCTTTCTGTTATTGTTCAAGGTTTTACTAGTATCTCGGGATGTTAAACCAGAGCCTTTAATAAATGTGAGGCATTTAGATTTTTCTAAAACATATATTCAGATCTTTATGGATCTCATAGTTCATTCAGTAATGTTTCTTCCATGAATTCTTAAACTGCAGTGGTTTCTTCAAGCCCTATTCTGAATGAAACAGAAGGACCAATAATATCTGTTGCAGCTGGCAAATAACCAGAAAATTCAAATGTTGATCATCCAATATATTTGTTAACTCCTAGTTCAACTAAATAAATGTAATTTTAATGTAAACTTTAAAAAATATATACTATTAACAAAAAAAAAATCAATTACATTGCAGCAGGAAAAATATTTCCAGATATCAGCATCTCGGTCCTTAAAAACAGGAATTTCCAAAACAAAATATTTGTATGATGGTGAGAAAAGGGGTTTGGTTTACAGATGGGAGAACTATTTAGAATGAATTGGAGGGAATTATCTTTTAATTATCATGAAGCAAGACTTTATTAAGCTATGTTTTCTATTCAAAAGTGGGCGAGCTTTCCAGGATTTAAAGGTTTACTGTGATTGTGTTGTGCAGGCTTAACTGATTACTTATGATAGCATTAATGAAATGGAGAATGGTTTTATGAAAGCATTCCCCTACCTATTCTGAAAGGCCTGCACATACTCTCACTTATAGAGCTGCAGCTAATATCTATACTGAAGAAAATTATTTTATGTTAAAAATTCCATAGTTAACAGGTAAAAGGTACACTTTTGTGTACCTACTGAATCTCTTGGCAGAGGGGAACACCTCTGTTTTCTAAAGGTGTAAAGGTGTTAATCTTTTGTAAAGCTCTGACGCAGGGTTATAGATACTATATGGCATTTCCTTCTAATTTTTTTTTTTTACAGACTGTTGCTGTAATTACAGAATAATTAAAACCTTCAAGTATTCAGTAAAATGTTACAACTTTGCCAACAACTAAACCAAACAAGCTGTCATCTCCACATAGTAAGTCTGAACTTTGCTTATCTGTTTTATATTATCCAGTGACAAATTATACCAGTCGTTTGGCTTACCACAAGAGTGAGAGTGCGAGGAAACAACCCCACAGCCAGGTGAGCAGCAATGAGCAGCACTGTCACGATGTCCTGGACTTTAGTAGTGTTTGTCTTTCATATCTGCGCTTTGTACGGGTAAGGAGAAGAGCATCTTCTTTCAATCCTTTCAAGCTTTTCTATCTGTAACAACAAAGCTTAGTAAGGACTAATCAAAAGCACTAAATAAACTTTTAAAGTAAGTAAAAAGGAACCATAGGTGTGCACTTCAATTATACGCAGATGTGAATGAAGAAGGGGGAAAAGTGTTTTCTAAGGTTTCAAAGTCATTTGTTATTGGCTTGGAAGCCTTCAAGTTGAAGTTTGAAAAGCTTCATGAAGAGGATTTTTAATTTTGTTTTACTTTTACTCTGATTAAACTTTCTAAAATGTTTTTTAGAAGTTATTTAGTGCTACAGGTAGGAAAATTGACATTTACAGGTAGGAAAAAATCCCCTAAACTTAATAAAAACAACCCCCCTTAAAGAGCACCCTATTGAAAATGAAGGGTCCGTGAACACCAAAGATCTATTAGCTATGTTTTTTACATTATACAAATTGTTCTCATGACACCCCAATGTTACAAGTAACTGGTTTTAATAACATGGTGATCATAAAGCATAATTCCAAGAAATGTCACAGCTTTGATTTTTGTCAAAGATTACATGATGGAGTATATAACAAGGCTATGTCACATCCACAGGGAGCTATTCAATATCCACCAGAGCTCACTGTTTGAGGACGATTATGTTGTAACTAAATCACTGAATACAAAGATGAAACCATAGAGACCTGATTTATCTAGTAGCAGAAAGAAGCGTGATGGGGTGTTAACTATATTTTTCTTGTTAAGGCATTAAGAGCAAGTCCTGTTGTCTTTGGAGAGAATTATGAATGCTTTTATAATCTCTTTACCCTTTAATAGGACAAACTGTGTGAGCATTTTAGTAAATGTTATGTTAGACACCTAATGTCTTGGGATTTAAAAAAATAATCGGTGTGTTTGCATAGCATGATCAGTGGTACTTCAAAAGAGCAGAGAAACAATGAGAGAACACCAATGGCATGTCTCTAAAGGAACAGGTCTGGAGAATGCAAACTTTGTGTGACTAGAGGCACCATGGTGGGCAATGCTGGCGAGTAAAGTGCTACAAGACTTCCAAGCTCATGTGGTAAATCTTTCAGACTCAGGCAAGGAAACCTGAAAGATAGATGGGAAGATTATAAAGCCATAAAAAAAGCAGCAAACGTGAATGGACAGAACACAAAAATATATTGTGGCATTTCCAATCTTCTCTTTTTATTCTCTTTAATTTAGGGCAGGGTTGTAAGTCTCAAAGAATATAAAAGATAAGAAAAAGAACCTCTGTTAAGAGGTGAGAGTTCAGGTTATAAATAAAAGCTGTTGAGGTGAAGTAAAGTATGAGGAAACGTAGCCTAGAAAGCCTGAACAGCTGCTAGAATTCCACCCGAGAAAATTAATAATAAATGCAAGGATTTAGGATAGTTTCCAGTTTTAAAGAATTCTGATTCTTTTTTTGTTTTAGTATCATTTCAAAATTAGGAGGGTAACACCTCCAGGAACAGCCCAAGTCTGTATAAAAAGGCAATTTTCAATTTACTTGGCTAAATATTAAAAAACACCTGATTATGAATCTCAGTGTCATAAAGTCCCAAAGACTGTATCATAGAGTTGCCGTGGAATACTCTGTATTGGCATAGAATATTTAGAATCTTGTTTCTTTAGAAGAAAATAATAGTTGCATCATAGTTGCAAGGAACTATCTTGAAAAATATTACTGAATTTGACTCCTATTCCAAGTGCAAGCTAAGCATCTCACCTTGCCTAATGTATACAAAAACACACATTCCTGTGAAAACCTTACCTCCTCCCCATTATTTTTTCTGTGAAAAGAAGTAAGAGAAAAAAAACCCCAAGACATCACTTGATTTTAACACATGTTCAAGTTCTAAAAACGAAAGCATGTCAGTCTGGGTGAAATTGGACAGAAGCCCAGGAATGAGTAAAGAGATTGCTAAAAAATATTCCCATAACAAACTGAACAGATTCTTTATATCTGTTACTTTAAGAATAGTTGTACAGCTTACTTTTATAGTCAATCAGTAAATTCTTGTACCTGTTGAGAAGTACGAGAGAACTCCTCTGAGTTCTGTCTTTAGCCTAGAACTGCAAGACTTTGTTGAGAACTATTGCTTTATTGCTTCATGATTAGAACAGTGTATAATTTTTGACTCATTAGCCTATTAGAAAATGTGTTATGTCTACTTTTTTATTTTTATTGTATTCTTCATCTTGTTTAATTACAGAAATGGTAGACCGAACTGCATATTATTGGTGAGTTTAAAAATACAGCACAATTGCCTTTGGATTTCACTGGAATTTTCTACCAGGGTCAAAAGTCAAGATCCTAACACTGATGCTCTGATTTCTGCTTTTGAATTTGAGATAAAATGAATTAGAATAGCCATAGGAACATTTTCTAAAAGCATACCTTGGAGTCCTCTTGCAAAAAAAGTTTTAAAGAAGCTCATCAGCTGTATATTAACCTATATAGATATACGTATGTAAGGCAAAGCCAGTTCATTAAAACTGAGTGTAAAAACTCCATCTTAAGACAGGGTGACATTTCCAGAGCTTTTTCTAATTAACTTTTTTGTATTTCACTTTACTTAGATAAATAAGTACCCATGACATACATCTATCAATGTTATTAAATTCTATGAACTACAATAAATACCAGTATGGGTAAGCTGTAAGTGCAGTAACCAAAAAACCAACTGAATAACCAAACAAAAAGAGGCTGATGTACCATATTAATTCCTTTTTTACTGTCTTCAACAGCTTTCTTTTTTTCTATATTGTAAATTTCTGTAGGACAGTTGAAGGATATCTGTTGACTTTTGGCATAATTCTGCCAAATATTATGGTGGTTCCACTTGTTTAACATGTATGATATTCTAGAAAGTTGATTTTGAAGCTGTTATACTTAGAAAAAGAACTGGATGTTATGGGTAAAACTTAGATTCCCATAAAAGTAATAGATGTATGGTATACAGGTGCACTATTTGAGAACTTCCAAATAGAAGCTTATGATAATGTATTTTGAATATTCACGGTACTTTACATGGAACATGTATTTGCAGAAATATGAAAACTGTTGTGCCAAAAACTAGATTGTATATCTGATACCCATGGATTCCTTCAGTGAGATTCCTGGTGCAGTCCTGTAGTAGGTCTACATCTTTGTTTCATCATGCAAACAATAGCAACAGAAAACAATATGGTACCTAAGGAGGAAACAAGAAACTGTATCCAGTTAGGATAGAGAAAAAATAAAAAGAGGAATAGTAACATTAACATTTTACTGGGTAAAACTAAGACTTTGGGTAAAATGTAAAGTACAGAAAAACAAAAACACAAAATACAGAAAATAACCTTAAGGTAAGAAAAACATGAGATAGTTGTATTTTGTCAGAGCCATGAACATCTTTCAAGATACTTGATTGTATAACACGATTGGCTGATATGTTTGAAAATCATGTGATATACTTGCAATTTAAAAACCAGTGATTTGCATCTAAACAAATCTGCATCCATTGGTTAAGTTAGACTACTGTACCTTTTTAAAAGTAATTAAAGCTTTTTTGCAGTCATGAATGATGCAAGATAAGTTTCTTGCTTATCTGTTGCGTACAAGGAAGGAAATTTAATTTACAGAGGCTGTAAAATTAAGACTTAATCTGGCAGTATCTGTGAAATCAGTGGGCATGAGGAAATGCATGTACTGAGAATAAATCTAATTCTGATATCTCACAGGACTGTAATAATGCCAGTATACATTTATGTAATACCTTTTTTCTAATGGACAACATAGGTGTAACTATTGCTGATACCTTTTTCCACAGTTGTTCAAGCTGGTTCAAGCTGTGAGGGAAGGTTCTCTTCCCTCACAAGAAGGCCATACCAAATACTATTGTGATTCTACAATGCATCCTCGGCCATTAAGCACATACTTAACATTTATTTAGTCTATTTTTTGTGCCCACCATAAGAGTAAATTCTATGCTGTCCACTTATTTGCAGCCCTGTCAGGGCACAGAGTAGGTGAGGAGGCAACAGGGTGTCATTTTGACATCTTCTGTCAATTCATAATTGATTATATCTTAATTAGAGTTCTATAAAACACATATACATGTAATCTACTTCTCCCAAATCATAGTGGAAATCTCAGGGAACATTACAACTGTAATCTTTGTTTTAAAAGCAATCAAAATTTTCACCAACTTTCCATTCAGCATTTACATCTTACTGCACTGTTCCAAGTAAATATGATGTACAATCTACTTTGTCCTTAATCAAATATTTAAAAGGTTCTGAAAAATGCATTAATGGTGTAGTCTTCCTTAAATCAAAAAGGTAAGTCAATAGTCATCATAAACTATTGACATCAGAGAAGATCAGATTCCGTGCTCTTGGTTTGAGATAACCCATCAATAATATTGAATGTGTGTTTATTCATTAATTTCTGGCTATCAGTCTGCAAGATACACTCAGTTGTTCCGTTTTCCTTGACATATGTTTCTGTGATGTTGTTGTTTTGATATCTGAGACCCAAAGAAAGCTGTAATGGTAGTTCCAACTTTGCTAAAGGGGTTACTGACATTGTGTAGTGATGATAGATTTGCATTTGGAAGTACTTATTATGCCTACAAAACAGACAATTTCACAATAATCCTGAGTTCAAAAGTTTTCACCTAAAAAAGCACAGTGAAATTTGTTTTCTGTAAGCAATATGTCTTTTTTATTGCTGTTGTCAACGTCCTGCTCTTATGGATCTCTGATGCAGTGCAATTTTAAGAAAATCAATCAACTTGAAAAATTATATGTCAATATCATCCATGCTCTGCATTTAAGGTCATTAGCTTTGACAGGTCTAAGTCATAGCAAAATTAATAGAAATTTAGAATCCAGAAATTCTTTTGGTCTAATCAGAGCAACTAAAGTATTAGACATAATGGCAGAAATCTTCTGGAGCTATTTCATAGTTCATAGCTCTCATATAGAAATTTCTAAATGGTCAGCAACCATGATATCTTGACAGGCCAATCATTTAGACCATTCATGCATGGAATTACAATGAAATTGATTTACAGTGACTTCTGGGGTCGAGTCATTATTAGTTATGAATCAATAGATATTTTTCTCAAAAGCAAATCTGACAAAAAATATCCAGGTGGTCTTGGTGTTTGCCCATTTTGTCACAAAGAACTTAATGAAAATTAAACAGCTGTAAGAGGATTTTAAACAGAAAAAGAGAAGTCGGAGTCTGGCATTCTTCAGTAGTAACTTGAGTAACTAACTCTTGTCTAAAACTCACTATGCAAGTTGTTCCAGTTATTTCAGTGCACACTGTTCAAAACAAATTATCACACACCTATGCAGTGAAATATACTTGAGAGACAAATTCAAGCAGGCTATAACTATGTTACTTACTAAATGTCCAAGACCTGAGTGAATTTCTGCCATCATCCTGACGTCTTGGTGGTGAGGGCTCAAGGCAAGCTATAATAGAGCAGCTGGTTGGCCTTGATGCTGTTTGATACTGCTTTTTGAGAAGTCCTGGCAGGGGCTGCCCCCCTCTCATTCAGGAGCTGGGTTTATCCTGAGCTGCTCACCCTTCTCTCCTGCCTGAGCTGAGCTACTTGGCATCGACGCCTATGCCTACCTTGTTTATCAGGATGAAGAAGCTGGCCTGCAGTCCCCTGGTTTGGCTTCAGACCTATGTCATGACTGTGAATTTGCCTGGCAATCCCTGGCCAGTTAGCTGACCAGAGCTACTGCTCTGCTCCGCTCTTGTCTGGGGATTTTGGTGCTGTGCCCTTGTCAGTTAGGCCACTGCCCTGCCGGCCTTGCTGTCACCCTTGGCTCTCAGTCTGCCTTCCCTTACAGAGAAGAAAGCTGTCGGTGCTCCCTGATGTTAACTCCTGTATTATAGTCTAATTATTTAAGATCCTGAGGAGAAGACAGTCATACAATTGCATATTTCATGCATACACATGGTAATGAAACACTTCAAGTTTTCTCTAAAGAAGTACTTTTGCCTCTTCCCAAATTATAGAAACCTAAAATACGTGGCACGGAAGATTAAGCCTATGACTATTATAAATATGACATGTATGAATACAGGTCAAATATATAAATCACAAGAGAGAATTTCATAAATAATAAAGAAGGCTTCGGCATATAAGTGGAGATCTTGCAGATGGAGGAAAGTTAAGCCCGGAAGGAAAGGTTTTAAATGTCCACTGCTGAGGTAGGAATAAAATGCAGGTTTCATGACTGCCAGCCCACCACTGTGTTCCCAAAGCACTGCAGCCTCCATTACTGCCCATGATCTGCTTATTGCTCCACTGTATAAGCGGAATAGTATCTTTCCAGAGCTGGCAGAAATAGTTGAAATTCTGAAGAATAAAAGCTGAGCAAATAGCAGTGATGAATTTCAGCTATCATGACTCCACTGCTGAAGTACAGCCAGCTGGAAGTAAGAAAAACCATGCTGAAGACAAGGATGAGACAGTGATTGATAGCCTTGTTTAAGAGATGGATGAGATCAGTCTGACACTTTCTGGCATGAACTGTATTTCCTGCTGTTCAGGCAACTTAATTTCATTTATGTTCATTTATGCCAGCTGGGTGTATCTTTTTCTTCTCTTCCCTCTTCCATGTGCTGTAGTTTCACATTTTTTTCCTAAATAGCATCCCTACCTTTGGTTTAAAAATGTAATTAAAAGACAGTTATTCACTTGATCCATTTAGCTGATGTTTCTTTTGTTTCCCCTTTTGTGTGCTCAGGAAAAAAAGAAAAGCTTTATGTGCTCTTTATTATGATTCTACCTGGAGATACGCAATTCAGGCCACAGGCCAGTGTTAGTTTATTGACACTGACCTGTGAAATATTTCCTGTCCTCTTATCTGTCTGTTTTTCTCTAGCTTTCATGCTCTGTATTCCCTGTGACTCTGAAATTATATATCAGCTAGCAGTGGGACTGCTGCCCCCTGTGTGCTGTACAGTAATGCATCGAGTATGCCATCATTAAGATAAATTAATGTCCTTTTCTGAACATTTGAGTCTGTATTTTTCAGTACAAAAAAGCAGCTGTGCTTGAATTAGGATTTAGGACATCACTTAAATGCTGGAAATACATTGATTATTTAGCACAATTTTGGCAAGGGAATTAGGAGGATTCAGGATAGTGTTTTGTGTAACTTATGATGTTTCTGTTTGTACATCATTCTGTACATTCTGTACATCATTCTATTTGTAACATGATATTTCTGTGAAATACTGAGGCAGAAATAAAATAATAGGAAAAGAAATAAGAAAAACATTAGAGATAGGTAACGTTTTCTTTGAGAATTAGGTTTGAATTATAAAGTTACAAAATGCTAGTAAATCTGCAAACTTTTAGCAAATCTACTATGTCTTGCTATATGTCATTGGTCCTAAATCTGAGCTGCAGAATATAAGTGCTGAAAGTATTTTACAGGAACAATGGTAGGGAAAAAAAACCATGGAAGAAAATTCATCCTCACACCTATTTTTTAAACAGGCATGTTTTTACATTCAAGATCTTACACACTAAATATGTAGAATTGTGTGTGTATTTATGTAAGCATAAATTTATTTAAGTAGTGTAATAATTGTTATCAGATTGATGAGTATACACCATAATAGTATCTTCCAATATTAGGATTAGCTCTGGCATACAAGCAATCAAGAATTCTATTCACTGGAAGTTTGAAGAGCAAACTAAACTTTTCCCTCTCTGAGTAGGGAAATAGATGAAGGAATAGAATTTGCCTTATAGATTACATTTCCATGATATATCAAGTGTATGAAATATGAACAACTGATTTTGAAAGTATACCCAAGAAATTTACAAGTCCAAAGTCATATCTTCACTTCTTTGTAAGGGGCTCCTATTATAGCATCAGAAGGGCAGAAGTCTGGTCTCACACCTGTCCCTGTCCATGGATATTTTGGCAAAGGAGGAAAGGGAAGCAGGGAATGAGAGGAGTGAATGCTTCCATTCCTTTTACTTCTCTTTACTCCTTAGGCCAGCAGCATGGCTTATTCAGCCATAAGTATGTCAAATCATGGAAGAAGTAGGATCAGCTGAACAGGAACTCTGATCCACAAGTGGCCACACTTGATTGGGGCTTGCCTTTTTTGTTGTTGCTGGAAGGTGCTTTCATTGCCTTCACCTATGGTTAGAGCAGACTCTAGCAGTAAGGAAAGGTTCTGCTAAAGTTCTGCTACAGATGTAAAATTACAGCAACTTCGAAGTTAAAAATTCTCATTGTAGAACATTAAAGGGTTATTGGAAAAATACATTAGGGAGGTAATACGAAAAATTCCTGCTCCTTGCACAGAGAACAATAAATAACACATGATTCAATAGGCTACCTCTTTGTTATATTATGAATCTGTGAGACATATTAGTTTTCCAGCACACATTACTCAGTGTGTGATGTTCATATTATGAAAATCTGTCTAAAAAACACCTCAGTTGCAAAGTTACAGTGCCAGCTTTGATGGTTTTCTCCAGAGATTCTAAAATATATTGTTTCCCATCTCAATCCCACTTTCCCAGATTTCCTTTAAGTTTCTTTATATGTTACTTGCTGGTTTTTTCAGGTGAGTCTAGATGAGTTCTTTCCCGTCCTTGCCAGCTATTATCTTTGATCTGTTGGAATAAATTGAGATTTCTGTCAGAGTGGAAGTACTCATTAAAAATTTCAGTGAGTGTGTATTTGAATATCACTAGAATAAAACTAGCGTCTATGGACTTAGTATTCAAAGAATTCTGATTTATAAAAGTAACAGTAATGTTTAAAAAACTTTGCTTATCTGCCTGACAGTTGAAATTAGTTACCTGAAAAGGCTAAGAACTGTTGGAGCCCAACTTGTTGGGTTCCTTAGAGAAGATATCATATTATCATCACTACTTCTGTGAGGTGGGACAATTCACTGCTCCAAATTAAGTTACATGAGAGATGAAGTTTGGCATTTTATCCTTCAGAAATTACTGTGAAAATTAAAATATTCAGCTGATTAAAAAAAAAAAAAAAAATTCCAAAATGTGACCTCAAGACAGCATGAATCACTTGTACTGTGAATTTCAAAATGTGGCAATACTATTTTTTAAGTGTTTATGTGGCTTTCTAAATATTAGTTTAGTAATGACAGACATATATATACTTAGTAGAACTTGTTGGATTTGTCTCCCATCCTTACTTTTGACTATGAAAACAGTTCTAGCTGAAAGTGAAGTATTCACTGATAGAAGATGAATTTGAATTCTGACATGCCAAAGTATAAGAAAGAAGTTCCTGGTTATGGTGCCTTGCTTTGCTCTCCAGGTTAGTCTTGGCAAATTACGGATAGCTTCATATGTCAAGAAACAAAAATCTCCACAAATATTTTACAGATACTTAAAAAGAAGGAAAAAAATAGGTGGGTGTAAGTTCATAAACATAATCACAGCATTACACAAGATTGAGGAATACATTCTCATGGAATGTATAAATACCAGAAAGTAAAATAGGATAAAATGCTATTGAGGAATACATTCTCATGGAATGTATAAATACCAGAAAGTAAAATAGGATAAAATGCAATGTGGGTATTCCACAACTGAAACGTTCTAGATCACTCTGATTTCACTAACAGCAAGTTTTCCAATGAAAATAAAGCAGGTCTAATATATTAAAATAAAGTACTTGTTATGGTGCCGTATGTAAATTAAGGTGGAAAAGGTGTAGTGTTTAATACAAGATTTATAAAAAATGACTTGGCAAAAACCAATGTATAGGAAGAGAAATATCAACTGAAGAAAATTACTGGTAAAATTCTTTAAAGATCATTCTAGAGGCTGATTTAATATTTTTATTAATAATCTTATTACAAAATGTAGTATTGCAGTAATTTGTATTGATGGCTGTGAATAGAATGAACTATTAGAGAGAAGGATCAGAAACTTGCACAAGGCAACCCATTTTATCTCCTTACTTGGGGTAAATACTTGAATATTGGAAATGTGCAATGCAACTGTCCCATGGAGCTTCTTTTTTTTTTTTTCTGTTTCTGTTTTTCTGGTTTATTTTTTGGTTCTTTAAAAAAACAAACAACACAATAAACCAAACCAATATATAACATAAACCAACCAACCAACCAAAAAACCCCAAACAAGAAAGAAAAAGATTCCTGACTTATAAAATACATGGAAAAAGATAATTTTTTAAAATTGTTTTTTAACTGTATTTCTGTTAAAATAAAATAAAATAAAATCCTGGGCTGGTGACAGTCTTCTGCTTTGAACCACTGGTGTGTGGCTGTTTGAGCCACTATTTTGAACTACTATGATATATGACTACACTACTATGAATTAGATGTATTTTTACAGAATTATTTGGGTCCAATGCTTTGATGCCTTTGTTCACAATTTCCAGTTTTATTAGAATAAAACTAAGCATCAGCTCACAGGGGAAAATAGATCACTGAATGGGTGACAGATGAACTTTTATTTTCTATGCTATTAGTCACAGGACAGAGCTGATACTATGAATCGTTACCAGCACCAATGATTATGCCTCTGCTGAATGAGGGAATAGGGAAAGATTTCTGATGGCTCAATCTACTTTGCAAGCTTAAAATTTGGGATAGCAAGCAGGACAGATTGTGAGCTGTTTCATCTACTACATTTCAGCTGAGAATCTGGACTGTGCAATTTGCTATGCCAGCCTCATATTAAGCCCTTCAAAAATGATTAGGTTCATTGAATTCAGAAGGTACTTTTTGCAAATATAAAGATGTTCACTTGCACAAATTTTTTGTGGGTCCAGGAATTAAAGTAACAATAATAAGAAGCTAATAGAATGTTGATATCTTTTTAGCTTTTAACTCCATTTTCATATGCTGTATGAATATGTTGAAAGAATGACACGTTGACAGGATTTGATAAGGTAAAAGACATGGCATGCGTATGAGTGGATTTTTCAAAGGGATCCTCTTCTACTCAAGGAATTCTGAGGTGCAGCATCAAGAAGATCTATCTGACGATGCATCTAAATGATAATTTTGGAAACATATTCCATGTTTGGAATAAAACAGAAACATTTTTCTGGAAAAACTGTATTTTTGTACTGACCATTGTACTCCAAACAGTTTTAAGTTTCTTTTCCAAAGTAATGACCATGCATTCGTAAGTATCACTGTCCAAGAACAATTTTGCAGCTGTTTTTGTACAAGATAATGTCTACGAAGACCAATGTATAAAAGCAGAACTAAGGAATTTTTTTTCCTAGATAGAAAATTTGCTAGAGTAACAAAACAAAGGAACAATGAGGGGAAGATAATGGTTATTTTGAAGCAAAAGGAAAGAAAAAAATCAAAGACTGCAGTAAAGTTCTTAACCTGGAAGATGGGGAAGGCAGTTGAATACTAAACTGTGACAGAGAAAGAGGGTGAAAACAAAAGCTTAAGACTGACAGACGGATTTAGGTATGTTGTCCAAAAAGAGGCTGGAGATATCACTAGTACAGCACTTTGCAAACTCTGTGCTTTGTCACC
>JAOXNG010000012.1:74356646-74367842 GCA_028566535.1 Scolopax minor
AGTGAGCTTCCAGACAGAATAAAATAATTTTGTGAATAAATACTTATTTACTCTGAACTTAAGACAAAATTTTCCTCTCCATCTATTTCTTCATAATCTGCTGTGGAAAAAAATCAAACAATATGACTTTTACTTAAGCTAAATTCATCTCTGCCTACTTACAGTGCTCCAAATGTGTGTAAACTGTGTCCACGTGTACTGATCTCTACATAGTTAGAAAACAGAAATCTTAATATCATTTATATCCCACCAGAAAATATACACATTAACCAAGGACTTCAGGTACATAGTCTACTGCCTTGCATTTGTGGGTCAATAAGAAAAATTGACATTTCTATGTCATATGTATTTAGCATAAGTAACAATACTTGTTTAGCCTTAGAAACTTACAAGCAGATTTCTCTAAATAAGGTAATAACTTTAAGGAAAGAATTTCTGCTTTTTAACGTTAAACTAAATCCAGCCATGCTATGTATGAGAATTGGAAGCAACATCTATATGAGTAAATTAAACATGCCTGGGACCATTCCTTAGCATTGAGGACAACCTGGCACAAAACACTATGCACACATGCCATTAGCTATATCAGCATGGAAAACAGATGGCTAGATGCACAGTGTCTGGTGAGGACAGTCACTCAGCCGTGCTGACTCCAGAGAGGTGCCAGTTTGGGAGAGCGTTACCGAGTCAGGCTGTAGCATTCCCAGGAACAGTTGTAGCAGTTTCCCAATGCACACAGTCAAATCCCAGCTCTGGGATCATTTTGATTTCCTAATGCAGGCAGGTGCAGAGTTCCTCCTCTGTCTTCCAACTGTCATTAAAAGGGAGAGAGTAAACAGTTTTTCTTACTATGTATATAATGCAGTGACTTGCACAGGGGTGTTGCTGGTCATGGCATTCCACTGAATGGAAATCTGACTCTCACCAAGTAAAACTCCCAAGTAAGATTCTGTGAATCTGGCACGTTTTTGTGAACTGGACTAAGACTTGCAGTGTTAATCCTAAAGACTACTAAACTCTTCTGTAAGATATGATCTTTCAAAGCACTTGAGCACTGACATAAGCTCCAGGAAAAAAAGTATCCTTATTTTAATTTAAATAAGTGCATTTTTGGATGAGGGCCTAGAAGGCATATACATAGAATGACAGAGTGATGCTCACAGTGAGGTTCTTAATTTAAACTTCCATTTGCAGGAGGAAATCACAATTTTAGCAAGACTATAACGTGTGTTTTCCTACTAGGTTATAAATTATGCAGGATAGTAAAGGCTTGCTTCTGTTAGACATAAAGTAACTGAGTAAATACCTTAGATCTTTTTTTCTAAGTTCTGAGCATTCATGTAGTGTGAATTGTCTAATTATAACTTTTTTTACCCTCTTTGAAGTAATTGGTAAAATATTCTTGCAAGATTTGAAAGAGAAAAAACAGAAGGTTTAAATTTTTCAGCAGAGAAGGGTCTTATTAATTTTCACTCTGTATAATAATTGTAAAAATACAATTCTCTTTCATCTTTAATACAGGGTAGAGCAATGAAAAGTGAATTTTCTGCCTTAGCAAAGAGGTTACTAATAATGAAATTACTGTCTTCCTGCAAGTATCATTTTCCTGTTTAGTAATGTGCTAACACATTGTTTCAGACTTCTGTGATGTACCATACAAAAAGGGAGAAAATATGATTGTCATTTGAATTTCTGTTGCAACTCATCATGTTAATATTACCTGAAATGCAAGTAAAAAGCTTCATGTAGGCAGATGACATGACACTAATAATAACAGCATCTACCCAAATCTATTTACCTTGGAAAAATCATCATTTAACCTGATACTTAAAAGAATGATCTATTTCAGCCTCTGAAAAATCCCTTCCTTTCCTGCCTTCCTCCAAAATCTTTCCAAATGCTATTGTCCTTCTCCTGCTAGATGTAGACACCATGTAAAGATACTGTATTCCCTTTCTCTAAACCCTTTATTTTTAAGGGGAGCGGAGAGGCTGTGGTGGGCCTTTTGAGGTAAAATTACACAACAGCTCAAGATCTCTAGTACACAGCTGAGAGGACTGCACATACCATAGGTTCTCCATTAGGGTCTGTCAGTTGCCTGTTCTGAATTTTGACTCTATGGGCAAGGGTCACTGGGATGTGGAAGAAGTGTACCAATGGAAACAATTCAGCTCCTTTAAATTCTCTTCACAATCCCAGGTCACGGCTGAAAGAAACTATATATTAATAGAGTCACAGAGATATTCATTGGTACCTCTTCTCTAAGGCAGAAGCATCAGCTAGGATGTTCATATTCTCCAGAGCTCAAGATGAGTCTGTGAGGCTAGGAAAGACATGATTTGAATGGAGAAAAGAAGTTCTTTGCTTCTGTGACAAGAAAAAGACATGTAGAGTAATGGGCACAAGAGGAGACACATCATATATGAGACATATTTAGAAACTTTCTGGATAGAAAAAAGGTTCCTTCATATTGGATCATAACAAGCAAGGAAACATACCAATTTTGTTATTGTGCTTTTGAAATTATTCTTTATAAGTGTCTTCAAAATTTTTTTATTCACAACTATTTTAGCATTCAATTATTGTTCTCATTTTTTCTCATTAGTTGTCAGCCACACCAAATTCTTTTTGTTTTACGGCTCTTTCATTACTTTTCTGAGCCCAAACCATCAGACAGCAAAAAAACTGAATCAGAGACGAGGCTTTTTGCTAGACTTCAGTTAAGCTTCAGTGCCACAAGCTACCCATTTTTCAGCAACACTTTAAGTTTTGAAATCAAATAAACTGAAGTTTCCCTGAAACATCTCTCAGAAAGAATTTGCTGTTTATAATGGAAAAACCGGTCTCTGCATGTCCTCTGCTGTACATTTCAGACTTTCCCTAGTGATTCTGTTAGCAGGAGAAATTTAGCTACTTGATGGAATGACATTTTGATATCTTATACATTATAATTGTGCAAGGAGAGCATAAAAATGGTTTTAGAAATCATATTAGCACTATAACCATATGCGGATGTAAAAGAAAGGTCAATTTCTTTTCAACCATGTTCCTTTTTGACATGAAACCAGAACAAATTGGAACCTTTATGATCAGAAATATCCCTATTAAGTTTTTTAAAAAGGAAGGGGTATCACAGAATCATAGAATTGTCCAGGCTGGATGGCACCTCCAAAGGTCATCTAGTCTGACCCCCCTGCAGTCAGCAGGGACACCTCCAACTAGACCAAGTTGCCCAGGGCCTCATTGAGCCTCACACTGAGTATCTCCAGGGATGGGGCCTCAACCACCTCCCTGGGCAACCTGTTCCAGTGCTCCACCACCCTCACAGTAAATAACTTTCTCCTAATCTCCAATCTAAATCTGTTCTCCTCCAGCTTAAAGCCTTTGCCCCTCGTCCTGTCACTACAGGCCTTTGTAAACGGGCTCTCCCCAGCATTCCTCTAGGCCCCCCTCAGGTACTGGAAGGCTGCTATTAAGTCTCCCTGGAGCCTCCTCTTCTTCAGGCTGAACAACCCCAGCTCCCTCAGCCTGTCCTTCTAGCAGAGGTGCTCCAACCCCCTGAGAATTTTTGTGGCCCTCCTCTGGACCCACTCCATCAGATCCATGTCCTTCCTATATTGAAGGCTCCAGACCAGCACACAGTACTCCAGGTGAGGTCTCACCAGAGCAGAGTAAAGCAGAAGAATCACCTCTCTGGATCTGCTAGCAATGCATCTGTTGATGCAGCCCTGGATGCGATTGGCCTTCTGGGCTGCAAGTGCACATTGCCTGCTCACATCCAGCTTCTCATCCACCAGCACCACCAAGTCCCTTTCCTCAGGGATGTTTTACAATACATCATCCCCTAGTCTGCAGTGATGGCGAGGGTTGTTCCAGCCCAGGTACAGAACCTTGCACTTGCTCTTATTGAACCTCATGAGGTTCACCTCAGACATGACTCTTGTCAGACATACAGACATGATCCTCCTTACAAAACTGATGATAATGAAACACTTTCTTTCTTATGACATACTAACAGTTGTTCTGGATTACAACAAAAATTGCAAGCACTGGAGAACATAGAACTTGTAAAAATCAGATTTGTCCACTTGTGGAAGACCTCCTACTAAATATATGTCGTGATTTTCACCATTGTCTGTTTTATGTCATCTACATTAGTCCAATTACAACATTAATGTACTAGGATAATTATTATCTTAACTCTGGTAGCAAAAGCAGATTGGCCAACTTCATCCCAATTTACATTTTATGCTGCATTGCAAATAAATTTTTATATATATATATATTTATATTATATATATTATATTGTGAATATTATATTAATAATAAGCCAATAAACAAACAAACAAATAAAATTGGCTTCAGACCAAATTTTGACCTTTAGAGCTACAAGGTCCCATGGAGGCTCAGACATCTTTTGTACAGAAATACATATACTATTTTATCTTTTTTCTTTTCCCTGAGTCTACTGAAGAAAAAAAAAGATCAGTAGTGAAAATTTGAAATAGCACCATTTTTATTTACAATTCTAATTTCATCCAGAAATGGATTGTTTCTTCAGTTATTATTAGCATACCAACATCTGTCTGTTTTTTCATAAATACGTTTAGAGTCACAGCAATGCACTGACTGCAGTTCCTGAAGATGCTGTGATATGTGTTTCTGAATCAGAGAGCTGCTAGCCCTGAAATGTTCCAACATCTTCTACAAGCTGTCAAGTTCCTTAATAGCACATTTATTAAGTTTTGAGCTATTTCCTTAAGCTGTTATCAAAAAGATACCTTGGTATCTTCTTTACATAATGTAGAGATTGTGTGAGAAAATGGGGCAGTTCTGGGAGAAGAAATAGAGAACAACTGCAGAATTAAATCTAACACCCCAAAATCTGAAATTGTTTAGATGAACAGAAGAAGAGTAAGTGTATAACAGATAGATGAACAGGTGCACAACTTGGTCCTAAGTTTGAAAATGCTAATTATACTAAAATAATCCTGTGTCAGTAAACCAGCTCCTGGCTTTAACAATACCCATGTAGTGAAAATCAGATTTCAGAAAGCACAGCCTTATTAGTAAAAGTAGACAGATGGCCCCTCTATTTACCATCATATCTTCCACTGAGTCCCCAAACAGCCTGAGGAAACTGCATTTACCAAGATCTCCTCAGATAGCTTTAGCAAGCAGAGCAGTGCCCATCAGAATCGGAATCACAGTCCTCTCTTTCATATCATATTTTGAGCACATCCAGTAATCTGACCTGTCACAGACGCCAGCCAAGTGGAAATGACAGTGAATGACAGTAACAGACCAAATAAGATGGCTGCCAGGAGTGCAGAGAGACCCGGGGACCTCAATCAACTGAACCACAAATCCATTAAATGATTTAATTTTGTGTATCCAACTGTGGGGCAATGTTTACAGCGGAAGAGAGAAATATATGTACAAAAAATAAAAAAGTATAGGAATAAACAGCTTGAGAAATAAAAGTATTCTGAATTAATCTTACATGCTTGATTATTCCCTTTTTCAGAAGATGCTAAAAACTCTACATTAACATGGAATAAACTGTACTGTAATATGACCTTACATTTTAGAAAATGATTCACAAATGAAATTGGTTTTGACTGGTAATGCAGAAAGGTAAAAAAGCTGCCATGTTCAATGAAAATAGAGTAGTCAACTTGATTCTTGTTTGAAGTAGTTTTCCTATCACTTTCACTTTCTGGCTGGCACTGCAAGGGCTGAAATGCAGAAAGAATGTATTTTTGCTTGAATTAAAGGTACAGTTTTATTCATACATGTAAGTATATACATGAAAGGATACATTTCAAATCTCAAATGAAACTTCAAAAACAAAACTGGTGTAAAAAATAAAGCACAATGTCATACAGAGGCTTTCAGATACTGTAGAAATTTTTTTTTCTTTTCATCCTTTCCATCAAAGGCCAGTTTGCCTCTTTCTGTACTAATTATTTCAAATGCAAATAAACCAAGTGAAAAACCTCTAAATCCCAGGATATGCCTATGCTGTGCTTCCTGAACATCCCATAAGGAGGTATGGTGAAGATCTAACATCTCCCCCTTTGCTGTGTCAACAGCACGGTTTTGATAGATGATGAACTTGGGCATTAACTATGCCAAAGTAAGGTGTAAAATAGCAGTGATGATTAGGCACTATTCACTCAACCATATATACTGCTTGCAGATGGAAAAAAACCCATTCATAAAACATACACAAGGATTAGAAAAAGTGTTTTACTTTTTAGTTCTTGTTTTGGTGGTTTGGGTGGGGTTTTTTGGTAATCTATTATATCTGCTTAGGAAAAAAGATTTTTTTCTTTAATTAATAACAGCCAGATGTGCCTAGTTGAAAAGAAAGTCAGCATGGTACTCTTTTATAATTCTTCCAGTTCTAAGAAAACCCAGATCAAATACACCTGTATGGTGTCAATACAATGCAACTGACAGGACTCTACAGAGCACTCCAGACAGCCGTAAGGCTAGAGATTTTAAGGCTAGAGATTTTAAGGCTAGAGATACTCATTAGAAGACAGCTGAACAAAGCCTCTGTAAAGATACATTAACTGTGTGATCACTCTATATAACATACTTTTGCTAATAAGCAGCGCCTTCCTCTCAGCTCATGATTATGTTAGATCATTGAATATGCTCTTCTGAATAACAAAGGCACAGAATTTTGTCCAAGAGAATCCTTGCCTTTAGCCAAGAAACTTGCAGGGAATAGATTTCGTTCTGGTAGTTTTTTTTTAAAAACTATTTCATTCTGTGAGAGGGATTAATTTTTAGCAGGCAGCTCAAAAAAAACCAGCCCCTATAGGAAAAATACCATTTTGTTTTAAATTGATCAAATTCCCAGCTGTCAGCAAAAGGCTTCTCAGTCAGACTTTCTTACCTTTGAAAGGAATTGCATGTCACTGTCAGATGGCATTCTCTGCTATAATTTCATAGTCTGCCACTAAGTCAAAGGATGCATTTCTAACGTTTTAAATGCAAGCCAAAACCAGCCTCTGGCTAGACTGAAAAGGGTTCAAGAATGTGCTGCATGACTATTAGTCTATGTTCATTTAGAGGCTTGAGATGAGCACCAGAATACGCTTTGAGGTGCAAAAATGCAAAATCAAACTCACAGTTATTTCTAATTGATGAAGATTTTTTCGACCCTTTGTAGCAGCCATGGGCAGATATGCTGCTTGCAAGGCTTTTCCTCAACTTCCTGCTGCAAGGCCAGTAATACTCAAAGGGAACTGAAGATTGAAGGAGTCTTACAGCATGGTGGGTGTCACACAGTCCTGTACCTTGAAATGGGACATGAAGACCACGGAGAAGAAGCACGCTGGGTTTTAGCACAATCCTTGGCGTGACTCTTGTACACAGAGAAACAGGAGAACATAGAAGGGTAAAGGGATTATGTTTTTTCTCATGTATTCTGGTTGCCCAATATAGATGAATATACTGCCTCATATATCTTTTTAATTTATGTAAGTATATGCAGCTACATACACTCAGATACTCATTTGTTTTATCCTACCCTGAAATGTTTACAGTACCAAGATAAACAGATTTTTTTCAAAGGAACCTTATGGAATTTTGTACTCATTTCTCAAAGAAAATATCTTAATTATGAAGGCTAATTCAAGTAGAGCCAACAAAACTTGGTCTTATAGCAAAAGAACTGTGACTGGTATGTTGCAAATACTGCCTTATTTCACCAAGCAACATGGAGTGTATCATTAGATGCAGAAATACTTCTGTTCATGGATTTTTCTTTCTCAAGACCAGATTTGCCTGTGTGTATTTGCCTGTGTTTTCCTTTTTGTGAAACTATAAATTAAGCCCTCAGAATGACCATTTACACTTTGATGCATACTAATCAATACAAACATGTCATTTTATAATTAATTCTGAACTAATTAGCAGTAATTAGCTGTGTCTGTCAAAAATATCAGCAGTCAATTAGAGTATATCTTGTCAGTCAAATATACTTTAAATAAATTTTGATAGCATTTCTGGCTCCAATTAACAGAACATCAGAATCCTGCTACAATTTTTGTGGATGTTATTCTAACATATGTGAGGAAGGGACTATATGCATATTTATGGAAGAGTATTTCCAGCTGTGTTGCTAATGTAACAGTGGCTTGAATCAAGAAAAGTGCATTACCTCACGTAGCTAGATCATAAAGAGTTGAACTAGAAATATAATAGCCAGTGAGGGAAATAGAGCTATATAAACTACTTTATTAAAGCCTAAACCAGAATTAGAGAATATAATTTCACTTTCCCTTTTTTTTTTCTATAACTCTTACAATACTGATGATTCTGTGGCTTAATACTATCTTCAAATTAGAGTTTTTGTAAATGCTTTAAATTTTAGGTACAAGGTAGGCGATGGAGTTGTATCTAGTTTAGGCTTCAAAGAATATTTTTCCATCTTGTGACTGTTACCAGTATCAGGCTGAGAATTCGATCTTTTCCATGTTGTAGTTAGAGATTAAGCTTCACTAGAATTATGAATAAATGAGAAATACAGCAATGAATAAGTATGTACATTCGTTCTAGATTTATACCAGCTCTTTTATGCCCATGTTAGCTAACATTCTGACTTCATATCTAAATAAAAAAACTTATTCAACAAATAAGTTAGTATAATCAACTTTTTCAAAGACAGGAATCTAAGAAAGTGAATCCTTCTCCAAGGAGCCCTGGCACAACTACGGGGCAGGAGGCCACACAAACTTCCTTTCTAATGTGGACCGAGTTGATGACAGTCACCTACCACTGCTGTTTGTCAAAAAGATGCCGTGAAGGAAGATAAGAGATTAGGAAGTGATTCCTGGGTCTGGTATCCATGCTCTAAAAGGGATAGAGGTGGAATGGGTTGAAGATCAGTAAAGTTTAAGGTAAAATATTGTCATTTTATGGATTTGACAGTAAATTTTGCATGGAACTATACTGCTAAGAACACCTAAGAGTAGAGCTAGTAAAATCAAAATGAGAAATATATCCCAAGAGACAGATCAAGTCTCTTGCCACATTGGGCTTTTTGAAGGTGAACTTGTGGCCATCTTTATAGGTAAGAGCACATTTCATGCTCCAGAACAAAGAAATGATTTTTTACAAGAAAGTTCATTTTTTCTCTGTATGTCTCCTCTCCCACACTCTTTTCAGAATTTTTTATGAAAGGAAAACAATCTAGTTTCTTGCCATTAAGTCATTAATGAAGATTAGGTCATCAAACAAAACCAGAAAGAAATCCCCTTTCAGAGAAGCAAAACTAGTTACTTAGCAGGTAAACAGATTTGCAGGGCTTCTTCCTAAGTTCATACAGCATGATACTACCAAAGCTGAATTATGGGGTTTTGTTTGGTTTTTATTATCTATTTTTGCAAAAAGTTAATCTCATTGATTATGGTTCTGTCTCTGAGGAGTCTACAACACTCTAGAGATTTAGGTTGAGATAAATGCTTTGTTGCTCGGTTTATCAGAAACCATGAGAGCAAAATAACACACCATACTCTAATGTCAACACTGACATGTAATGTCAGTACTTTTCTTCAGAGATTTGCTATCATAAACATGTCCATAAAAATGTGAAATCAGATCCTGAAGGCTGAACATGACCTTGGAATATAATTGGAAAAAGCTATACAGACTCTGGGAGAAAGATATTTCTGGAAATAAAAAATACACTTTTGTGGAATGCTTTAAATATTTTTTTTCACTAAGAAGAAAAAAATACTAAATACCTCTGATAGTATAGTTATCCAGAAAAAAAGGGAAAAAAAATGTGTCAACAATTTTTAGCTTGTTTTTTTTTAAACATACCTCATGAACATATTTGAAAAATCCTTAGAAAATAAGACAGTACAATATGAACAAAGAAACCAAGTTATCATAATGTGTCAGGTTTTTTGCACAATTCTTCCATGTAAAATAGCAGATTTTCTGAGTTTGCAAATGAAAATATCTTAGGGTTTGATCTTGCATTTACTTACCACACAGTTCTGATAGTTTATGATGGCGCTGCATGAACTGTGTATGTCCTATGTCCCCATGTTGATAAAAGTGGTAAAATGAAACACATGCCCATAGCACTGTGTGAAGTACAGAGGCTCATCTTAATCTGCCCATCTCCTTGGCCAACAAAGAGAGTAGCATGAATTGACACTTCTTTCCAGGAACACCCATCTACAGTACAGAACATTTTCCTAGTGTATTGTCTGACTGATGCTTCATTACCTGCTATTTATTAAAAAAAAAGAAAATAAAAAGAAGTCTGCATCTTCAAGCTAAAAATTATAATACAACTCGCTAATATAGTCCCTGAATTTTTTTAATAAAACAACTGAATGTCTAAAAAATTGCTTCTGGGTGTGATTAAGAGGTTAGATAGATATCCCAGCTGCATAGCATCAATGCTGCTATGGTGGTAATAGCTGTTTTGAAGCTTAGTCAGTTTCTCATGGCTTTTGTTTCATTAAAACTTGAGTATCACTATACATTCATGCAGAGATGTTTGGTTTAAAACCAGCCCAGTCCTAATTCATTTGGAAAACCTGCTTTTCTTAGTTAATCTCTTAATTAAGGAGAAAAGTGTGGATGAAAAAGTGCTCTGAAGTGTGGGGAGGGGAGCCTCTGCTACATTGAGGAACACATACTGGTTTTCTTCTTTCATTCTTCTTAGCCCTGTGCTGCAAACTACACAAAGGAGAAGAAACATTACTAATGAAGGGACCGTTAACTGACGTGACCAATAGGCAAAAAACTGCATGGTAACTAGTGGCAGCTAAGCATGTCTCCTCACTCAGGCAATGCTGTGTCAGGGAGAGATGAGCTGGCTACCAGAGCGAGGGCACGGATCCACAGTAGGGTGTAGAGCAGAGGTAGGGCTCTAAGGAACAAGGTTAAAGCTGGGTTAATTGCACCTGCCTCCAAGAAGGGCTAGCAAGGATGAGTAGAGCATGCACCTAATATGGCTGTGATGGTTTCAGCTCAGGAACTAACTGCTAAAGTTAAGCCAAGGTATCACTGCACACTGCTGGGTTCACAGTGTTGCCATATTCTCACAGTCTCAATCTGCTTTTTCTGACTAGAAGCTCTTAAACTCAAAGCCAAAGGTCTGAGCTACTGATCTTTCCCTGTGGATAAGAATGATAGGGACACCAGTAGAACCTCCCC
>JAOXNG010000012.1:74380858-74400288 GCA_028566535.1 Scolopax minor
CTCTGAGGTCCCTTCCAACCACTACAATTCTGTGTGATTCTGTGATTCTGTGAAATCCCTTCCTGTATGCAAGTGAGTACTTCATGTGAATCCATCTGGTTTTGTTTATGTAAGTCAAACACGTTGTTTTGTAATGTATGTTTTGTACAATTTACTTTCAGAAGTGATGGTGCAAAAAACTGAGCCCACAAATGACTGTGTCTGTATCCAAACTGAATAGTATGTGTGTGCTACAGCATAAGCTGAGATTTTTGTTGACCAGGAGATACTTCACATATTCTGTGACCAGCCTAGACCACATTATTTAATCCTTTTAACATATGCTAAGATTTCTTCTGTGTAAGTACCAGGAAGCAGGGCACAAACATGGTCTGGAAATGAGAAGAGCCCTGCAAGTCTCTGACTATGACTATAGTAGAAAACAGTTTGGACAAGCAGAAGTAGATTTGTAGCACAAATGCTGATGCTGAGAAACTAATGTCCATATTGTAGCTGTCTACTTAGAGTATAAAAAAATCTTGTGTAGGATATGAGAAGCATGCTATACGCATTTCAAACACTTCTTTGTTTGATTTTTTCAAGCTTCAAACTAGTTCCAGACTGGTTCAATTAAGTGGCATTAAAAGCACTTCTCAAACACGTTCTGGCTTACAGCTATCCCTAGAGTGAACTAAAGCCAAGTAAATAGGAATTATACAAAATTCTGATTCAAAGCAGTCACGATTTGAAGTGCTGTGTCCATGTAGATACTTTTACAGTGAACAAGTTAGTAATACAAAACTAGAAATTAGATTAACATCCCGTGAAGCAAATTTCCTTTAAAATTAATCCATACAATCTGAATGAGACAAAAGAACTCCTCTTACTGATCTTCAGGTGTGTAAAAGTTTATTATCTAGTTTACATAAATTGTTTAGGCTGTTGATACAGGTAACAGGAGCAGAGATAAGTATGGTGAATAAAAAATATTGGGTGTACCATCATTGTCTTAGAATGGGTGAAATTATTTTTTGGATGTAACAAACTTATTTCATTGATATTAAAGAAATCTAGAGCAATGACAAGATGCTTAATTTTTAGTCAGCTCAAAGAAGATGGTATAACTCCCAATTCCAGTAACATCTTTTAAGAAACAGCATGAGCTTTACATTCTCAGTGCTTTTTTTTTAGTTATTTTATGCTAAAGGATATACATACATATATGTGTGTGTGTCTGTGGTTTACAGACCGTGTTGGCAATTTCTGATTTTCAGAAGAAATCTTTTGAACTTTGAGGAAAATGGATGAGACCAGCCAGTGGTTCAGTTGCTCAGTTGGTGTGCTAGAGATGTTTACTATAGTTTTAGAAATGACTGGCAACTAAACTGAGCTTATGGGTGAAGTGCTATTATTAAATGTTCACACATAGATGTGTGACTTGAGATGGGATGGAGGGCCAATGTTCCAGGTTTCATACGAAGTTAATAAAAAGAAGTAACTAAAAAAAAAGTATAAAGAAAGCCTCTGCCAAAGGAGACTTCTTAGGCATAATTTTCCACTTACAGTAATGTATAGATGCAGTAGTTCTGATTGCAGTAGTTCTTTTCCTACTTTATCATTTCAGAGACTGTTAATCAGTCATAAAGGGAACAGTCTAGATCTCTGTAGGACTCCTTAAACCAGGTTATTGCACCCCTGCTTAAGAATTCAGTGATTAATCTTTTCTGCTTCCTTCTGACAAATACTTTATCAAAACTGATGTGTCAGAATGTTTCAGCTTCAGTGAAACAGAATTTTTCCAGTCTGACCGGCTCTATTTATCATGTTCATGTCAATGTGAAATTTGCTGATGAAAAATCCAGTTTGAACTAGCATGAAGTCTTCTGAAAAGACCTGTCCAGAATCTGTAACTGAAGAAAAGCTTTGTTACCTCTAATCCTTCCCATTAGCAAGCAAAATCTGTTTCAGGAATTGGGGAATCTCCAGTACTGCTCATGGGTCTATCCACTCAGATGTCCAGTGGGAGTGTCTGTAGTGATACATTCCCAACAGTACTGCAAGATCTAGAGAATGCAAAGAATTTGCAAGAAATAAGAGTAATTTCAAGGGAACAAGACTATATCACAAGGGAAGAATAAGAAATATCCTATAGTAAGAACTGTCTTTTGGATGTGTATAGAATTTGCAGAATGAGGTTCTTTTTGGCAATGCTTGTATTTTACCGTATTTTAGGTCTTTAGCTAAATATTGACCCTTTCACCTGGCATAATGAGCTCAGAGGAAAAATAAGAATTCCACACTTGCTTTTTATATTAATTTATAGACTGATGATTGTATGAAACTCATATAGAGCTCCTAGTTTTTCAGCAGGATCAAGATCTGAGTATTTTACTTTCCTATGAAATTTGCTTGAATATAGAATCCAATAAAAGACTCTGCATTGTTTTTATTAGAAGCAATAAGAAAAATTGGTTTCCCAATTAGAACAGAGAGAAAATGTTCATTTTCATAAATACAACACAATGTTTAGTACTTGATGAAACAACATTTTCACTACCTTAATAATGCATTTTATAGAATTTTATTGTTCTAAGCCTAATAATTTCAGGGAGAGGAAAGCCATTTTCTTCAGCACGGGTCTCACATGGTCTTGCACTAAAACACAATACAATTATACATCTCAGATGAGGATTTGATAATAACCGTGTCAGAAGGACAATGGCCTGGTAATAAATGACTATTTCATAATGAAAGTGCATAAGGGAAATTTCTTTCAACTTCAGGAAAAAAAATATCATCCCAGCCAGATGATTTAACTTCAAGAGCAGTGAGCACACAGGCTCATAATGAATGAATGCTTTATAAGTTATTTTCCTTGAGAACAGCACAGCTGTTCAACAATCTTTCCTAATATGCTGAGATTTAGTAATCAGGCTGACTAGTTACAGAGTGTATTTGAGTCTGTTCTTTTGGCTTCATCTGTCTTCCTTTTGCTCCAAAAGAGTAGTAGAAGAAGTTGTGTCTATATCTTTGCTAAAATGTCACTACAGCTCTGTAGATGATCTACAAATGTGCTGTCTATTTGGTTTATGGGCAATGTAGGTGTAGTTACTTTAAGCAAACTTTTTGTGTGAAATTCTTTCTTCCTCTGTAATCTTACAAAATATAGTTTTGAACAGCTGTATCAAACAGTTCATCCCTAAGGAGAAGGGTTCACTGGAGAGAAGGCCAAAAGATTTCATGGTATATTAGTCTGTTAGCTTTGGGATATGATTCCCTTAGGTGAGAGTTCAGATCCTTTGAGTCTTTTGAGTTACTGCTAACAAAAATGAAATTATTACAGTGTCACTTGTACTGCAATGCTATTAAACCTTTTTGACAATGCATTTGAGTGATTTCATAATACTGCTGTTGAGGGCAAGAGTCTCTTTTTCTGCTCATATTAATACCAGCCTTGCGATGGTTAAGGGGGCAGAGCATCTGTTTGGGTCAAACATTGTTCCCTGGAGGAGGTTATAGCAAAACTAATGCCAAGCATGTTTGGACTTCATGGTCATTTTGTTGCTCTGTTCAGACAGCCTTCTCTTTGTCTGTTACTCTTCTGAGACCCACGGGAGCTCTGTCCTCACATTTTCCTGAGAGGAAGGAGCACCACACTCTGTGTGGGGCTAAAATGAAGGCTGCTTACAACTTTTTCTCCTCCCCAGCAGAGAGGCAAAGCAAGTATCAGTATTATTGCTGCTGGTTTGGACACTGGAGATGGGAAAGACTAAGTTCAAATGCGCTGGACTGCGCAGAGCAAGGCACAGCACTAGTATTGCTACAGAGAGTGAAGAAATGTAGTAATATCAGCATCCAATAATTGGTGTCACACCATCTAAATTTGCAGTGCTACAATGACATCGGCATATTAGCTATTACCAATGCTATGATGGGATATACCTTTGAAACTGTTAATTTAATCTCTTGGGCTTCTGTTTTATTTGCTCTAGTTCACTTATTTGCTCTTTTATTAGTTAGATCTCCAGCTCCACTATTTGCAATTATCTCACGAAATCCTGTCTTTCTGACAATTAGATTGTACCATTTTGATTGCTTACAATAAGGGACAATGAATTTACAAAAAGTACAGTGAGCTTAATGAGCATATCACTACGCTATCTCTGTCAGAGATACACTTTACTTTTCATCCTTGCACACAACAAGGTATTTGAGCTAGTAACTAGGTATCTGTTTGAGGACATAGCGCACCCTTCTAATCTTGAATTTGTCGCTGGTTCTCTCTTCATTCAGTCTACACATGAGCTATGCAAAGATCTGTCCCACTAGCTCCTAGCTCCCTAAAAAGCTGAACAAAATTGCCTTTGCTATCATATATGGCTAGACGTAGCAGGACTGACCTTAGTATCTCATTCCTGGGGAAGTGACTCTTGACTTTTGAAAATCCTTTTCTTTTCTTGTACAGATGGTAAATCAACAATAGCAAAACAACAAAACAATCCTTCTAACCCAAAAAGCCAACTCTCCAGCAGCCGAGTAAATGCCAGTATTCTGGTATTAAAAGTTTTTGCATGGTTTGGGTTTCGGTTTTTGGTGGGGTTTTTTTGTCTTTCTAATCTATTGCAGGATTTTCATTTTGTTGCTAAATTGGACACATACATAATTATAGCTCTTGGTTGCTCATTAACAGCTCTGCCTTTAAATCAAAACATTCAAATAATGAGTTGGTCTAATTTGATTTCCCTGTTGACTGTCAACAATTGCTTTTCTTCCCTCTCTTAATGAATGATTCTGCTCTTTAATTGGGAAACTAGTTCCTGGGCTAGTCCAAGAGGTAGGTCTTTCATGATTGCATATGCTTATGCACTTTTCTTTAGATTTGTCATAAATCATTATTTTATGGTGTCTTAAAGCTTACAGTAGAATAAAAATTATGTAACTGAAATTTCTGTATGTACTTATATATTTTTCTATGGGTGTGTGTTGCATATGTTTACTGTGAATTTCATTCCAAAGAGAGATAGGCCTATAACAACCTTTTAAAATCGTATCTGAAGTGAAACATAATGATTGGTTTGCAATATATAGGAATCACAGCAGTGATTAATAATCTTTATTTCAATTGATACGTAAATTGTATTTTCACAAGCACTGTATTTTTTAAGATCGTTTCTGAAAGCTCTCAAGATGCCTTTGTGAAATGTGAAGACAATCTGATGATTATTAGTGAGGTGAGTGAAAAGACAGAGCACTGACCTAGCAGCTCTGCATATTTAGATGTTTCAGAATGTCGTGGTAGAAATATTTGGAGGTTACCTCTTCTGACTGAGGCTACCAGAAACACAGAACATGCTCCAGTAAATCTTGCTGCAAGAGTTAGAGATGTTATGGTTCCTTGTTGTCTAGCTTGCTTGAATTCTGAAAATTATTACCTGCATTGCAGAAGGGGCAAAAGGTTGTGCCTGAGCCATTTCAAGTTGTCATTTCAGTGTCTAAACTTAAGCCGTGGAAGATTGTGAGTTTGAACTAAAACAGTAGGCTTAGCAGTGGGTAAGACATAATTATCTTTCTGCTGCCTTTGCTAGAAAAGCTGCTACTTTTGGGTAGGTGTGTGTGGACAAGCTATAGGAGCGTTGGTGCTGGTCTACCACTGCCGGTAGAACTGATCTCTATTGTGAAGTTCTACCAAGATGGCAAAGCTGTGGGGAAAGAAAGCATATGCTTAAGGTAAATATGCCTTCAGAACACTTGATATCAGTGCAGCTTTACTGAAGGCAGAACGCTTCTGCTGGTTTAACTGTTTGTGCTGCTTCAGGAAGATGATATAGCTAAGCTGACAGGACAACGGGAAGCACATAGTCCCTCTCATCTAGGAGGAATTCTGCTGAGAGACTCATCATAAGAGTCCCCAGTGTAGTCATGTATACTTTCAAGAGGCTGTGCTCTGTTTGTTCTTCTGTCCGTAGAAACTTGTCTCAGAAGTGGGACTTATACCAAAATTAAAATAAATAAATCAAGGACCTTATGGCATTATTTGATAACAACCTAGTTATGTCAGAGACATTACAGCAGCAAGGAGGAAAATGGAAAATATGCATTTTCCTATCTCTGCAGCAGAACCATGGTTTTGATAATTTTGTCAGTAGGTGAAATAACTGTTTGAAGGTGCCCATTAATGATCTCTATTAAGCCAGTATCTGTTTCTCTATCTATTTCTTAGAGTTGCTCCCTGCCAATATGAGTTTACATATTGGATATTTAAAATATACTCTCTCTACGAGAAAGAACAACAGAGCGAGGAGGAAACCAAGAAATGTAAATGTGGGAGATATGAAACTGCATGCAGCCTTGAGTGGGGTATGGAGAAAAGCAAAGGAAAATGTTGAAGAAATGCAGAACTCAACAGAGAACTCGTACTTCTTCACTGTAGTATGTGAAGACTAGGGGAAGAAACAAAATGTGCCACTGATAGAACTGATATGTGTAGTGACATTTATATACACATTCATGACTTGCAATAAAGTGGTGGAAGGTACACAAAACTCTTTATAGACTTCTTATAATACAGATCCCTGAGAATAAGGGCCAAAAAACCATAATACACTTATTTTTAACATCAATGTAAGAATTGCAAAGACTTTAAGAAAAACTAAAAACCAAAATCAACAATAAAAAAAGGCCTTAACAATATGGTTGGGAAGGGCTTTCTGGAAAATGTTTGCCTTTTAACTGAGTAAGAGGAAAAGGAAGAGAACAACTTCCGTTGATGAGATGCCTTTGGATTTGCCTAGTCCTGGAGACAGTTTGTAAAACCCATCAGGAATCCCACATGGAATGTTCTTAATGAAGCACTAGAAACATTTTTTCCAATTTTCTACCAGTACCAAATGCAACTCCAGCTGATAGGTTTTCTAGGCTCTCTGGTTGATGTTGTTCATGGTGTGCTCAGGCTGTGTAACTTCCAGTGATCCTCTGTGAAGTTGCCAAAAATGTGATCATCAGACTCACCTGCAGCATCTACTAATTTCAGACAAGCAACACCTGTGTGAGTTAGAGACAGAATCACACAATCATTTAGATGCTTTCCTCTGCTCTTGCTCTTTGGTTCTTCATCAGCTACAGTTCTGTTGAATTTGGTATACAATTTTAACTACCCTAGCTGATGTAATTGAAAAAATATCTAATTGTATCAAATTTCTTAAAGTAGTTTGCTGTATTAGCGCAGAGTACTTTATCATTTTACACTATTTCAGGAAACTTTGGAGGGTCGTTAAATACACGCTATTATACTCTCCTCAGAGAGAGCAGAAGCTTTTATTTACATTTCTCCATTCTTAGTGCTTTTGGTCAGTGGGAAGTGTTATTTTTTAGTAATGGTTACTGTAAACCCTTCTGAGACATCAGTGTTTTAATAAGTCATGGTTTCTAATAGGATCTAATGAATAAAGCATTTTTACTGTTTCCCATGACAGGCTGTACAAGCATATCTGCTGTAGCTTTTGCAGAATTATCTTTTCATAGGTTAGATAAGCAAAACCAGTCCAAATGTTACTGGCAGATTAAAGTTCTCACCACTATTTCTTTGCAAAATTACAAAGTGTAAATTCTTTGTACATTTCATTGGTTTTATTAACACTGGTGCATTGATATAACTTTGGCCAATATCGTCAGGATGACAAAAGTTGGTGCAGAATTGTTTCCAAATGTTAACATTTGGTGCTCAGACTAAAAGGCACATAAAAAAGCACAATAGCTGAAGAATGCAAATAATCAGAGTATTTTTATTGTTCATATAGTGTACTGTTTGCCTTTTTCTGAAGATTCTATGTGTAAATTCTGAATGAGACTCAGGTTGGCTTGGTTTGTACTTTGAATGCTAAATTCTTACTGAAGGGTCCACTGAAGAGGAACATAATTATTTCTTGTGCAAGATCAAATAGAAGTCAAAAAGAGAACTTATGTTCTATGGCATGTTCTCCTTCACAAAGATACAGCTTCTTTCTCTTGAAAAGCACAAGAGTAAATAGTGCTGCCCAGGTAATCTGAATTCTGTGCATAAAGCACAAAGGCTATGAGTGTAATCTGAGTAAGTTTTTTCCAGGGGTAAAAAAAATGGAGATAGATAAATAGAGTTATGGAAAGACAGAGATACTGTTGTGTCCAGAACTTGACATCCCATCTACGTATGAGAGGAACTTTGAGCAGAATTGTTGATGCCTACTAGAAGGAGAAAAAGATTGGGAAAATCAAAATTAAAAAAAAAAAAAATAATTTGCTCCTCTGCCAGTATTAGCAAATAAGTATTTCTCTTATATTAGACTGATGGTTATAATTATTAAATTTTAACGTAGTTCTTCACTTAAGGATAGTCATTAGGCTGAGAATTAAACATTCTTTTTTAAAAAACATCAACTCACAAAAGAAATTTTTACTTTTGAGCTCTTTGAGCTCTTTTATATGCATGAAATAATGAGGGGGGAAATGTCTGTCCTTCCACAGCTGGTATAGGAAAGCTTTTATATTTATCATATTACTTGTCTTTGTATAATCACTTTTAATTTTCCAGGACAGAGATATAATGGATTCGTTACTAAAAGAAAACTGAGATGAGATCAGGGCAAGACAGGAGAGATAACTTGTTTGATGTATGGAAAATTTGGCTTAGTTCTGAAGGATGGAGAGGTTTAAATCCTGAGCTCCTTAAATTCTGTGGACTTGTAAATATTTGTGCAACTCAAAGTCTTCTAAAGAAAATTGTTATATCTGATAAGGTCCAAAATGAGTAAAATGAGAGAGGACTGTCAGAGAATAGCCTACTAAGAAATAAATTTAGTCTGGTAAATTAATATATGGAGATTGCAGCTTAAAATCATGTCTAAAGAAATGTAACTCTTACTTCATCTTTCCTTTTTCTTTGCTCTTTATTGTGTTTTTTGCCATCATTTCCTCTTGGAACATAGCTTTGCAGGTGACCCTGCTTGAACAGGACTGTTGGACAAAATGACTTCCAGAGGTCCCTTCCAGCCTCAACCATTTTGTAATTCTGTGATTTTTATCTGATGTCTGATAACATTTGCCTATCATCACCATTTGTCACCAGAACTCTCTTAGCCTTCTCCAGGCTCAGGTGATGATGAGTCCAAGCTTGTGCTCCTCAAAGACATTTTCTGTCATATTTCTCTTCCAGAGGTGGCTGTGTTCTGCTCTGGAGTTTTCTGCCTCTATTTATTATTTGTTTTCCTCCCTAAATCACGCCAGTTGCTTCGTGTAATAAGTAAAAAAGCGTCACTCAGTCTGACTGTGGTTCACTAGAGCTGGTCTTGAGCTTTTTTTTTTCCTTTCATATTTACAAAGCTGTATTGTTTGACTCTTTTTAAAAATTATTTTTAATTTCCTTACTTTGTTCATTTTATTTTCCCATCTGTGACTTGCACATCAAAAGACATTGATAATCTTGCTCAGCCTTTCCTTGCACATTTTATTTTTTCTGTCCCAACTTTTGCAGAGATTTGACGTTCATACTATCTCATTATTTTATCTTTGACTATTGACACAGGAGCAGGAGTCTTGGTTTTGTAACAATATTTATTTATTAACATACTTTGTTCTTTCTTTTCTCATACAAAGTGGAGGGATCATTTTCCAAAGCGAAAAAAAATAAACCTGCCCATGCTACCACTGTAACTGTTGCTGTGGTTAGGATTTAAATCAGGAACTTTCTAGAGACCTTGCAGAACTTAATTTATCTTTAATGCTTTAGGAAAACAAATTAATGTATAAAGAAAGAAAGTCTTGATTTGAATTCAATTAAATGTGAGATTGTCATGTATTAAGGAGCACTGTTGGAGGACTGCTTTGTTGTGTAATTGAAATGGCTCATTGTTAGGAAGAAATATTTACAGAGATATTGCAATATTAGCTGGGATTTAAGCATTTTTATAAACTGGTCTCTTGCTACCTTCTTGATATTATTTCTTCCAGCAAGTGTATTCATTCCTATAAATTTCATTCAGATTGCTAAAATCATTGTCTTCACAAAAATATGGATCACCCTAACCTAAATAAAAATGTGTTTACTTACTCCAGTTTCAAAATTGGATATTCATCTGGCATTTTATCTGTAGTATCAATAACAAGCAAGGCAGCTTTTGAAACCTTTGGGATATTGGAAACCAATAGGAATTTCTGGAATCATTCAAAGTATTGCCCAAAAATCTATCTCTAACTAATGCATGTCTAACTAGAAAGAAAAATGGAAAAACTCTTCAAACTGTGTGCCACATAAAGCATACTTATTTGCTCAATTTCTGTGAGCAAATGCAGATACTGTCTTCAGTCATGGCAAAAATAGATGTGGCAAAAAGCAAGATGGACAGAATAGTTTTAAGGCTATTTTCAGTACTATACAAGATTGCAGTGAGGTCTTGAATGGAGCTTTTGCATATCATAGGAAATAGTTTAATATAAAAAGCCATAATCAGTGTCATAAGTATGGCTAAATGTATCTATTATATGGATAGGAAATATAAACCTTACAGTATCTAAGAAAAGATACCTAACAAAACCAGGAAATCTGTTCAACTAGATTTTTTTGTTGACAAGCCACCATTATTTCTTTTTTTTTTTTTTTCAGGCTATAATCTGTAATCATATCCACACCTTAAGATTTGACTTTACTTGTTTTTGGAGAAGAAAATCCCTTCACTTAGATGTGAATATGACCACATTAGCTCTGTGGAAAATAACTATTGCAATATTTTTTCTGGCAGTGGAAGTGCTGCAGTGCTAGAGACCATGTTACTCTTAGATGTTACCAAAGTAATTAGGAAATATATGTAATTAATTTTCAGCTCCTTAAACAAATGCCCCAGTTCATCAGAAAAGACATGTAAGCTTGATATGTGCTTGTATCTTGATATGTGCTATGTTGCTTAGAGATACACTAAAATGTGTCAGGAAAGAAAAGTCCTTGAATTTCTTCTGCTTCAGTTGCAAGTCTATTAATAGCATGGGCAGAGAATTGTAATGCTTCATTGCTTTTGGCTGATGGAGGGGAATACAAGGACCTTCCTACTTTCAAAGTGGCTTTGAAATAGTATTACCAGCAACAAGGCATCAGAGGAGTTCAGCACTGTAAAGAAAAAATGATATTTTTAAAAAAATAGCAAAATGCAATTTTCTCCTTACTTTTACTTTATCAGCAGGAAACTCAGATAACTGGCTCTGTCATTTCCCTCCTCATCTTCTGCAGCTTTAAATGAATGGGGTCATAAAGATATACTAATACACATAAAATTTAATAGTAAAAGCTTTCTGGTAATCATTTGATTAAAGTGGACACTGCATGACCCTGTAGAATAATCATGATCAATTACTAGCCTAGTGACTAGGAATAAACAGCTGATTATATGATTATAGAAAGCTTCAAAAATTTCATAGCAGCTGAATCCCCAGTTTATCTGAAATGTTTGGCCTGACCTTGTGTGAGATATTATGCAGTGCCATTCCTGTGGGCTGCTAAGGTCCTGCGGTTTTCCATTAAGCTAAATGAGAAAGTCTTGACCATCACAATTTGCACCATTGGGTCCATTATCTTTTGCCCTACAGGTGAATTGCTGTGTGTTTTATTGCAGAAGACAGAATAGTTGAGAGGGTATTGTCCTACGGACAGCAATGTCAAAGCTTATCCATGTATGGGTACAGTGATACTTTCCAAGTTACACAGTAGAGAGTATTGTACGATTCCCATTAATTTTGGTAGGAAGTACATAATTTCATATCACAAATTAATCTGAAAAGGAGCTAGCATATTTTTATTGATGAAACAAAGCATAAAAATGCATGCAGACGTTTTTTAGTTGCTTTAACACAATGTCTTTGACCCTAATAGAAGAAAGCAGGTCTGTTAGAGCTAGTCACATAGCTAAAATACACTGACATGTGCTGGCACACTAAAACGTTCCTGTGAGTGTAGCCAATATGTTAAAATGGCTGCAACTGTACAGAATTGCTCAGAGCAGTTCTAAACATCATTTCAACCGGCATACTTTCTTCTTTTCTTCTGCCAGGTACTGAGCATCTCGGTGTTCACTGGTGAACTGTTACCCTGTGAAAAATGTTGACATGGGACTAGCCTCACGCAGCACTCTCTGATTAAATTCTGTGCCTTTGTGTAGCAACGGCAGGGCTGATACCAGCCAAGGTGAGGAGCCAATCTCCACAACAGCCAGCAGGGGAAGCTGCTGCATTGGTTTTCAGTGTGGCTCGCAAATATAAGTGCTGATTATTTTTAAATGCAGGGATGAAAAGGTGGAGGCATCTTAAAATGAGAGATGGAATATGTATGCTTGCACGAAGGAGTTTTTGTCAGACTACGCTTGGGATGACTAAACTACTCACAAGTGAGAAAGCAGGGAATGAGTGCTGCATGATGGAACAAACAGGTGCTATTTAGTGTCTACATTTAGTATGCCCTATATATTTACTTAGACTACTAAATACAGGAGACTTCAAAAGCTGGCTTCAGGTAGATTTAGTGACTTAAGCAATTATTAGATGACTGTAGTCCTTGCTTCATGTGCATACAAAGTGTTTCTGTAAAAAAAAAAAAAAAAAAATGCCAGACTGAAACAAGCTCTTTACAGGCTTGTCACAAGTGTCAGAAAGTCATCTGGGGTCCATTAAAAATATTTTTCTTAAGCATGTGGTTATGTTATTCACAGAATTTGGCTTGTAATCCATTTGATGTTCAGTCTTTCATCTTTAGCAACACTACAATACTTTGCCCTTCCCAACTTTTTCCTCATATTAGAAAGAGGTCTGTTTTGATGGCCAAAAAGCTATAGTCCTCCAAATGGTCTGAAATAAAAACAAAGTTTTAGTGCAGACTTCTACTTTATCCTTAAAACATTATTGGACCTCAGAAGACTACCAAGTTACAAGGGCAAATAGCATGAAATTGATTATTAAAAGACAAGAAACATTTAACAAATTTGTCAGCTGAATTTGAACTAACTGCGTACATGATCCTAAAACCAATACTTCAGCACATCTTTCTTCTCAGTTTCTATCAGACCAGGAATTGTATGAATGTTATCACACAAGTAAACTGGCAGTATTTGCTTCATGCCTTACTAATAACAGATGCATCAGATACAGTGACACAAAAGAGGCTTAAATAGGGCACGTATAGAAGCTCTGCAATCAGGAGGGCCATTGTCAGTATGTGACACGTGCATAGATATTTCTAAGTCTAGTTCTACTCTAGTAGCAACTGAGGTAAGGGGCACAATTTACTCCTTAAGGTGACAGAATCAGTTGGTAACCTATGAGAAATAAAGAGAAATTCCTACCCCATACGCAATTATTTTTGTTACAAGCCCTTATAAGAACGAAGATGATTTGCATTACTCTTTTATCATCAAGGAGGTTTAACTTTACTTTAGAAATTTATTCAGACATATATTTCAAATCTAAAAAAGGCTGTGTATTTATGTTTCCAGAGGAGTCAAGACACCCAGACGTACTGCTATAGAAAGTTTGATATTCAATTTGTTTGTTGGGGAAAACTTTACCAAAAAGACTGAAAAACAAATGAGTAAATGTTCAACTGGTAACAGCTTGAGAGAGTCTACTAGGCACGATTTATTGCATCTGTTATCTTCTAAGCTGTTTGCTCTCATTCAAATAGCTAATGCAATGCGGAGAGCAGAGAAATAAGAGATGCAGAAAGGTGGCAAGGATTTATCCCCCAGAAAAGATAGATACCACTGCTGGAATGCTGACTTATGGGGTGGGCTCCATATTCTGGTTTCAAAATTCAAGGCAACTGTAGAGAAACAGTAGTTGTGGGAAAAATACCTTTATGCAAACTATTTAAGAGATTCGGCCTCTTTAGTCTAATACAGAGAAAAGAGTGAGGTCTTTGTCTTGATTACAGCCCATAAGCACCTCTAATGGAAGACAGATTTTTGTCAGCTTATATCTCTTGCAATTTAGTTAGTGGTAGAACAGAAGAACTAAACCTGCCATACAAAGCTTGATAAATTCAGAGTGAAAATAGAGGGGACAATATCTTACACTGTGTAGCACAAGGTAGCACAGTTCCCAGCTCCAAGTTGTCCAGTGAGCTTCCCTCAAATTTTCTCACAGTCATTTTTGGTTTTGACAATGGTGTTAGATTGGTAGAGCCTAATGTATTTTATACAGAAAATCAGAGAAGCATAATTATGTACTCCTTCTGTTCTTATGAGTCTCTGAACATAAAAGTATGACTAGCAGAAATATTAGCATTAGCCAAATGATGTTTAGTAACAATCTTTTTACTAATTCCTAACAAATATTCCTATTTGCTCATTCTGCACCAAAAACTGGTATTCCTTTTCTATCTACTTCATTATAAAACTTCTCCAGTTTTCATTACTACTCCTTTCCAGTATTCATTGACTTTCTATCACCTTTCTAATGAACTATCTGTCCAACACTTCCAACACACATACAGATGTGCCAGCTCACTATCTTGGAAGGTTTCAGAAAAACAACTAGAACTATTGCTTTGAATTCACTTCTTTTTTAACTTCCACGTCATACCATATTTTATTTATAACTACCATTTGCACTCTGCAGCCAACTACTTATTTTACCCCAGTATTCATCTGTTTCCTCCATGTGCTTCTTGCTACATCTTGTATAACACACTAAAAATGAAATATCTCCAGCATACAAAAACATTGAAGTACTGAGGTACCCATTATACTTGGGGAAAAAATGGTTTTCACATACCTTTACATAATTCTTATCCTTTTAATACTTTTTTAATGTTTTACGTTTTTTTCTGAGCAGTTTAAGCCACTGACTGTTTTAGAGGAATACTGAAGGTGGTTTCTAAAACATCATACATGTAGTCAAGTTAGGTTAAACATGCATCCTTTCTTCACATTCTTCAGCAGTTCTCTTCCTACCTTCTGAGTGTTTTGACAGGAAGATTTTATTAGCAAAAACTTTTAAGCTCATTTTAAATAAATGATGAATGGTTCCATTAACAGAGCAAGTGTTTAGCCAAACAGCAAAAGCTTAAAGCAGTAAGAAGTTTTCCTTTGGAGCAAGAAGACCAAATGTCTCAGAGTGAGGGGAAAAAATTGTTTACTTTCAGGAAAGATACTACTCAAAGAAACTTGACTCTTTCCGCTAAGTTTGAGTGTTTCATACCGATAGGCTTCTTTAAAGAGCCTCAGCCTCACCGTTTGACTAACATAATTGATCCCAGCTATGCCTCTGGAATTAGTTCCTATAGACTTGATTTGGATGAATCACATGATACAGCAGTTTTGCAACCAGAGTCAGTAAATAACAGATGGTAAAATAGCCAAATAAATTTGTAAACAGCTCCCTAGGCTAAATCTCTGCATCAACAGCTGGAAGAGGATATTCAATATGGTTAGTGCCTTTTTCTTTGTGGATACCAACTGTTACTGGACATTTGCTGTGTTTACTGAATAGTAGGAAGAACCTTGATGCATATGAGGCTTTATATATATTTTTTAGCTTTTCATACATGGCAGATGTTGGCTGAAAACAATTAGGCAAAAAGCAAGTAGATTAAAAACTTCTTCAATAAATTATACTATAATTTAAATGAGAAAATTTACATTAGACATTTTCTCAGAATAATTATGAAACAATTACCTAATAATGAAGCTTCCAAGCTTTTTCTAACAGATGGTCAGAAGCTGAAATATATTGGATCATAGATAATCAGCAAATTTAATATGCAGGATAAATGCAGCAATCTATCATCTTGCTATAACCCACTGTACTGTAATGTACTTGTTATAACTCCAAGATCAGAGGAACATTCCAGGGTCTCTAATCTAATATAGGGGTGGTACAGGGGTTTGGAGACAGCATTTCAGAAAGTTGTCTAAACTTGGAGCTTTACAGCAGCTACATTTTGACTAACCACATGCTTTGTTATATCACCTTAAAAGCAGTCTTCAGGCAACTTCAGGATTCATTATGTTTCACATCCAATTACTATAGGAGTACAAATTGCTTGCTGTATGTTGTCATTCTAGACAATGATAGCTGCTTCTTGTTTTATGTTGATTTTAGGATTAACTCCTTTATAAAATGCTATATAAAAAGTAAGAGTGTGTATTACATATTGGCCAAATAAAAAATATAATGTCGTATAGGTGAATAACAGTCATTTTGAGAGTCAACTACTCATCACCTCACTCAGATGAGTTCTTCTGTCTTCATGTCTCATGAATGAACAGGACATTGAAGAAATGTTTATCTTGAATAGTTACAAATAGTAACTAACTATAAATAAGAATGCTTGAGCCAACTTCTGTTTCATTTTATAGTCCTTGTCTGTACCAAGCTGTAGTTAATGTGGTAATGTGATTCTTTTACCTTCCGTGTGCTAGCGTGTTGATATGGTGTAGTTTATCCTTGTTATGACTAACAAGCAGTTTGAATTACGATGTCTGATTCTGCACTTCAAAGCTGATAGTAGTAGTGTGTGAGTGAAGACAGCAATACATTAGAACTTAATGAGCAACTGTTCTTACTCTGACTCATGCTAAGAAACATAAAAGGCAGAAACTAATAAGAAGAAACATGAAAAACAAAATTCAAATTAAAGGCCTTTTAATTCAGTATTAGTAGCTTTTCTGAGAGAAGGTTAAAAGTACCTTTTTGGTAATTTGATTTCTATCTTTATGTTTTGGCCATTTTAAAATAGATTGGGTTTTCCCAGCTCAGCTATACAGTTTAAGAGTAACTACACGCTGTCATACAGAAAACCTGAGCATCTTAGTCAAGCAAGCTGACTTGATGTTGCTGGAAGGTATACCATATATTTCAATGGCAGTTTCTGATGCAGAACTGAAACAGTCACAACTTTTACAAGCACATTTAAAAACATATAAAACCAAACTTAAAAATTCAGTTGAGGTTATAGTTTTGGCACTAAGCTATTGATTATTACAGAAGGTCCAATCAAATTACTCCTGGCCTTACTGTGACAGGATCATATATGGTTGTATTATGGGATTTTCATGAGCAATGGGGACTAATTCCACCTGTGAATAAAGTAAAAAAAGTGCATACAGGATGACATAACAGTCTGTGTAAACCAAGCCTATATAAAGATAATCTACCATTTCCTAAAGTTTACTTTCATGTAAAACATAGTCAGAAACTTCAGCATGATCCTTGTTGCATCTCCTGCATATACCAATAAACCTTCAAGCCTACATCTGAGGATGCTCTAAATCAGATGTCAGAATAACCCATTACTTAGCAGTAAGAGTAGAGTCAACTTTTAGCATCTATCTGTATTCAGATAATACTGAGGCTTGATCCCCTTAAACAGGGCAGCAAGGCTGGAAATGAGCAATCTGACTAAAATGTAGCTGAATGGCAGTGCTAGTAACTAGCATCTTCTGGGTAAAAGCTGCACATAGGAAGGGTAACTAGATCAGGACTAAAATCCAATGTTAAATCATATGATATAAGATAAAAATAGTAAATACATAATTACATTGATTTATTATCAGTAATAATATGTTAACAGTTAATTGTGATTTATTAATATTTATTCTAATCATGTAATATTTATAGTATAAAATTGCCCACATCAAATCTGTCATTTACTGATGGGAATGTAAGTAGTTTTATGCTTTCTGCATTATGCAAGGTGCTATTCTACTCCAGCTGTACAGTCAGTCACATAGTAAAGCCAAAAGGATAATCTGGACTTTTAATTTCCATATTTATTAAAAAAGTGACTCTTAGTAAATCCTTGATTTTATTTTCTTGGTAAATTACATTTATTTCCTGCATGGTATTATAATCACTTCTAGCAGGTGTCTGTTATTGTATTTGTAAGTTTACTTTGTAATACCTTAGGTCTATGAAAAAAAAAAAAGATTCTGAAGTTACACTTCCTAAATGTACTTTTCCATGTACATATCATGGACAATTGGTGAATAAGATGTTTAATGCACAGAATTATAGATGGCTTCAGACAGGAGAAGGCACAGTCAAAATAATGATGTAGGTGTCTTACACAGAACAATAGGTAAGCTTTAAGCATGTACATCCAAAAAGTCATCTTAAAAAGTCTCTTACTATGTCCTGCAAGTATCCAAAATTTGTAGGCATCTTATTTTCACCTTTTGTATATTCTCTGGAAGGGAGAAATTTCTTTTGCCTGTCCTGATCTGCCTTGATCTGAGCAATGAGATGCCTTTTCTGACGTAGAAATCCAGGAACCAGGTGGAATGAAGCCAAGTCTCCTGAGAGCATCTCCTGAATGCATTCAAAGCACAGACTATTCAGATAGAGCTCCCTGAAAATGCAACTTTATCTTTTCAAGTGAAGATGGTACGTAACTTCAGTAGTGGAGAAATCAATGTGACTCAAGAGGTGAATGGTCAATCTTCCAGTCCAGTAACTAGGGCACCTTGTAGATGAGTCTTGCTTTCCCAGGACTATTGTTGTTTTAGCCTGGTAATGCTTTGTTAGAAAATAAGCATCTATACATAGGTGAGTATCCCAACCATAATGATACAGAATTATTTCGTTCTGCATCTTTCTGGTAGCATGAATGTTGTCTTTTGTTCTTAACACTGGCCTAGAAAACAGTGAATAACATACTTCCATTGTGTCAGCCTCATGAGCTTCTTTTCATCTCTTCAGAAGGTGAAGATGTATACAGAGTGTTGCTTTTCCATCTAAATCCTCATTCATACAAGTGTGCATTCTTAATTTGGAGATGGTGTGTCTCCTTTTGTACAAGAGCACTGCCATCTACAGATACACAAGATTGTTTCACAGTCTCTTTCACTGCTCCTTCAGTTGACTGGTACAGTTGAGAAATACAGTCCACCTTTTCCATACACTTTCTGACAGGTTTACATTTTCAAACAGGTTTAAGTGCTTCAGGAAAAGCACTACTGAAGGACCTTGATTGTATATGTTGATGAATGGCACCGGTTCAGGCTAATCTGAGTTTTGGAACTCTTCATTTCTTGCTCAGTGCCTTCCAGGCAGCTGGCTTTTGGCACAGCACTCCTTGCAGCCTAAAACCTCACAGCACCTCTGCACCGTGTCCTGTGCAGCTAATGGTCACTCTTCTCCTTTATGATCTGTCAGCATGAACCAATCTCAAGCACGGGTTAGAAATTACCAGTCCTGACCCTGATCACTTTCTTCACAGTCAGAAATGCATTTGTTTCACACAGGCATCTTGAAGCAGAGACCTAAACCATGCTGGGGTAAAGTCTTTCCACTGGTCATGTAAAATTTTCAACAGATATCTTCAGCCATGTGTCAAGGACAAATCCTGATTGCAATTGGTCAATAGAGGAGCCAGCCGAGGAGCAGTCACACAGGTGCCTCAGGAGAGTATGGGACCCTCCTGACCCTTCTGGGGTGCTCAT
>JAOXNG010000012.1:74400773-74411854 GCA_028566535.1 Scolopax minor
CCTCACCCTGCCCATTAGCCTGGTACTGCCATTGGCTTCCATTGCCCCTGTATTAACTAGTCTTGGTTCTGGTACCATGTGGTACCAGAGAAATGCCCTGGTCCCATGTTCCACCTTTGGCCCCCATTCCCAGCACCCAGCACACAGGACCAGGTGACTTCCTAGTAGGGGTTTGGTGCTGGCAGAGGAGTGTCTGTCCTCCCTGTGCAGCATCAACATCACCAGCAGCATGCTAGAACTCCTTCTGCCCTGAGAGTAAGACGTGCCCAAAGAGACAGAAGCACTCAGGAAGGGCTGAAGTGGCTTTGGTTACAGAAAAGATCAATAAGAATGAAGACTGGCCAAAATTCTTTTATAACAGAGACATCCTTGGCTGAGATCATCTAGCCTAGCTCCTACTGTTGATGGGAAGAGATATCCTGGCTTATGTCAATACAGAGGAATGGATCCTGCTTCAAAACACCATGTACAATGGAAATAAATCACCCTTTGGGGAAATGTTAGAAAGGAACCTTACAAGGCCAGTGTAGGTTACATTTGAACAGGGACCTGAGAAGATACAGTGTTTAGTTAATATCAGCTTATCTAAACTAAATCTAAATGTTTGATGATCCTACCCCTCAAGGGATTTCTAAGCAGTGGTAGCACTGAAATTCTCTTGAGTCTGAGAGTCTGTGGTTGGCCTTGTGGAGGCTTTGGAGTCCTAGAATTGAGCATCACAATTGCTCATATCCCTGAGCAGTAAAATGTTAGTCCTGTATTGATTTTTGTGCATTCTGCTGGGGCATCATGATGGAGGTGAAAAGATGCAGGGGTAAAACATGCTAACCTACAGTTTCCAATTTCCAAACATCATTGCACTAGTACGTTCAAATCTATCAAATAACAAAATGAGAGCTGTAGAGATAAATTACTAAATGGCATCACTGGCAAAAAATGTTGCTGATGGTTTGTGTTTCTTATATAGGTTACGACCAGTTATTCAAAGGCTTGCCATGGCCTCAGTGCTTTCACTCCTCTTCCCTGTACAACATTACTCCCATAAGAATGATGAACATAGTACAGGTGATTTAATGCTGTTACTTACCTCTTAACTGAGGGGGGAGGAAAGGAGACAGATTTACATAGGTAATGAAGTCCAGTTACTCAATTAAACCTAGCTGTAGCAGCAGAGGCAAATGAATGGAGTAGCAGGAACTGCTGCTGTGTGAAAGGAAATCTGGAGGAAAAGGGATGAGCGTGATGGGCTGAGCACTGCAGAAGCAAGCTTGGTGCACGTATTGTAGGTAAGGTTTGGGAACGTGAGGGGAGAGAGATGTCTGCATGTAGCAAAGGTTGACAGTTTGTATGAACTGATATAATATCTGAGGAATTAGTTTTTATGAACTGGTATAGTATCTGAGGAATTTCAATGAAAGAATAGCATTTAAATTACAGAAGAAATTGCATGTTCAGGTACATTCTCATTTGAGCATGGAAAAGCAAGTGTTAAGTGTTCAATTAAAACTGGAGGAGGTAGTTATGTTACTATCTGTGAGACATGTGGAAACGGGCCGTTTTTTTGCAGAAGTGGTAGTTTCTCCAAGTCAAGTAGCATTGATGTGCTACTTATGTGAAATGTAAAACACCTTCCTCTGTACGTATATGGAGAGATAAAATATATGTAGCTGCATGCAATTGTGTTTTACCAGATAATCAAAAAAGTGCAAGACACATATCCTTATTATTTTAAATGTAATTTTTTTAAACAACAATTCTAAATTTTATAGTGAACATTTTTATATTGAAATTCCAAAATATTCTGGTTCATGATAATTTAAATGTTCCAGGTTGCCTTTTGAACTGTGTTGCTGAAAACATATTTATGTAGCTCAAATGTCAAGTCAGTAATTAAATAAATGCATATTTCATATTAATGAAATTATTACAATTAATTATAGGTAAGTCAGAATACAGCATTCAGATAATTTCAATTAAAAAAAATCCTTTTTGCCCATTTCTTACACAAAGCTTCAGTACTGTGGAAATCACCTTATTTCCACAAGATAGTACTTTGCAGGTGTTTCTTTGTCTTTTCCTACTAACTTATGATCCTTCATTGTTCAAGAATAAATAGTAACTTGTAATACTTTTTCATAATATGTGATATGAAGTTGTGTGAAGGTCTTAAACTTTTTATAAGAATGATCTCAAGAATCAGCATTCATTAACAGATACTACTTCATCATGTACCCTGTATTCAATGCAGAAAAATCAAAAGGTCCTTTTTTCCTATCAGTTGAAATGCCTTTATGAACTTCTATCCTTAAATAACTGGGACTATAAAATCCATAGCCTAGGCCTCAAGGTAATTTGCAGAAGATAGTAAAAGGCATTTCAACAGCAGCCATGTGTCAAATCACAAATCTCTTCCCAGTGTTTTTTAATAAAAAAGGATGCATTCAGGTGTTTATTTTGTTTATTATAAAGCTTTAAAAACATTGATACCGAAATCTTAAAGTTTCTGTTAAATTCATGGAATTATAGAATAGTTTGGGTTGGAAGCAACCTGAAAGATTGTCTAGTTCCAGTCCCCTTGCCATGGGCAGAGACACCTCCCACTAGAGCAGGTTTCTCAAAGCCCCATCCAGCCTGGCCTTGAGCACTTCCAGGGATGGGGCATCCACGACTTCCCTGGGCAACCTGTTGCAGTGTCTCACAGTAAAAAATTTCCTCCTATTATCTAAGCTAAATCTCTGCTCTTTCGGTTTAAAACCATTATCCCTTATCCTATCACTATACTCTCTGATAAAGAGTCTCTCCCCATCTTTTCTGTAGGTCCCCTTTTGGTATTGGAAGGCTGCTACAAGGTCTCCCCGGAGCCTTCTCTTCTCCAGGCTGAACAACCCCAATTTTTTCAGCCTGTCTTCATAGGAGTCCTCTGATTATCTTTGTGGCCCTCCTCTGGACTTGCAACCAATAGGTCCATTTCCTTATGTTGGGGGCTTTAGAGCCCCACAAGTAGGGTCTCACCAGAGGGGCAGAATCACCTCCCTGGACCAGCTGCCCAGGCTTCTTTTTATGCAGTCCAGGATCGGTTGGTTTTCTGGGCTGCAAATCACACTGCTGCTCATGTTCATCAGCTAACGCCCCCAGATCCTTTAAATTAATCCCATTGAGTTCAGAGGTAGATTTGCAAGACACATTAGAAGTGCAGTTAAAAACCTAAAAAATAGCATCTCAAAAATTGAATCCGTTCCACTGCTTCACAATACAATTTCACTTCATTTTTTGTGTTTTGTCTTTTTTATGGATCTTTGCTGGAAGCAAGTAGGAACCATAATTAGCTAATTAAGATTCTAAGGCTCAAATATTATTGACCTTTTCTTTTTTGCAGTATTGGTCGGCAAGCATAAAAAAGTTGTCTTCTCCTCATCTACTTCAGGCTCTCCAGGGTGTGACTTCTAATTGCATTCTCAGAAACCATCACCCCTAGTAATTTGAATATAGGGCACATACCATTATTTCCTACTTGCATGGTGTTTGCTGAGCTAGCAAGCAGAAAGACACAGAACTGGGAAGGCTTGTTAATGAATACTAATTGCACAGGGACACATTTTTGTACTTATTCTCTCTACTGGTGTATGCAAAGGAGGAAAACTGCATTTGGGATTACTGATATTTTTAGAGGCAGGCAACCTTATCTTAAACAAAGCAACCACCTCCCACCTTGTAAAACTCCCCTCAAACCAGACATCAAAAACAAAGTAGACGCAGACGGATGTTTTTCTCCTTTACAGTTTTTCTCCTTTACAGTTTACAAACACTTTCATTCTGACTACTTTATTTCATTTTTAAAAAATATTATTAAAATCAAGTATTATATTACTGATAAAAGCTCAGTAGCATACAGATTAGACTGCTGTTTAGGCACTGCATTACCTCTAAGGCAAGCAGGCTATTCCTACTTAAGAGCTTGTCTAACTTGTTGCAGAATCACCTGTACATGATTAGTAAACCCATGGAGCTTCAATCATTTTCTTATCTGTTCTATTGCCCGCAGGAGATTCATCACTGCAGTATTTACGGCTGCCACAATAGTTAATATGATCTAGGCATTGCTACTTGTTTACCCCTTGATATGATGTGACAGTTTAATAATAACCATCATAATCATGGGTACATAAGACCAGAAGTATTTTTTTTACCCTATGGAGATGCTGTTTTCATCTTCTACCAAAGGCATTCTGTCCAGTCCTTTAAATTATTGCACTCCACTGGAGGCATTATAGGATATTTTTAACTTTATCAGCAACTTAAAAACACACTTCTTTGTCTGTTTCCCCCAAAAGGAAGACAGAATAGCAAAGACTTTATTTTTAGATGAAATGGAGTATTCAGTAGTAAAATGTAAAAATGGATGTTTTCCCAAAAGGTGAAAAACAAATAAAATTAGCTATAAGGGTGTTAAATCCTAGAATAAGAAAGAAAAAAAAAAAAAAAAAAGGTGACACAAGGATTTACTGTGACAAAAAAGCAGAACAGTTTCCAGCTTACTTAAATGTACTCATTTACTGCTACATTTACTTAACGTTTTGTCTGTTTTCTATCAGGGTCAGATTAAATGGAAGATTTTTAGCCTCGGTCTGAAAGGAAGACACTTTGGTAGCCAAAGGACAAGGTTCCTATGGGTACACATTTGGATATATTGTATGACTGATCTCAAATCTCCTCACCCCACCTGCCTTTAATCACATACAACACTCAGGAGTTGAGAAAATGTTACACAGTGAGACAGTCCTTCATTTCTCTTTCATAGCACAGTGAAGCAAGAAACTCTCAAATGGTAACAGAGCAGACCATTGCATTTGTTAAGCTCTTAATCTTAGTGTCAACCAAAGCCTCACCAGATGAAATGAAGTTTGTCTCTTGCAGTTGTGTGAACGTTTGTACTGTAGAAGCTCACTTGAGATACTGCAGTTGGATCTCATGTCTATCCGTGACTGGCACATTAAAGAGCCAGAAATAAAGCCCTTGTGTGGCTACTCAGTGTGAATGAATTGACAGATCCATCCAGGAAAGAATTAAACTGAAGGCTTTAAATGAAAAGGCAATGAATTTATAACAGGATTATACAGCAGCTTGAATCAAGTTTATACAATGCTGAGCTGAGAATTCAAAGAAAAACAAGAGACAGCACAAAGTATTGGCATTTATAATTGGCTAACGAGACTTCAGCGACACAGGAATTTTGCAGCAGTGCCAGATTCTCACACAGTTAGAAAGACTGAAGAGGATTTTAGTTCCTGTGCTTCACCAGTTAGCTCTACTAAAAGACAAGTCCTAAAGTGGCAAATTATATCTAGGGGTTTTTTTCTGCTCCTCAAAACTTGCAAATATTTTTACTCAGAGTAATTTTTTTTTGGCTCATCACGTGCATTAAGCCTGGCCTAAGGTTTGTGACAGTTTTAGACTACTAGGACAAAGGCTATTATCAGCTGATCAACAAGCTGGAAAGCTTTCCCAAGTTTCCTAAATTAGGGGATTTTCATACCCAAAATGTTTATATCCTTGTACTTATTCTACTTTAAAAATGAGTTTGGGGCATCTTTCATAATGATAGGAATAGATTAAATAAAATGTTCTGCATAGAATTTTGTATACAACCCAAATCCCAGATGATACAATTACGAAGTTCAATGGGAAAATACAGCAAAAGGAGACAGAAAGTTAAAAGTACAAGTTAGGAAGAGAAAAAAGCACTTTCAGCCAGGATATTATATGAGATGTTGAGGAGGCAAAAAGTACAGGAAGGATGTCATTTCAGGTGTAAGGTACACATTGCTCCAATTGAAAAGAATTATTTTTTTAAAAAAGTCATATTTTTTAAAACAATCTTTCACCCAGAAGCATTTACCCTTCAACTGTCATCTACAACTGACTATTCACATACTGTACTAGGCTATAAAATTAGCTCTCTGCTGCTGTAGAACATTTTACCAGAGATTAGACCTTGGGCTAATAATCTCTTTGGTTGTCTCACAAATATACTGCATTAAAAAAAAAAAAGCTTTCCACTATTTAATGTAATAATTTTTGGATTTTCTATTACAAATATTAATATAGTTATCAAGTGATTGACCCTCTGCTTTTGGAAATGTCACTACCCCATCAGTCCAAAGTGTGGTTTGGAAAATATTAGTAGTTGCACGCCTAGCAAGTAATCCTTGCTAAAGAAATTACATTTAGGAACAGGCATTTTATCTTTAGTTTACATTCATCGATAAGTATCCTGAGGAAGATCCACCTTTGATTAGCTCTCACACCAGGCATCTTTGACATCTTGTTTTCCACGATCTGTGATGTGGAGGGGGGATTGAACATCTCGGCCTTTGCAGAAGGGTCTCCTGTGTCCCAACAGCGTCTGCTATCCCAGAGGTAAATCTGTCCTTTCTCCTTTAACAGCGTGGTCCTTTTGCAAAACCAGAACTCCAGTGTCAGCACCCCATCTCCAAACGTATTTCTGCCTTCATTAGTGCTTCCTAGATCACCCTCTCCTCTAACAAATCATATATTAGTTGTTTCATACAGCAATTTTAGGGCAGATATCCCAGATTTTCCTGAGTCCAGGTGGATTCATCATTTTATCTTCCTTTGCCTCCTGCTCCTTTAACTCCTTACTCTTTCTTAGATTAGATTAGCAGCAGCTCTCACAAGATGCTTTTTGTCCTCAGTGAGATTCTTGGTCTGGGAAGCAGCTGCAGATCTTACTCTCTCATTACAATAAGTTGCAAGTAATCAAACCTGGTAAATGGAAACATATGCTATTACATTTTGAAAACGCATGTCATTCAAAGTGCTGGAGTAACCTCACCACCATACCTTTTTTGAAAATTGATGAGAGACTACAGGTATTACTATAGATAACTTAAAGCTGTAGCAGCTATTTTTTTTTCCCATTTTTTTCTCCATCCACTCCCATGCTCCCCATTTTTCAGAGAGTTTCTGATGCTTTGGCCACTTGAAAAAAATGACAGTCACAAAACCCGGGCATAGGAAGTATATAAACGTTAAGATCTGAGAGGAACATTACACCAAGGAAGTTAAGGCTGTGTTTAGAAGTGATTAAACCTGTCACTTTATACTGTACCTACCCTCACTTTGACACTGATAAGGAAAGTCCTGCTGCCTAAGTGTTTTAAAGGAAATAATTCTCTTGAGGATTGTCAGACCTGCTGCTTTAAATGTTGCTTCCCACTGCAGCGCTAATGAAAAGTCCATTTGCCAGGAGTACCCAAAAAAATATCCGTGTAATTCCTTTGCCTATGGACATACGCATCTGTATTTGCAGTTACCATATAAAAAAATAATGTGATGCTTTTCCTTCACTAACGTGTGCATCAAACTTGAATCTGGTGGCACATCAGCAAATAGCTTCAGTGAAACCAGTGGCACGTTTCTGACGATTCAGTTGCATGAGATTGAGCCTCAGTAATTTTATTCTATGTCAGGCCTAAATGTTTAACAATTTTCACAGCAGTCGATCAAACCTGTTTCTTTTTAGCTTGTTCTTTCTTTCTCTCTCTCTCTGGTATAAATTGGGAACAATCCTCTCTGAATTCAACAGAGCTATAATAGTCTAAGGAGAGAATAAGACCACTTTTGTGCTAGCTTTGCTCTCTGACAACTGTCTTACAATAAGCAAGTAGAGAATAAAAAAATCCTGCCAAAACCCAACAACCCTAAACAATACTGACAAGGTAAGATAGAGGCAGCCAAACTACTGAAAGTCAGAAACCCTGCCAGTCAGAGTGATGACAACTATGACTACTTTTTTTCTTTGGGCTGATATACAGTCATTTTATCTTGACCTCAGGTTATAGTTCTTGTCTAACATTATGCAGTACTCTGAGGTATTCACACATATTTTTGTAAATGAGTGAATATTATGAGATAATACTAAATTTTCCTTGTAATTCTTGGTATGGGGTTTTCTTGTTTATTTTTAACACAGTTATTGTACCATGGATGCTTTTTCTTCCTGTGCGTAGTAGAAGTGTAATATGTTTTGCCATGTGATAGGGAAATGGAGTAGGTGACCTTTCAGGGTACCTATTTTTCATGCTGCCCTATTTAAAAAAAAGGAAGCTTCTCTGTATATGCAATACACTTGCATCCTGTCTGCACCATGTCTGCATTAAGATGAGGTAATAAAGATATGGTAGGAATCCGGAATGTTTAAATGTGTAGGCGTTACTTGTTTCTGTGTAGTATAGCTGAATTTTAACTGACTTCACTTCCGCTCTCCAAAATCAGATATGTGGGATCTTTGATTACATCTTTTACATTTTCTAATGTCTTTTATGATTTGACAGTAATTAAACTGTATTGGCTTGTAAGACATTTTTCATTGTTAATCTTATTTAAATGGATTTATTAAATGATCTTCTGGAGTATATGCATCCTCTCTAGGTTCTGCTCTTCCTCAGTGCTTTAGAAATTGAGTTGGTCATTTAAATTACCTAGTCTATTGAAAAGAAAGAACTTTTCCAGAAAACTGATGGAGTGCATAAACCACTTTCCTATGAAGTACAGCTTAGTCTTCTTTTTGTTACAACAGTGTCACATTTTGTTCTATAACAGATAGTATGGTAAAAATGTCTGGACTTTGGTCCTCTTTTAACTGAAATCTTCTCAATTTTGTTCTTCTGTGCTGCTGCAGGCAAAGGAAGCAATATAAAGGTCATCTCTCCATGTTGTTTTTTTTCTAAATTCCTGAGTTTTCTCTAGGTTATAGACTTTAGAGTGAAATTTTCTGCTTAATATCTTTTCAGCAAAAAGTCAGTGTCAGTGAGCTCAGAAATACTTAGAAACCTTTTGCTATGACCTTTTGCTAAATCCAGGTAGTCATTTCAAAGAATCTAACTTACTTAGATTCTTGGCCTTGTGCACTCAAGTGCCTAGTATTTTTCTCCAGGATTGACCAGCTCTTCACTTTGAGCTGCCTCCCTCTTTTTGGTGTCCACAGAAAACCTAAAAGAATAATTTTCACTGAGCAGCTGACAGTATCAAGAAGTTTCAAGTTTCAAGATGAAAATCATAGCTTAAAAAATCCAGATCAGTCCAATGGCTGGTCTGCTCCTGTGCGATGCTTTTAATACCAACCAGTAAGAGATGCTTCCATGTAGGTGTGTATCTGCTTATAGTGATCCTAATCATAGCACTGTCACAGGGGGTAAGAGCGTTGCTACAGATCTGGAGGGATCTGGAGGATCCATGTTGTGAATCCCAGACAGTGATCTCTTACTTAGGAAAGTTTCTGGATTTTTTTTTTTTTTTTTTTTGGTGGAAAAAGATATGATAGTTTCCCACATCACTTCAGGTGAAAACAATCCTGTTCCATGGACTGCTGTGAAGCCAGGGGGATAAGGATTTCAGGGACAGTAGTATCCTAGAAATATTTGAGCTGCTTATCTTCAATTTGTATCTAAAAATGGAAGACAAGATAAGGAAAACTTTACTAAGTGCCATTGAATGAGATGTAGTTTAGTCAATGTTCTGTCATCTAACATCTCACATAAATAATAATTTTTTTTACTTATTAAATTTATTGATTGAATGGTCTAGCTGTATAACACATAAGTGATATGCAGTAGTGGTGGTTATTGTTCAGTCTATGAAAAGAACTAAACTGTAGTACCTTCCTGCTCAAAAATGTCTTTTTAAAGATGAGGAGAATCCAAAGAGAAGGTGTGTTCTGTTGACATTGTTAAAGATAAATGAAAGGACCATTGGAAAGGCTTACAGATCCTTACATTATATATGTTGCTATATTTTGTAATTTTTGGTAAGAATATGGCTCTTGGACAATTAACCTATGGCAAAAATTTTGGCATTGGAAAGAACAAATTAAAGAACAGAATAAATTTAAGAAATTTGAAGAAGAAATCTAAAGAAACAATTATTTTAAGAAATTAATGTACAGAGGAAACTAGAAGTTTAGTTGAAGCTAACAGAAGATCTCTTAAAAACTCTCTAGTATATAGAAGATCCTGGCAGCTATAAAGTACCACGTTTTATTCAAGTAGAGAACTGAACTAAAACAAACTTTTACCAAAGCTACACATATAAGTTTCTAACTGTCTTTGAATCCCTTTGGTCAGACAGCTGGAGCCCAGCCTTGGGAAAGGGGGAAGGCTGCAGTTTGGGTGTGGAGCAGAGGGTGAAGTGAAGCAGGCCAACTGGTACTGCAGGCTGAGCAGCAGCTGGAAACCCATCCTTGCTGCTGGAGACTGATGTGAGGTGTAGCTGGAGGAAGAGGGAAGCACCTACCTGCCCAAGAAATTCCCTTGGATATAAACAAGGGAACTGTGATATAATTAAGGTTGTCCTTGAGGAATTAGGAATTGGATGCTATTGTTTTTCTATGTGATTGTCTATCTTCTTTACTCCCTTACTAAAATGCTATTAGGTGAATTAATTGATTAGTATTTGTGAATAGAGAAAAAATTAGCTCACCAAGTACCAGCAGGTTTTTCTTAAGTTTTCCTCACCTCTGGGTGAAGATACAAGCCACTGTTTTATCAGCAGACATATTTTAAATTTTGGCTAAGTTGCTGCCAATCCAGGCCTGAGAGGTGAGTAATATATCTGGATCTTGAATCCTGCTCCCTTTAGAAATTTTGTGATGATGGGAGACTTGCAGAGAAATCCTATATGAACAGGATTATTTACCTAAATGCTAACAAAATGAATAGGAGGTGAGAGTGTTTGAAAATCTCCCTGACATTTATTTATGTCTTTAGGCATATAAGTTCCTGGGAGAATTTGCTTTACAGAATCTTAAAAAATATTCAAAAAACTCCAAAGATGTAGTTTTCTCCTGAAAAGTAACCAGTAAAGGTCTTTGAAGTAAGTTAAGGAAATCTCCCCAACAGCTGAAATGATCTGTGTACCCCTAAAAAGATGAAAATAAAAATGTATCCATTATTATGACAAATAATAAAGAAGTGAAACATAAAGAGGGGGCTGTATGGAAGCACACATATGGTAAATGGGTTTGAAACGTGGTGGGTTGGCTTTGACAGGGTTTAAAATACGTT
>JAOXNG010000012.1:74443477-74462009 GCA_028566535.1 Scolopax minor
TGAAAAATGCATAAAAGACTAGAAAATGAAAATCATAATAATGCTTTTAAGAGGAATGGGAATAAGAGTTGGGAAATTATTGCTATTTTTTCTCTCTTTTCTGCTCTCTTCCGCTCTTTCTTCCCCTCTAAAATATTGTCACAAGCAATTAAATGATTTGTAGGATTTTAAAAGACAATGAATTAGCAGCTAATTTGGATTTAATGTTTTATATATTGTAGAGAATCAAAAGATACTATCTATTGTGACCTTAGTAGGACTTCTGACGGTTTCACGTATTTTCTTAATTGGGTTTCACTGATACAGTGTAGGTGAGACCACCATAGTGTTACAGGGAAACTGATCACAAGCTGGTATTGAGAAAGTTATTGTCAATGGAAGGAGCTTTACTTTTGAATAGAGTTCTTCAGTGGATCCTACTTGAATTCTAGTTTATATTTCTTTAATATACTGGATAATGGAATAGAAAGTATGCTTATTATGCTGTCCTGGTATAAACTGCAAGTACATTGGAAGTCTGTATTATAATTTGAAGCAATTTTAACGACAAGGAAAAAAAGATTTTAAAATGTGTGATTCAATTCAATAAAGATGACTACAGGCTTCTATTTTGGGTTGTAATATTAGGTGCGTGAATACAGAGATAGCAGTTCTACATGAGTTGATTAGATAGCAATTCAATATCAAAGGATCTGAGGATAATCCTCAGCAGATCATAAGCCAGACATCAATCAGTGGTGTCATGCTGCTGTAAAGGAGAACACTATACCTTGTGCTGGGATGTTTAAATGAAGTACAGCTCACAAGAAATGCTATGGAATTCTTCTGCTTTGTTCATCATATATGAAACTTTAGCTGAAATATTGTAACCTGTTTTGGAGAGCCTCTGGACCGATCAAGAAAGCTATAATCAGTACAGCAAATAGTTCAGAGGAGAAAAATTCGTATTATCTGGGATCTGGATAATTTTTCTTCTAAAGGGAAACTCTAAAATTTGGGATTGGTTCTTTGAAAGAAAACTGAAGATTTTAGAGTGTTCAAATATGTAAAATGCTACTTGAAAGAGGAAGATAGTCGTCCGTTCTCTGTGTTAGTGATGGTAGGACAATAGATAATAGGTTTTAATGCCAGTTTAATTTGCATGTTGAAATAATAAACACAATGTTATCTTGGAATAGGCCCATTTCGGAGTCTATGAAACTTCCTCTGTAGAAAAACTTTCAGAATTGGCAAGAAGCATCTTCCACATAATTATACATCTTTCCATATTGAAGCAAAGAGATGTACCAATGAGATCCCTTCCAGCTTAGTTCTGTAATTCTGTACTAATTAATTTCAAAATTGATAGTTTATTAATTTTATTTATTTATTTTTTACTTTGCAAATGAAAGGCAAGAAAAAAGCGGTAGACCAAACTTTCTGGTATAATTATGGCGCTATAAGAAAAAGAGAAACTGACAGTTATTTCCCCAAAGAGTAGGTTTTTAAGTTGTCTAATTGATCTACATTTTCAAAGAAGTATAATTAAATCTTAGGGCAAATATATGTATTCAAATCCTGTTAGAAAATAATGGGATTCAGATGTATAAATTTTCAACTCCTACTCACTGCTTTGAAAATAACCTGGAGTCAAAATATAAAGGTATCCACAGTGACAAAAACAGAGTTTAAAAACACATTGAACAGTTTTATGTCTGTTCACAAAACAAAATGCCACATTTCATAAAGACCTGCTTCAGGTGTAGAAAGAAGGAGAGTTATTTGCATATCCAAGAGTCTTTCTCAACACCAAACTCAATAAGCTGAATCTGCCCTGAAGCAGATGACACCAAACTTAGCTGTCACTGTTCATTTCAGTGGGAGACCTCAGCCCACCTCTGGTTATTAATTAAAATGATTGATTAGCCCTGTTTAGCTTAAAATAAATTTTGTCACTGTAGGAAAAAAAGTGAACTGTGAAAAAACTTCATTTTCTCTTCTCATGGTTCTGTGATTGAATTGATCCACCATATACTGCTGAATGGCATAAATACATAGAATTTAATAGTAAGCGTTTAATTTAAGTAATGTGGTATTTACATGAGTTAAAACAGCTAATTAAGCAAACAGTTAAGAACTTGCAATATTATCAAGTAATTGTATAATAGACATTTATTGAAGTTTGTCCGTAATTTTATGTTATAGGCATTGTAATGAATTTCCTAATTGCACCAACACATTACACAAATTGGAATCAGACCAAAATGTGGAAAAAGCCCAGGATAACACTAATTCAAGTTTCTTAAGCACTTATGGAAAGCTTAAAACAGTTCTCATTGATTTAACTAATTATATTTATTACTTAATCTAAATAGAATACTTCATTGCAGCCTGAATTGCAAGTTTTATTGGCAGTTATAAGACAGAATGCTATGCAGATAATTGGTAGTTATGGAACTGTTGGTACAATAAGACTTAAAAAAGATTATATACAGGTTTTATAAAGCCTTAAGGTTGAATTCAGAAGTGAAAACTACTTTTTTTGGGTCACACTATTGAATATTACAGTACAATTATCAATGTGTTATCATAGAGTTTAAAGTTTTCACCTTAGCCCTTTGATAATTTTATATCAACAATGGATTCATTATCTTCCCCAAAAAAACCTGTTTGTGCAGACTTTATGTCATGGGAATGGGATCATATTTCTATGTGCTAATGAAGAAATTACAAGGTATTGATTTGAGAAAGCTAAAAATCCAACCCTACCTAGTCTTCCTCAGCTATCTCACTTACCCCTTACTACTGCACTGCTGTTTATGTATTTAAGAACAACGGGACCTAATTGTATTGTTCTTTGTTTCTCTCTGTGTGTGGGAACAGTGACTTTCCATTTGTGGACATTGAAATTGTAAGAGACCGGCTGTATCAGCTGAATGTTCAGTCCATAGGGCATGGTGGGATTCATCCCAGAATTCTGAAGGAGCTAGAAGATGTTATGGGAGGACCCCTCTTGATCCTCTACCAAAGGCTTTCGGAGTGTGGGGAGGTCCCTGCTGACTGGAAGCTGGCTAGAGTTACTCCAGTCCACAGAAAGGGCATGAGGGACAACCCAGGGAACTACAGACGTGTTAGTCTAACCTCAATTCCTAGAAAAATTATGGAGAAGATGATGAGTTCACAAAGGGTTCTGTTTAACTAATTTGCTACTAATCAAAGGTTCTTGACTAATTTGATAACCTCTATGGTAAGGTCATTTGCCTAGTGGATGAAGGGAGGGTGGTCAACGTAGTTTTTCTGGATTTTAGTAAGGCTTCTGATAGTGTTCCTCACAATATCTTTCTGGACATGTTGTCCAGCTGTGGGATGAATGCATTCATGGTGCACTGGGTGAAAAACTGACTGAAAGGCAGTGTTCAAAGAATGGAAGAAAAATACAGCTTTACAGATCATACATATGGCAGGCAAGCACACAAGTTACAGGAGTTACAAGCCTACCATCTGAGATTCGTTCACTCCTTTCTTCATGTGAACCTAATTTTGTCTGGGATCTCTCTTCCTCATCTGTAAAGTTAAAATTAGAAACAAACAGCACAGGATAATCTGATAAAGGCTGTGTCAGGGGTAGGGGGCCGACTGTGTGACTGCCTAGAAAAGACAGTTACCTCTTTAATTCCTTGAGCTCTCCTCTAGGTTAAATATCAATTTTATGAAATCTTCCACTATGCAGTATAATCTTATAGAAAGTTTTCCGTTCTCTTCTCTTCTGTTTTTCTTTCCCGTGCCTCTTTTTCTGAAAGAAATTGTGCATCAGACACAAACTATCTAATTTTTTAAAAAGAAAGAACTATATTTGCATCATGACTTTCAGAACACAAAAACTTTTGTCTCACTGCAAGAAGTACTTTTGTAATTAAATCTTGTAAATAAACTGATTTTATAAGCTAATGATTGATTTGATAATTTGGTTGTTAATGAGGAGTATGAGCTTATGTCTATTAAGTCTTCAGTAAAAAAGAACTACAATAAAATACTGGGGAAAGCAGCTGCTTAGAAAATAAAAGGATTTGTGTTTGATTCATTCAAACTAATCGAGGATTCTGTATCATAACATTTTGAAGGATGTTATATGTCAGAATAAGACTTCTAAAGGGCTAGATAAATTATGGTTAGTCACGGTTGTGGATGACTGTCAGTGCTTTGCTTTTCAATTAATTTCAATCTGTATCATTCATACTGCAGGTAACTACAATGGTATTGCTTTTTATAGGAATTGGCTCTGTGGTTTTGTTCTGAAATTTTATTTTGGTTTTGAGAAAACTTTCTAAACGAGAATTTAATGGAAGAGAACTAAGTTCTTGCAAAGTAGTTCAGTTTTCAGGTACTGAGAACCATTCCACTAGAAAACAATTCAATAAATAAAACATTTGCCCAAACCTAGCAAAAATGCTTGGAAACGTTGACAAGAAAACAGACTCTAGAGGAAGGTAACGTTTTTGGAAGCTTTATGTTCCCTTTTCCTGGTCAGATAATATTCGTGCAGCTTTAACATTACAGTTACTCTTGTATGGCAGAGGAAGCTCCATAGTTTCAAGGGACATGAAACTGGCATCCCAAACCAGCTTATCAGGCTTCTGCCCTGCTCTGCATTAAAGAGAAAGTCACTTCTGGCAGTGTCAATAATTCAGAATTCTGCAACTGTTTCGTATAAGTTTGAAAGACTTACCTACTTAATAGAACTCTGAATCATACTGCCTTACGCTGTCCACAGCAGGTAGAAAGAAATAATTTGAGTCACGAAAGCTGAAAAAAAACCTCACCTCCTAAAGTGATAATAATTAAATATTTGAAAGGTTGACAATCAATATGAATCAAGTAAACTAGATCCTAAAGTTCAAAAAACATGTAAAATTTTGTTCTATAGAACTGTAAATTAATGTTTTTGAAATAGCACTTAAGAATAGATGATAAAGGGAAATCGAAAACTATATTATTTAACATGAAATGTGTGATTTTGCTGGACTGTTAATATTGACAGAGGCATAGAATAGGTTTTTCATTCAGCGTTACTGAAAAACATTTTAAAACTGAGAGCAATTCACTTAGGCTACGTACAGCATGTAACCTGCTTCATCAACAGAAAGCAGTAGGATCCAATTTATTGAGTGGTAAATATTTTCACTTGTGCCTCCGCCTTCACAGGGATTTATCTTAATGTTTCAGACCTTTTGGTGCAGGGCAAAGCTTTTATAAGTCTGTCTGCTCAGAGGAGAGGTATTGATTATGCAAACTTGCTAAATGTTGCTCACAGTTACAGGGATTCGATAACAGCAGCAAATATTGGTTGTTTAGTTGAGAGGGTCTTTCAGTAAAGGTCTGATGAAGCTTTAAATGCTGGGGCTCTTTTGAAGTAATTTATTTCAAAACCAGAGAATGAAATTGAGAAATTGAGTCATACTACAGACTGAACTTTATAAGTTGACATTATATCCCATTTATATACCAAGTAAATTGAAAAGTTATTTTATTTCTTGAACTATTTCTAAATATTGTTTGGCATTTCTTTTTAAATATGAATCTTTCTACTTGACTGAAACTGTTATCATTGAATGTAATTTTTCTACTCTATTTGACACATAGTGACATTTAGAGGAGATAAATATCAAGATTCTTAATAACTTAATACAATAATTTTGGTGGCTCTGAGTTTTCAGTGCCTGAGGGATACATACTGCCAGCTAGGGGTGATTTTGTCTGCACATTTTGGTGGTATGCAGGAAATAATGTCAAGTATTAAGACTGAATCAGTTTAAAAAAAATAAAAATAAAGTGAACCTTCAGAATTGTTGTACATATTGTAAACATATAAACCAGATGGCTTGCTCTAAGGAGATGGTGTTATCCTCGGATCTGGACTTGTAAACTCTACTGGCACTGCTGCTCATTTTTATTCCTTGTTGATTAGCAAGCTGCAGATCAAATAGCAGAGCTTGAAATACCATCTTACCTAAGAAGTACTATACCACAGAAAATAGTTAAGCCTGTCCTAAAAATATATATATTTTTAAATCGTTGTTGAAATTCAAGGTAACAGGTTTTTTTCACGTTAGACTTATGGATGATTGTTTCAAAAACTGAGCAACCCTTTTGAAATTCAGCAGCTTTGGATGCTATACATATTTTCAAATAATAAAGACAAATATTAATTTCAGAACTTCTTTCCCCCCAATAATCCTGATTTATAATTCCTTTATAGCCTCCTTGTTCTACCTTCAAAGGCTCATTATCACTGATTTCTGTGTCCTGTAGACACTTGTACTTACTCTCTGAAAGGGTGGACTGTGTAAGAAATGTTAAGGTATGAGGGTTTTCTGAAGTACAGATATACAGCTATGTATTTTTAGTGCTTTTTTTTTTTCTGTCTGCATTTACATATTTAAATTATATTGGAGAAGGGGTGAGTTTATTTAAATTGGCACCAGCTGGATTATAACTGAAACTTATATTATAAACTGGATTATAACATTAAACCAAATCTAGGATATATAATAAGTATCAGTAAAATAACTGATAGTATGATCAACTGATAGTATGATACTCTCTAATGTAAGAAGTAAAAGTCCTTCATATAAATAAATCATAGTGTCCTGGAAGATATTATTTAAAGGGAAGTCTTATGAAAAACCAACTACATTATTTCTTTACTAATAGTTATAATTTACAATTCAGAACTTCAGGAATTGTAGGGGTTTTCACATCTTTTGGCTCTAGTTTGAACTATCAATTCCACCTATACAAATTTATAGGTGTGACTTTATGTAATGTACCAGCAAAAGTTGTGTGGAACAGTGAACCTGGTTGTAAAGCTGACAGTTGGAATCCACAAAGATCCACAAAGTGTAGGACACGACCACTTAACTGAATATACTACATACACTGCTATGGTTGATGTGTTAGCAGCACTGCTGATTTTCAACAAAATGGATCATTAAGCATCTCATTTGTATATTGTGAGAAGTATAAACAAATTCTAATGTTTGTGAGCATCTATGATACTAGGTAAAGTTAGAAATGGATATGCTACTTAGAATATTGCAAGTGGTTGTTGGGGTTTTTTTGCTTTCATAAATATTCATTTTCAATATAGATCTTAATTTTGATTATAAATGAAGTAATCAACATTGAAATGTTTTTTTCTCTAGAGCTGATCAACCCCATATAAACAATTTCAAACAAATACCATTTGTGTCCTGTTTTTATACAGAAGAATTTAAAACAGCATTTGTTGTACTTTAAGCAAGTTTCAGTAGGAAAGTTAGAATAATCTCAAAAGCCTAATTCTCCAAAATAAAAGAAAATAGCTTCTCTTTCATAGTTAGCAATCATGTCTGTGTGTTGTGGATTGTTAGTGCTTTAGGAGCCATTAATTGAAATTTAAAAGTGTATGCTGACAATATTCTAAGGTCATTTGAATAAAAGTATTATTCCCTTTGTGTTAGAACCATTAGCTTCTTGGTTCTCGGATCCACAGGTAAAAAGATGATGGAAAAGCTTTAACAGTCTTTAGCTGCAAAACTGTGAATAAATAATCAGCAAATTATATTAGCTAGAACATTCCTGTTCAGAATGCAATTGTTGCTGGGTTAAGAAAAACAAGGCTATTAATTTCTTTACCTCCTAATGAAAATTCTGCAGCTTTTTCCCCATCCTTCTTCATCTTGTGACTTGGAAATGTTAAGGCAGCTAGAAGCTGATAGCTTGTGGGACCCAATTCTGCTGTTAGTCTGAAAATGATTATCAGCTGGTCGTTTTGTGGTGCTGGAGCCAGCTGCTGTATGCTCTCAGCGTTTGTGGGAACACATTGCTTCTGGGGATTGGGCCACTACTGTTTTGAAAAGCTTGATATCAGCATTACACTGTTCTGTAAACTCTCTTGGTTTTGAAATCTCTGTGACCTTCAGGTTCGTGTAGGAATGAGCACAAGCTTGGCTAGAGGAGTGGTGAGTGAGTTTTCAGATGGGATAGCTGCTTTGTCCTTTGGAAAGTATGAATTATGAATGAACCCAGAATCAGGGTTACAGGCTGTCACCCGCAAAGAGCTTAATCTTGACATTTTGCCTTTTTTCTGTAAGTCCTGCTGTTGGGAGACAAGTCCAGTGGGATGATTATTTTGTAACTGCATGTGTTGAAAAGAGATATAGGAATATGCCACTAGTGTGCCCTACTGCAGAATACATCAGTCATAGTAGTGCTGCTATGACAGGTTTGACCAAATCCTATCACTAACTATACCAAAACCACAGACTTTATATGCTGAGCAAGATGTTGCAGGGTATGGACTATCCCTTTGGTCAGTTGGGGTCCTGGCTGCATCGCCTCCCAACTTCTTGTGCCTCACCAACTACTCGCTGGTGGGGCAGCGTGAGAAGCAGAAAAGGCCTTGATGCTGTGTCAACACTGCTCAGCAACAACAGAAACACGTCTGGATTATCAGTGGTGTTTTCAGCACAAATAAAAACCATAGCCCCATACTACTCTCAGTGGATGAAGAAAATTAACTCTATCCCAGCCCAAACCAGCACAGCTGCAATTTGCTTATCTTTTGAATTTTAAGCTGTATTCCTTCAGCCTACCCTTTATTATGCAGAAGAGACAGGAGGCAACATTGACTCATTGAGCAAGTATGTCTTCATCATGATGCAGCCCCAAGAGGCAAACTTTTCTTTTTAAGCAAGCTCTGTGGGCACACAGCAGTGTCACACATTCAGAATTTCCCCTTTGCTTCCTCAGGGCACATGAGGACACACCTGCAAGAAGTTTTTAAATCCTTTTTGTTACATGACCACCATTCCACTCATGGTTAGTTCGTTGTCTTCACAGTTACAGCCTATAAGCAAAAAAGCTTGAAATGAATCTCTCCATTATGGCGTTGCTGATGTTTTTCAAGTATAAGAAGTTGAGTGTAGTGGCAACTTGTTTGATATTTGTTGAGGAAGATGTAGAAAGTATTTTTAATTACACAGAACAACTTTGTACTCAAACATTCTTTTAAAATGATTGATAGGATAGCTCCTTTTGCTGTATTTAGGAAGGCCGTACTTTGGAAATGTGTTACAAAAAATATACTGTGCAAACAAAGGGTAAAATAGTTTTCTTGGGTTTTAATTGCATTTGAAATAAAACCAGCATTGATTTGCAGCAGTTCTGGAAGTATAGACTTTGCAAGTCAAATCTTAGATGAATGATAATCTGCCTGGCAACATAGGAACAGCTACAGCCCTCATACTGCACAGAAGCTAAATGACAAAGCTAATTAATCAACTGTTGCATTTGGAGGAGGCATCACAGATACTATTGAAGCATTCAGATTACATAGCCACCAGCTAAACACAATTATAGTAATTAATGTAAGTTTCTAAAGTAGTATCCAAAAGGCCAATAAGCAAAAGATTGCATCCTAATATATTGCAGCATCCACAGTACTGGCTGGCTGAGAGCAAGCATTCCCAGTGATTTGAACAACACTAAGAGTGGGTAAGCAGGAGAATAATTCTCCTATTTTGTTTAAAAAAAAAAAAAAGTTATTTTGGATATATATTTCCTAGTAGAGAATTCATACCTCTACTTGAAAGTAAAATAGTGGAAAACGTTATGCAGTTCTTTTGAAATTTACTTCCTCTTTGTAGAGAATTTCTGTTGCTAAAATTTTAGATGTATGTGAAATCACAGTTCCTGATGAAGCACTGGTGGGTTTGCCATATTTATTACAGGACTTAACTCTTAACTTTGCCATTTCTTCTCCTGCTGTGTTGGTTGTGTGAGAAGAAACTTTTTAGTTCTCAACAGGCTCCTGAAAATTTTTTTTATTTCACAAGTGGCTCTTCAGACTTTTGTTGTGAAATAAAATATAAAGAGGTTCACTTGCATGGATGTGAACAAATTACTGCTTTGGTTTAAGCACAGCATAGATTAAAAGAATCACTATATGTATATTGGAGGCCAGTATATTTAGCTGGGCCCAGCCACATTTAATTTAAAGTTTGCTATATTTTCTGTAGTGCTCTGCGTTTACATGAAAGACTACTGTGCTCGAAATACTTCTTTAGGATTTATTTCTGAACTATTTACACGTATAACTTTAAGCTTCTTTCTGTACCTAGCATATGTAGGATATAGTATCTCATCACATCTCGCAGCACGTCTTGGTAATTACTTGGTTTGGTAATTAACATCCCACTTTAAAAACTTCCCATAAACTTGAGTAAATCATACTACTACTGAAACACAGGGTAGGTCATTGCTGACTACCATGACTAACCCCATTTTCTTCAGTGGAATTATTTATACAGGTAAAAGTGGTGTTTCCTGAACTGATCTCACCATGATCCATAGGCACACAAACTGGGCAAGCCTTAAAGATGAAAAGGGCAACATAAGTGAAAACAATATTATTTTATGCTCATGACATTCTCATGGTAAGGGATTTGTGTATATTACACGCAGAAACACACATGTATGCATTCTGCATCTTTAACTCTGCTAAATTTCTGCTAAATTTTATTAGGAATTACAGGAAGAAAACATGCCAAGGTTTCCTGCAAATGGGTAAGACAAGAAATACAAGGTTTCCTAGCTCCTAAAGTAGCAGTTCTTGCTGCAAGGAAATAACTGCTTTAGGTTTGAAAACAACTCAAAAGCCAAAGTGATCAAGACAGAATTTATTGTCTCTTCCAATCTTTCTACTCACTCTGGTAAAGTATATTTGACACAGAAAGTTCTATGCTAACCACATAAATACTGGGAATGGAATTACACTCCCACTGGCATCAGTCACTGCAAATCAGTGGGGAAAAAAATGTTTCTTGTAAACACAGTAAATCTCAACATGTCCTCTGCTTCTGCTTGTCTTTTCCTTTAGTAGAAACTGAGGGCACGAAAGATGTCCTGTGAATCAGAGTTTGAGTGAGCTCTGTAGACAAGAATGGTGAACTGGCAACAGAAGCCAAAACCACTTACTGCTTCAGTCTTTCTGGAAGCATAAGGTGCCGTTTGCATATTTTATAGACCATTCTGGAACAGAACACTAAAAATTACTAATGTACAATGTGATCTGTAGAATAGGTCTGAAAGGAAATACTCTACTTATTTGGAAAGGCTCAAAAGATGAAAACTTTAATATCTTTTCAGATAATTCTTAGAATTTGATTAATTGCTTTTCATTTAAGGAATATAAAAGCTGGCTTTAGATTATTACATTATTTTCCAGCCTCAAAAACATTGCTTTTCCTCAGCAAAGATGTTACATGTCACTTTAGTTTTACTTTCTCTCTCTACTGATTCAAATTTCCTTTAGCTTGGTTTCTCCATAGTTCATTTATACCTGAAGAGAGATTGCTACTAGGAAAAGCATCAAGCATATGAACATGTTTCAGGTAATAGCTTAACGTTCTAACTCCAGCAAGGTTTTCATGAGGTGACCTCCTCACTACTTAACCACATCAGTAAAAATAAAAGAGTGCTCACCAGTTGTCATTATGTTTCAATATGAAACTGCGATGGAACACCATTGCTCCTGGAGAAGAAAGAGGAACGACGGATTCTTTCAAAAATGCAATGTTTTTAGGCAACAGTCACATCAGAAGTTATGCAGCAGAACATGCCCTGACTTTCTGGACTGTGCCACCTGACTTGCCCCATCTCATTGTGTGAGTATGAGGATAGCAGCAAATACAGCTAAAATAATTCTTTCTCTTGTGTTCTGGGAAAGTCTGTGGCAAGGTCTCCTTTGCCTCCTGGAGGCAAGGAGGAGGAGGAAGGCAGCTCTCTTTTCCTACAGAAGAGCCAGTCCCACTTCTGAGAGGGTAGAGGGGGGTTCTCTTATATTCTTTTCTCTCCTGCATTTCTCTTTTCCCCCACCAAAAGAGAAGAAAAGAAAAAACCCCAACCAAATAGTGGAATTATATTGTAAACATTTTTCATTCTATCCAGAGGCTAATGTCAACCCAAGGACTGGGAAGAAAAATGGAGAGCAATGCATTTTCTAGTCATGCTTTTCCTGCTGCTGGTCTCCTTGCTTGATTTGTCTTGTTTGTGATTCAGTGGAAAGGCAGAGAGTTGGGCTGCCGAAAGAGAAAAAAGGAGCAAAGCTGCATGTCTTGATAACCCAAAAGAGACAGAGAAAAAGGAGTCTTTCTAGTCTGGTCATGCAGGAAGTAGTATACATTACCACAGGAGTGGCAGCGTGTGTTAGAGACTGCTGATTTCTGGTCCCTTTTAGCTGATTGGATTGATTTTTGCAAAGCCAGAGTACTGTTGTATCGTTAGAGCAACAAGTGAGCCTTCGGTGCTTTGGATTATGTATTTGCATTTGTTGTAAAACAGGACTGGTAAGCATGGGGGTCTGTCAAAACTGATCCTGTGGGTCACTTCTGGTTTATTTTATTTTCTTCCAAGCATTTTTACCTTTATGGGTATAGAGAAAAAGAAGTTGGAAATCCCTATTTAGAATATTAGGTACTACTCCCACCTCTGCATATAACAGTATCACGTTATTACACTTCACCCAGCGAAGTGTATTCTTTGATAGATGTTACAGTTCTTCATTTAGTCTGGTCACTATTGCCACTATCTTCATCTCTTGCCCTCTTTCATTTTTTATTTTTTTTTCCTTCCGTGATATGGTAAATGTTGACTTGCATCTGTTTGAGTTAGAGCTTTAAGCTCTTTTTGGCATGTTTTGCCCCTGGAATGTTTGTTTGTCTTCTTGCTGGAATAAGAAGGCATGTTTTTCAGGATGCTATCACCTTTAAGGTTGGTTTCCCTGCTGGCCATACAGCTTTGGTATGGAATAGGGGTTAATTAGCACTAACAAATTTTTTCATTCTTTTCCAAAGAATCCCATATAAAAGTTAATCAAGAGTTTTAGCACCACAATATGGTAATTACCCAGTAAACTGCTAACATTTGAAAATTTTAAATGCTACTGGTATTCTCAAAATACACACTCATACAGTCCCAATTCTCTGTTCCATACTCATGTTTCAACAGCATAAAGAGTAAGCTGTCTCATTGCAGTGGACACCTGCTGATTTGCTCATAGCTTGTTAGGACATCCATCACCAGTGAGCTTTCACAGCGCTTGGCCCGTGGCCATACTTGCCACGTAGCCCATGAAACGGCACACTCCGCCTAGAAAGGAGAATGTCCACCATGGGGAAACTACCCAGAAGTCTCGGTAACTACACATGACAACATCTGCTTGTCCCATGTCACAACTACCTGCTAACCTCAGGATGGTGGAAGCACCACTTTGATGAGCATCATACTGCAGCCTGTCTGGAGTTGTGTCAGCTGTCCGGACAGAGGAGCGTAGACCTGGCATTTTGGGAGCACTCTCTTTTAGCCACAGAGCAGGAACAGAAAAAAATTAGTGACAGATTAGAAAGAAACAAAGTGACCTTCAAATACTTCTCCAATCAGTTGAAACACCCCGTGTGCCACCTTCTGAAACTGCTGCTAGAATTTCAGTGCTGTCTTGCCACATTTAAATGGAAACTTACTTCCAGCTAACATAGTATGACTGATTTTATAAACTCAACTGGAGACACAACCCATTAGAGAAAGCACCTTTTAATGTCAGATTTGTGATTTATGTACCTGTTTTGGGGGCATGGCAGCAGAATTTGAAAGCACCTCACCTGACTCCAGAGGTATGATAATCAGAGCGGGCGCAGGACGCGTACTGTTGTACATGGCTATCTCATCAGGCTGGCATGTGAAAAATAGCCAGGTACCATGGTATATATTCCTTGTTCCCTTACCAGAAGCAAACTAAGTTATGAGGTTAATGTAACAAGCAAAAAAGGTATACTTTGACCTTTCTATATAACCGTTTTAGAAGGAACTATTTGTTAACTGCCACTGGGATTGAGTGCTCCAGAGCGTGTTGAGCCTTGCCAGCCCACCGGGTTCACTCCCGTGGATCAGAGGCTGAACATGACAAATACGCCTATCAATGTATTCCTTGGAGCTACACGTGTTTCTGATTCTCAGGATCAGCAATCTTGTTAAGTAAGGAGTTAGGGCAGGTATATACAGGATGTTGTAACAAACAGTTGATGCAATATAAGGTTGAATGTTTCACTTATTTATTCATTTGGGGGAGAAGGGAGGACAATTTATATTTTAAACAGCTAGGCTATAAATACATTGTTATGCCAAGATAAATGGTTAAAACATTGGCTATAAATTTTATTTGGGCATTGCAGTAAATTGTGTATATTCTTTCCTGAACGCATGTGTGAATTAGCACTTTTATGTATTCTTAATGTGACCTTTAGGTTTTAAACTTCCTTTAGGAAATAGTCCTCCTGGAATCTGTGAGGTCTGTGGCGTCTGTCCCCTACAATTCAGTCCAGTGTTGTGCAGTCTTAGAAATTCTAACCCACCATCTTCTTAAATTTTCTGTGAATGCTCTTTTCAACGTCAAAACTTTTTTTAACACACTTTTCAAATAGGGAACTACTATTGCTTATTTAAAAACAAATACTCTTGGGAGGGAGCAAGGGGCGAATCAAACAAATTATTATTTTTTTTCCATTTACAGGTCAGTTTGGCAGTGGGCTGTTCTGATGTGCAAATGGTTGAGTCCTCTTTTGTTTGTCTTCTGTTGGCTGGTGTGGATGGAGTTAATGCAGGGCCTGGGACACAACCCCACCAGTGTTCTACACTGAGCTGCTCTGCTGCAATTTTCACGGAATATATACTAATGAAAACAGGTAACTGTACTGGACATGGATTTCATTACTGGATGACATAAATCCGACACAGAAAGATAATTAGGCTAATATTTATCTTTTGTGATCTTCATTTTCACATTGAACATATTAATGAAAATAATAGGGCTTAAACTGAGCTTCATTTCATTGTCAAGCAATCAACTTGGAATCAAATTAATAGAGAGGTGAGGGTTTAGGGTTTTTTCTGTGTTTTGTGGTTGTTGTTTTTTTTTTTTTTAAAAAGCAACTTTATTATACTGAAAAGGTGTATTAGGAATCTTGTTATTTGGGTTACACATGGAACGCATTTGAAAGGTCACATGTATTACTGATGAGCCCATTGTTTATCATTAAAACTATTTGTCAAACTGTGAAACAAATACTTGTTTTCAGCATATTAGATAAAACATTAATAATTTTCAGCTATTAGAACATCCTAATGAGGAACTAATATTAATTCATCTAACAAAGTTCACTTTTATTTGAGACACTCGCTGAGGTAATTAGTAGACTCCCTTCATTCATTAACATTTCAAATCTCATTAAAATGTAAATGGTGGGAAAACTTTTTGCATATTAGAGGGTATTTATTGGCATTCATCATAGTAAGTAATTTGGTCTTCGTTAATTATAAAAAATATAATAAATCGTCATTTGCTTTTGTGAAAACAGCTGGTTAAAGGTTGTTGTAGTTGCGTTTTTTAGCATTTCAATCAAAATGGATGATTCTTTGTGTAGATATAATTACTTCTCAGCACCGCACTAGATGGCGTACGAAGTTGAAGAGCCTATAGAAAGGGTTTCTGTTCATCACGCAGCCATGTATATGCAGGAGAAATACCTTGAAGTAAAGGGCTTTTTCTCTGAAAAAGATACTACTCTACAGATTTCCTCCCTCAGTTTAGGTGGGTAAGGTTATCACAGAAGCTTTGATAATGACCGTGATGCTCACATTCTGCCTGTAAAATGTCAGAAAATAAGAGAATGAATTTTAGTAGTCATATCTATTGAAGTGCTTTCATTTGCACACCCTTTGCACCTTTCTCCCTCCTCTCCCCCCAAAGCTCATAGGTAATGGTGAGCAACTATTTAATCTCTACTATATATTTGTACTTCTTTCTTATTTTTGAGACCTCCATGATTGGCAGCATAGGACCAATGAGCAATCAGGACTAGAATAGTGCAAAGTGTAGTTAAAGGGCGCAGACGCTAGAACTAATCTGGGCTCTGACACTAAATTGGGGACCAGAAAGAAATCATCAGCTCCTGTAATTTCAACTCGCTAAGTCTCTCTCTGTGGGCCCTGGTCCTGAGTGTCAGCATTATCCTGACTGCCTATTTGCCAAGCTACTGGAGAAATTCTACATCAATTTGTCAGTCTGGGTCACATCACAAAAGATCTAATTTGTATGTTAAAATTTAAGAGGCTTCTAAAATAAACTATTTCCTGCTATCATTTTAATCTAATAAAGAAGCAGGTTTTACTTTGTCCTTAACCTTCACATATATTAGTGGACTTTTTCCTGTCTTGCATGCATCAGGTAATTCTATATCAAAGCAATCCATATAAATTCGGAGATGAAAGAAGAAGATAAACAAAAGGAAAAACTGAATGACATCAAAGCATTAAGAAAGCGACTTTATGTACATTTCTGTAAATACAATTCCAAATGAAACTGTACTTTTGATAGCATTTTAACACACTTTGTCAGGTTTTTATACTTATGTCCAGAAAGTTTGGTGGATGTTTCATCTGAATCATTTTATATAGGTATAATAGTTGGACTAAATTTGACCAACACTTAGTAGAATACTTGGATTTTATATATTATTTTTTTTTTTTTTAGAATTTATTTAAGGTTAGCTTCTCTATAAATAAGCATTTATTTCAAAGTGTGTGGCAATAGCAGGCACTAGTTGTTCAGTACAATTTATAAAATACATCAGTTTTCATATTACTAGTATCTCCTATCTTCATGACAAGTCTTGGAATGAAGCATTTCCTTTCACATTTCTTGGGACACCAGCTTTTATATGTATTTTGAAACACCATAAGCTAATTGAAGGAACAAGGATATTATAAAATACATTAGTAGATTTTATATCATGGATGGGCACAACACACATTTTCATTTGTTAGGCACAAAAAGAATCATTTGGAACATACAACAAATATGGCAGAACACCAGCCTAAGAAGATTACCTGCTGAATGACTGAAAAGTAAGAACAAATAGCATCACAATCTACTCGAGTAGTATAGAAAAGGTCCCCAAATTGGGACTTACTAAGTTTAGCTGCTACCATGTTCATTGTGAAGTGTTAATTTGAAACTCCTGCCCAAGTAAAGTCCAAACTTTAGACTGTCAGTGCTCGAAAACCTGCTGATTTTTTTTTTTTTTTCAGCTTTTCCAAGTACTTTGAGTTCCATCTCTGCTTATCTATTTTAGAGTCCCAGTCTATGTACCTTAAGTTCATCCTGACTGGAAAAAGCTGGCATTTCTTTATCCTAGTGTGCTAGTCTAGAATGTGTCTTGTAACAACCATGTAGGAGACAGCCTCCCACAGAGGGCATTTTTGGTCAATGTTTTTATGCCAACAAAATTGTGGTTATGACTTAGTCTCCCTGTTACTTAAAAGACTGGTTACATGCTCAAAGACTTCATTTCACTTGGAAGGAAGCTTACTAATCAGTAGCAAAGGCAGATTCTTTTTCTGTCTTCCATTTCTTTAAAAGTCTCTTTTTGAAACTTTAGCACAGCCTTCAAGAAAGGGAGAGAAATATAACAGCCAGTATAGACTACATCCTGGAAGTTAGGGCAATATCTGGTTAGTAAATATGGATTTGAAGTACCTTCAGACTAAAGCAAATATATCCAGGTCTTTTATTTCCTCGGTAGGTGTTTTGCCTGTTAAATTTGAAACTGCATGAAAGGAAGGAAGAGGGGCATGGGTTTCAAGAGAACTGTTTGAAATCTACTTGTGTCTCTGAAGGAAGGTGCATAGCCCTGTGAATGTGAAGGATGGATCATGAGTGCAGGATTTTAGACTCGTTCTTATACTTTTCATTTCCTTAGGGATAACTCCTGGGTGATGCTTTGCTCAACACAGTGGCTCCCCTGGACCCCATGTGGAGATTTACCCCTTTGCAGGGGCTGTGTGAGCTCTGCAGAGAGTCTTGGCACCAGGATTCTTTAGTCTAGCCTGGGACCAGTGTGCAGAATTTAGAGATGACAGTGTCTAACCATAAGCATTGAGTTATTTAATTGAATTTGGATCTACTGTCATCTTCCTCAAGGTCTCTAGCGAGATGCCTCTTTGCCTTCTTTTTTCTTCTTTCTTTGAGAGCTCTTTTCCTTGGCCTGTGTAGGTCATGCCACCATAGCAGGTTAGCAACTCCTAACTGGGACAGATGGGAACACTGAAGAAAAGCTTTCTATTGTGATTCAAGCAAAATGTACACTGTATTTTTACCCCTAAGTGCTCAATTTGCTTTTTCAAAATATTGTCTATGATGAGCCTTCAGCTGTCAGGGCAGTTAAAACAACTTTAGCTTTAACCATTTTCTGTCCAGTGTGTTGCTTAACAGCTTAGCTTTTTATTCCATCCTTCCGTCATAGATCGTTTAGGGTAAAGACTGTTTCTTCTTCTCTTTTCATAAAATAATAAAGCAATGAGATGGGGGCTTTTAAGTATTACTGTAAAATGGATAAGGATGTTAATAGTTAAGATACTGCAACCAGTTTTCTATCTAAGATGGTAATTACTAGAGTATCAA
>JAOXNG010000012.1:74475838-74487816 GCA_028566535.1 Scolopax minor
CACCTGCAAAGCAGCTTTGCAGAAAAAGACCTAGAGAGTCCTGGTGGACACAAAGTTGAACATGAGCCAGCAGCGTGCCCTTGGGCCTGTGCTGGATTTACCGGCAACGTTTTTGGTAGGGAGCGCTGTGGAAGGGCTGCAAGAGTGGCTGCTGTGAGAAGCTTCAGCCAGCTCCAGTGCTGGCCAAAGCTCAGCCCATCAGTGATGCTGGTGGACACTGTGTGATAACATGTTTAATGAAAGGTAAAAGATTATATGAGAGAGGAGTGAGAAAATGTGAGAAAAACACCTTTACAGACAGCAAGGTCAGTGAAGCATGATGGGGAGGAGATGCCAGAGCAGAGATTCCCCTGAACTGGGGTGACACGTTGTCCCCCTGCAGCCCGTGGAAGACTCTGGTGGTGCAGACAGTCACAGTGCAGCCTGTGGAGGAGCCCATGCTGCAGGAACCTGCAGTGTGTGGGGGGCTCAGGCCAGAGCAGGCAGCGACTGTGGCCCAGGGAGAGGAGCCAAGGTAAGAGCAGGTTTTCTGGCCGGACTCGGGGCCTGTTGGGGACACACATCAGAGCAGTCTGTTCCTGAAGGACTGCAACTCATGGAAAGGACCCGGGCTGGAGTCTGCAGCCTGTCAGAAGTACCCGTATCAGAGACGTTTGTGAAGGACTGTGTCCCGTGGGAGGGACCTCACACTGGAACAGGGGAAGAGCATGAGGTGGAGGGGGCAGTGGAGATAAAGCCTTACAAACTGACCCCGATTCCCCACCCCCCTGTGCCCCTCTGGAGGAGAAGGCAGAAGTCAGGAGTGCAGTACAGCCTGGGAAGGAGGAGTTGGGTGAAGGTGGTTTTAGTTTTGTTTCATTTCTCACTGTCCTGCTCTGTTAGAATTAATTAGCAATAAATTAAATTAATATCCCCAGGTCAAGTCGGTTTTGCCCTCGATGGTAATTGCTGAGTGATCTCTGTCTCTTTATCTTATCCCCATGAGCTTTTCATCATCCTTTTTCCCCCTGTCCTGTTGATGCAGGGCGAGTGGTAGAGCAGCTTGGCAATCACAGTCATCTCACCACTCTGTCAAAGGCAACTGTACCTATGACTTCTGGAACCCTGGGCTGCATGAGGAGGAGCGGTGCCAGCAGGTCGTGGGAGGTGATACTTCCAATCAACTCAGCATTGGTGAGGCTTTATCTAGACTCCTACGTCCAGGTCTGGGGTTGCCAGTTCAAAAGAGACACGGACATAGTGGAGAGAGTTCAGTGAAAGGCCATGAAGATAAAGAAAGGCTGAGAAGATCTGGGACTGTTTGCCCTGGAGAAGGGAAGGCTCACAGGCAGCCTGAAAAGAGCTGGAGGTCCATGCAACCAAGTTGACCATTAGACCACAACGTGTCCTTGCAACGGAGAATGCCACTGACACTGTGGGTTGCATTAGGCAGAATGTTTCCAATAGGCTGAGGGAGGTAATCCTTCCCCTCTGCTTTACTCTTATGAGACACAACTGAGGAGATAGGTCCAGGTTCTTCCCAGTAAGAGTGGAAATACTGGAGCAGCTCTGGGCCATGAAGATGGCTGAGGGCAGGAATACAAGGCATGAGAGGAGAGGCTGAAAGGAAGTTAAAGGCAGATCCCACTCCTGCCTATGGAAAAGCCTATTGGAAGAATAAAGGGAAGATGGAGCCAGACTCCTCTTGAAGATGAACAGTGGCTACAAGCTGGAAAATGAGAAATTCTGATTAGATACAAGGAAAAAAAAAATCCACTAAGAGGATCTTCAGGCACTGGAAGAGGTTGCCCAGAGAGGCTGTGTAGTCTGTATCCTTGGAGATACTTGCAATCCAACTGGACACGGTGCTGGGCAATTGCCCTAACTGGATTTGTTATTTGGACTAGCTGACCTGCAGGGTCTCTTTCCAAAACAAATTCTTTTTGATGCTATGCTTATTTCTGATCCATTATTATTGTAGTGTAAAGTATAGTATACGAGGAAAGCGCAGCTGACTGGAAATGCAGCTCTGAACCGTACAAGAACAATTCTGTTCAGGCTTTTTTGCCTCCTATGACTCTCTCATCCACCCTTCCTAAATTGCTACTTTTTGGAGGGGAAAAAAGGAGGGAATTTTGCAGTTAGAAGCTAGTGAGTACACACTCAGGAAGTATTCTGTGAATTATTTTTTTTTAAATGTGTATTTTAATCCAAAATACATTTTCTGAACAAAACTCCATCACCTTAAAATTTTCATCTGCATTAAAAGATGAATATTGGTAGCTTATTTCCCTTAATATGTCTGGAAGGGAAACAGTCATTTGGTTTATCCAGATGGATTGGGAACAATTTTACCACACTCAATTAAGCTTTCTGTCTGCTTCAGCTGTGGTGCACAGGGGAGAGATTACGATTTCATGTTCACAAAAAAACTTTTAAATGTCATTCCTCCCAAACCAGACCAAAATAGCTAAATATAGATGCTGGTGTAACGTTGAACATGTACAAAAAACCCAATCAGTCATATTATATGCATTTTATCCTTTCCTTTTTTCCCTTCAGATCTCTTAATCTTTAGTCCAAATAAATGTAAGGGAAAGGATGTGCAATAGAGCAAATGTTTATGACCTCTGCCAGGTAGGCACATGATGTAGCTCCACATTCCTTAACAGCCATAGGGTTTTCATTACAGTGTGCTTACTAACCTTTTAAACCAAATTTTATTTACAGCAGCTTAGCTCTTGCTAGGTTTTGTGCCTCAGTAGGAAAGTTTCGAGGGACGTAAGATGGAAACCTGCCATAACTAATAATTACAATCTCAAAGATACCAAGATACCAAGGAGTAAGCATTTATGTGTTAATAAAAAAAAGGAAAAGTAGACTGCAGCCAAATGGAAAACTGAAGCATTACTCTACACAGAAAGTAAAGGCAGAAAATGCTTCATTTACTCTCTTTCCATTTGCACAATGGTAATAAAAATGCCAAACAGATTGATTTTCAAGCAAATTCTACATTGCAGTAAAGTCAAGATTACAAGAGAAGATGTATTAATACAGCAAATTTTTCTTGCAATACTGCATATTTACCTCTCTTTCAAGGATATGCCTATGTGTGTGGTCAGTTTAATTTCAATTGGATACTGCCATTTAATTTTTAATACTTATGAAATGGCATGCCTTTCTCTGAGATAGCTGCATAGAAGCTGCATTTCACAATGCTGTGTCTTAAGCATTCTTCTGGAGTGGTTAACACTTTATTGTCAGGAAAATTCCACACAACTGAAGAGAGGCAAAAACACCTATTCCAGTGAACTGGTCACTGAATGCCTTCTTTGATTTATGTCTTCTATGTTTTTATAGATAATTTGTATATTCTAACGTCATTAGAGGTTCAAGTCCTCTTGAATATCAGAAAATATTGCTGAAAAATGGTATTTTCTACAACTTTTTTATGCACATCTCTCTGCCTAGGCCCAGACTATGTCCTTATTCACTCCAAGTAGTCCCTGATTTCAATAGTCCATTAAAATCAACAAAGTCACAGAAGCCAATCTGCAGACAACTTCTAACTGTTATCACTGAAGAGCTGGAATGAGTAAATCCAGAGGGAAGCCCTTCACTGCGTTTGTGTTTCTCTCCTTTCCAGCCGTTGCTCATCGTATTATTAAACCTCATATTCAAAAGAACCCCTGTAAAAGTGACAGACACTTCTGCTATAACTGCCCTGGGGTGACCATCCTGCGGCAGAGACACAGCTGACAGGACAGACTGCTCAGCTTATTCCCAGGGATGGAAAGCCAGATTCCTGAGGATTTCCAAAAATGGGGGAAATAGCAGACCTGTGCTGAAGCACCACCCGATGTTAGTAACACGCTGATGAGTATATTCAAATGAACACACACAGATTTGACCCAGCAGGTATGACATTAGCATGTTTTATATAATGCTATGAATCAAATGAAATACTCCACAACTGCCTCCTGAACAATAGCATGGTCATGATATTAGGCATAAAAATGCCTAATCAAGGCTTCAGTTTTGAAAATGTATTACATTTTAACCAGTGATTAATCTGTACTTTTTTTCGACACTATTTTTTCTTTAAGTTAATCAAATTGCAAGATGTATAACGTAGGAAATTTTAACTTTATAAATAACTGCTGGCTTTCCTTTAGCTAATAAGATTATTGAAATTCCTGAGATATTTGAAGCTGGCAGTTCTCCTAGAGATAAATCTCTAAAGAGTGTAACTTTCTATGTTCACGGACCCTGCCATCAGCATTGATGTTTTCATGTTGTCCTCTTACTGAAGGCAGAGAGATAATTTAATTACACAAGCCAGAGTCTCCTAATGGGGTAAGGTGACATAGTCAAGGAGAGAAATTATGGGTAGCTATGAAAAAAATATGAAGATGTCTTTAAACCATATTGAGTTATTTAATGAACAGCTTTAGAAAAATGGATGGTACCCCATCATGGCACTTAAGCATATTGAGTAGCTCAAGGGGAAAATGTTTTGTGTAAGCTTTAATTAATTTCCACTTTCAAATCCTCAGAGATACTAAAGAAAAAAAGTCTGACACATGCTGCTGACAGTAAACACAGGTTCCAAGGACATTTTGATGAAATACTGGTATGATCCTGAAAACATGTTTTTAATCAGGGAATTTTTTTCACGTTCTAAATGTGTGCCTATTAACCAATGATTACATGGGGTTTTCATTGATATAAACTAATAAAGGATTTTTTTATTTCTTCTCCCCAGTCAGTATAATTTGAGCTTTACCTCATTATGTACCTGTGATAGCTAGAGCTTTGTAATCACTCCATCTCTTTTTTTAAGGGAGTACACAAAGTCAAAAGTGTCTCATCTCTAAGGCTAGGTTTTACTAGAACACAAAATAATATATTAAAACAGAGAAACTCTTTGCGTAAGGAAAGATAAGCTGTGTGAGCAGGATTGAATAAAGCAGGTTAAAACTAATCTTACCATTTTCAACTGTCTCTTTTCCATCAGAGTTGATCTCTGTCCAGAAAACTCTAAGGGTTCCATTGGTCACAAACACTTCACAGTCCCCTTAGGCTGAAGATCCATTAATTTTGGTTTTTAAGCAAGCAAACTGCTCACGTGCTGGCTGATTTTTCTTATGACTTGTTCTCTGAAAAGAGGAGAATAGTTACAATGGAGGGGAAAAATAGACTTCTACCAGCAGCTAACCCAGTAGCGATCTCCAGTACCTCAAAACTCTGCTCTCTCTCCTTCCATCCACTTAGAAGCCTGTTCTGCCTCCAAAGGCTACAAACCTCAGTGAGCTTAGCAGTTGTCTCCAACAGTTCCGAAATTCCTGCAACTTCAGCCAGCATTTTGAGGGGCAGATTTTCAAGAGAAGGGCTTCTTGTGGAGGAGATAAAGAGATTCCTACCATTTTTCATTTTCTTGTGGCTTCAAAGCGCCTGCTTCTTCATAATGTCATGGGAGAGTCCCGTAGCCCCAAAACAGTGCACTCCTCCAGCTCTGCAACTGTTGCGTTCACAAAGTCATTCACAAAGGGTGGTGAGTGGGGGTGCTGATCTTTGGGTTATCCTCTTCAGAAAAAGGGCTTTTTTGAATAGGAAATGATTTGGTCTTTGTGGCACACCCTTCTGAAGTCCTAGATGCACCCTGAGTTGCACCCAATGGAGGACACCTGTGGAGTGTGTCACAGTGGAGAAGTCCCGGTGCTAAAAAAGTTCTTTGCTGAATTACAGCAAGGTATACAGACCTAAGAGGGTAAAGAGCTGCCGTGTAGGTTGAACCCACTCCCTCACATCTGATTCATAAAGAGAAAAGCAAATTAACTGGCACATGTTCTTATTGCAGCAGAGGGTTTAAAAAAGGTAAAGTTGGGTGTATAAGGTAAAGATCAGCATGCTGCTTCCTGGCATTAAACCTCAGTGAAAGAGACAGCTACAGAAACAGGTATGAAGATGAAATTGTGCTGAAAGGATCAGCCCTGTATGTTTATATAAAACACTTTCATGGCAATCCTGATACCCGGCAGCACTTCGAACAGAAGCCTGTTACTTACATCAGGGCATACCTAATGCCTCCCCCATCCTCCAGATGTTTACCTTAAAAATAGAACTCAGCATCAGCCAATAAGTATTTAAGCATCAATTGTATTACTATCATTCAGAGCACTGCTATCAAATTAGAGGCCACCAACACTGCATGATTCTTTTACTTTTTAAAAAAAACCAAGATTTGCGCAACTAGAAATTTGCAGATTTTGAGTCACAAACTCAAATGTCTGAGCTCAAATATCTTTAAGTTACAAAGTATGTTATTCATTGAGTAGCAACTTGCTTCATTCAGTTAGAATTCAAATGTTTCTAGTAAAGGAAGTTTCAGCATAACTACTATAAATCCTGCTTTATCCCGTTCTGCTTGTTTTTCATAGAAAGCATATTTTCCCCAAAACAATGGAGAAACACACTATTTGTATGCATTTGGCACAAAAAAGTACTATTGTGTCCTATCTCCAAAGTACTAAACTTCTATAAAATCAGTTAAATTTCTATGCCAACCTTGAGCAATCTAAATGAGTTGAGATTAAGAAAACATCTGAGAATTTTTCTATGAATAACTTTTAAATTATTATATTCATCATAAACTTGTACTGATAAAAAAAATATCAAGGTTAAGGTTTGCCATGTAAAATTTTATTATGCAGTTATTGTGAAATGCTGATCCGTGGTAGTTGCAAGAAAAAACAATGCCCTTGTAAATCTTTAACTCTGCTACTGAATATAATTTTCAGTTTGTATGGCTTGTGCAATTGAATACTATGGCTTAATCTGATTACATAAAAAAAAATAATTATTGTGAAGAAACAAAGAGTGACAACTAATACTACTAATTAGACAGATAATGTCTAATTCTCTGAAATGAAGAACACCCTCAACATCATTGATAAGAACTGACAATTCTAGACATCATCTCAGGATACTCAGAACCTGGCCGAATTTTACCCATCAAGAAAAATCAGAACTTGCCTCTGCTTAACAGTGAAATGAATTTAAGGACATGACTATTCAGGAGAGTAATTCAGAAAACCCACTGTGAAACACTGTCTGTTTAATTAATTATGATCTTATCCTCAAACCATATTTTCAATAAATTAAAATTTTCGAGGTTTATTAGTTCTAAAGAGTTGAAAAATGAACTGCAGGTTTAGTTTCTGCGTAACAGAATGAACATCTTGCACTCAGAGAGCATATTTAGAATCATAGAAGAGCGCAGGCCCTTGATAGATCTCTCATCCAACCTTTCATGGGAAAGGGAACCTAGCTGAGATCATCCACCAGCCTGACAACCTCCAGCAATGGGGACTCCACACACACCCCTGAGCAGGTTTTCAGTGAATGATCACTCTTAATGTAAAAAAAAAAAAAATAAAAATCTTCCTTATGTCAACATAAAACTCCCAGTGCAACTGGTACCTGTTGTATTCTACATGACTCCTTGTGAAGACAGAACCTCCAGCTTTTTTGACCTTCAAGTGCTGGAACACCGTGATGAGGTTCCCCCAAGTCTCCTTTAGAGAGAACAGACCTGTAAGCACACGTTTATATCCAAGAAAGCTATCAGGTAAAATACAGATCACAAAAAAGCTAGGACCGAGGGTTTACCCTTCATGAAAAGTTTGCTAAGTTGTTTTCACAGGTGTGAGGGACAAAAATATGTGACATCTAAAGATGTCTCTGCACTCATTGCTTTTCTGGACTGGACTTTACTCGTGTTACAGTTTTAAGCACATAAAGAACAGAAGATGTCTGATGGCTGTCTTACTTTCAAAAAGGTCCTTGAAAAGAGGTTGAAGAGTTAAAAGACAGACTGGAAAATACAGATGGTCATGGATCTCCTCACAAGTCACGGGTTAACCCCAGCAGGGAGGTTTGCTCACGCTCCCCCTCAGTGGGGTGCAAGAGAGAATCAAAAAGGCTTAAGTGAGGAAACTCATGGGTTGTGATAAACACAGTTGAATAACTGAAGGGGAAAAAAAGGAAAAAAACCAAACAAGTGACAGCAAAGCAACCACTCACCACCAGCAAACAGATGTCCAGCCAGTTTCTGAGCACTGTCTGCCTTGGAAACTCTCCCCCATGTTTATTGCTGATGTATGGAATATCTCTATGGTCCATTGGGTCAGGTCTCTGGGCTGTGTCCCCTCCCAACCTCCCCTGCTCACCCTCAGCCTACTCACTGCAGGGGCAGAGTGGGAAACAGAGAAGGCCTGATGCTGTGCAAGCCCTGCTCAGCAGCAACCAAAACTCTGTTTTGGTCACAAATCTAAAACACAGAACCATACGGGCTGCTATGAGGAATATTAACTCCATCACAGCCAAACTCAGTACGATGTCAATGCCCTTTGGGACACACAACACCAAATCAAAGTCATTGTCCAGCTACAAATTTAGAAGATTTATTTCTTGGTCCTGCAAATTTTGGCATAGAGCCCAGAATTGGACTAGGCTGATGGTTAAAACCCTTGGATTAGTTTCACAGATTAAGTAATTCTAAATACTGTTTAAGATTAGTTCAAGTGATTAGTTCAAGAATCAGAAGTTCGTGATTGGTAATAAATCTAGACACTGATCCTTAAAAGAATACATAAATAGCATAAGCCAAGCTAATATCTGCATTTTTAGGGAAGCAATGTATGAAGCAGGCAACGTTAAAATGTAGAAAACACTGGTCAGCTGCAAACCAAAATCCAAAACATGACCCAGTGCAAAACATGAAGAACAAACACACCTCCAGAAAAAGAGCAAATCTTTTGTAAGTAAAAATACATAATTGTACATACATACATATATATCTGTGCAAAAATGGATGACATTAACGAAGAGCACAGATTAAGCTTTCAGGAGAAGCACTTGGTGTGGCAATGCTTTCAGCAGAAGGCCAGTTCGTAGACATGGTCCTTGGGGAGCGATGTCAATAAATTACGATTAATTACATGTGAATATGCACATTACTTTAATTCTCACAAAACCATCGACGTAAGCAAACATCATCAAACACCTTCTTACGCACCGAGTGGATGCGCTGCTGTGAATGACCACCCATACTTCTTCACAGTGAGTGCAAATACAGGGCAACACCAGAACGTCTGTGTACACACGGGGGAAAGCATCGCTTCCTACTCGCCTTGTGTTTGTAGGACATTCTTAATCCATTGGAAACTGACAGTGTCAGAAGGAGGACACAGCTCTACAGATCCTGGATCAGGTCCTTCTTTATGTATATTTGTCTTTTTTCACATCTGTGCTCTAATGCATTAGTTTCAAAGAATGTCTCTATTTTGGGATCCATCATGATGGTACAAAATATCCCCAGCACGGCAACGGCATTAATTGTACAGTAATTAGACAGAGAGGATAATAGAAAAGAGAGATGTATTTTGCAGCAGAGCAGACAAATACCTGTAGAATAAAAAAATACAGCACTAAGGATTCCACAGAAAGATGGTCCCAATTGTAATTACATATCAAAATAAATGATAACTTAGATTATTGGTTTTTCAAACTCCAGTTCTTAAAATGCACTAATTACATACGACTTCTACTTGATTTGTGGGTTTGGGTTTGTTTTTTGCTGTTCTCTTTTGGTTTTGTTATGGCTTTGTTTGTTTGTTTTTAGTGAAGTGTACTTCTAATTCTTCTGGTTTTAAACAGAAACATGAAAATGTGACTGTAGTGTCTTATTAGAGGCTTAAATATTAATTAAGCAAATATAAGATTCATCATGCATTTTTATAAAACTCAGTTTAGGTGTAATCCTCATGATTTCAATTCGTAGTTCTTGTATTTCAAATTTATGGAATTCAGAAAATCTCCACTGATCTGAGAAAGCATTTAATATTTGGGATTATTTATTTCAGGCGAGGATCTTACAAGTTTTTTAACCACAAGCTACATTTTGTTCAGTAATAGAACTATTCTTGGCCAATTTAAAATTAAGTCTCATAGATACCAAGTAAGAGTAAGAAACTTTCACATCATAATCGTGCATTTTTCTGCTTTTAAAAAAAAAAAAAATATATATATATTTTAATTTAAAAATGGAATGTTAATATTGGATGTTCATCTGAGGTTGAAATTCAACATAATTGGAGAAAAATCTGCTTCATGAAGTGCCTAAAAACAATTACTTTACATAGCTGATATTAATATGTAACACTCCTTAAATCAAATAAGGCATTATATGGTGCTTATTATTACAAAGCATGCAGTGAGTAGCACCATGAATTGAATCTTTTTTTTTTGCTATTATTTACATACAGAAGGAAGTAATACCTACCCATTGCTTTGTTTGATTTTGACAACTACAGGGAAAAAAAACAACCAAAAAACCTACAATGCCCCAAATACCAATGACTCCACATAGGCAGAATTAACCAGGAAAAATTGACAGATGATAGAAAAATAGAGTCAGTCTTCCCATGGGCAAAAATCTCATCATGTCTCTCTTCCCTGAAAGGTCAGAAAATAATGAGATCTGCAGCGTCTCCTAAAGCTGGCCTGGGATCCAGTGTCAAAGAAAGGCAACGGGCCAGCAAACCCAGTTTAACCCAGAATATTTCCTTGATCATAGCTGTGGAAATGTTGTGCAAAATGGGAAATCCCTCTCTATAATGTTTAATTTGTTAAATTACTGGTGAGTGAGTACAAGACAGTCCAGGGCAGAGCCTGCACTGGCAATATGACAGATGTCTCCTGCAAATCTTTTCGTGGGGTTGAAGAGGTGGTGCATTACTTTGGGGATGAGCTATCTAGCTGGTATCGTAGCTTTTTGGAGGATAAGAACATCACATTTCACCAGCAAGATGATAGTATTCAAGACTATGGGGTGTTCAACTCAGAAGAAGCTGGAAACCATATAATTATTTAAGTAAAGAGACCCACAGAGGAGACAGCACCAGAGTGAGGAGCTTGACTGTCCTCCACACTTACTTCCAGCTTCACACCAGCTTCAGGCAAACCAGAGTCAAAGTGGATTTGGAGATTGGCTGTGGGCAAGGTTTCTGTGGGTATGTTTCTGGTAAATGCATTCAGGCTAAGTAGCCATTAGGACTAAACATAAGCTTTTGTTTCAATTTTTGTTTTCTCAAGCTGCCCAACCCAAAATGAGCTCCCTGGTTGTTTCCTTAGTAACCAGCCCATATGTCAGAAACATATTTAAGCTTATTATATATGAGATAAACAACTCAAGATTAAAACAGGTTCAAACAATAGCCCATATCTACCTGATTTAAGAAAGAAAGCCACAGAATTTCCTCCATTTCTATTAATTCTTGTACATACACGAGAGGAAGTATCTCTGGACTAGAAATGATGACACTATCAGCTCTGCTGTGGATCTGTTGTCTGGGTAGAGAAAGAAGCAATTACAGTTAAGGGAATGCTATGAAAAATAACTGTTTCTGAATATTTCTTTCCAATTTAAATCCATGTTAGATACAGCAGTGGAAAAGTTAGTGTTTGTATTTAATGTCTAAGTTCATAATTCTGCAAGTGATAAAGTTCTTTTCAGGTAAAAGCATTGAAAGGGAGCACATTTCACACTCAGAATGAATGGCTAAGGAGACTTTAATTTGCAGACAAATATTCGTGCCTGATCTTCCATGCCCTTGAATATGTGGGGGATGGAAACGGCATCACATTACTTCTCTGACTAGGTGGAAATAACAAGCCCTAATGTTGAATCAGTTCACAGAATAAACCCTATGAATAGCTGCTGAGGAAATCAATAGGAGGAAATAGTCAACTGAACATCTATCCTCCAAACAGTCAGGAAAAAAAAAGAAAAAATAGATTGTGACCCTCTTCGTTTTGGTATCCCTGAAAAATCTGGGCCTAAAAGCCAGTTGGGTGCCCAGTTCCCACCTGGGTTAGCAAATTCATTAAGAACCGAGTGGGGAGGTTGTGGAGAAAGAAATAAAGGAAAGAAATGG
>JAOXNG010000012.1:74487916-74499785 GCA_028566535.1 Scolopax minor
GCTGTAAACCATCCCCAGGTAAACTGAACCAGCCAAAACATGAACTAAGTAAACAAATGGAAGCAGTGCTGAATTTTATGCTAGTACCACAGTTCTGCTTTTAGAGTTTGAGCTGGCCAGTTTACCAACTATCCTTCACATGTATATCAAACCTTTTTCTCCCAGGAGTGACCCTGGTGCTCCTTCTCAGGAGACCTCAGCAGCTGCTGCTGTGTTTGGTGCAGGGTGCCAGGCAGCCGCTTGCAGCGTGGCCAGCTGGAGCCCCTGCACACAAGTCCATCACAGACCGGCCCTGAAGGTGACAGGAGATGAGAAGGGCTGTAAATAGGCAGAGAGTCCCAGCCTATGCATCCGTGAGGTACCTTTTCCTCTCAGCATAGAACTCGATTTTCTTTCTCTTTTCTTGATCTTTCTTTACTTTCTCTTTCAATTTCCTCTTGCTGCACTTCTTCCAGCCTACTGAGGTTGTAATTTCTAACACCTTTTTTTTTTCTGCTCTAAGACATAACAGTTAGGGCCATGTACTGTGCGTTCAGATAGCAAAAAATGAAAAGGGTACAAATGCTCTTAAAGGTTAGCAAAGCATTTAAGTGTAAGACCCTAAACCAGCAAAAAATGAAGCATGGAAAAGGACAGGAAAGAGTGATATCCTGTGTGCTGAATTGCTGTGTTGTACTCGTCTCTGCTAATGAACTGTACTGCTGCAGAAAACGTGCCTTAGACAGACACAGCACACGGCTGTGACACAGAACATTGCTTGTGCCATTTTGTTTTTTACAGTAGTGACAATGCCACTTTTTATCATTTTTCAAGTATTACCTATATCTGCTTTTTTGGAAGCAGTGGTTCTGAAATATACTATATGCTTTGCTATTTAAACCTTTACCTTAGTGATGGACAAACCAAAAAATATATTTGTGGAAGAACACGAATTTTAGTCGTTTACAGTAAAATAAATATTGCCAGGTAAACCAAGTCATACGGTACATTTAGGTAGAAAATATAAAACCTGGATGAACAAGAGTAACAGTCAACCAAAATAAATCAAAGCCTCTAGAAATGACTGAAGGAAGATAAATTTTTCACAATACAGACATGAAATGACAAGATTCAAGGCTTCATGACCACAGCCTATAAATTATTTCAGTGTAACAAAGATAATGAAAGGGAGCATGATTCACTCGGGGAATTATATGGGACATTCAAAACATAAGCCAAAATGCAAAAAGGAACTAAAAAAGAGGAGGTAATTTAAGCATATAGATAGTTCAATGCAGGGTAAATACAAGTAGCAACATGGTTTACTTGAACAACTTTTAAATAAATGTCCCCAAAACTTCTGTGATCAGATACAATTAAGTCTAGAATAAAGCAGGAAAATCTTAAAAAGCTTATTCTCATTATAAGAGACAAATTAGTCCTAATTCAGATGATGAGCACTAATTACTCAACATTTCAAATAATGAGTCTATGTTTTTCTTATTTTTATAATAATTACTTGCTTCTTTTAAAGGAGCTCCACATATCAAAAATAAATGTAATCTCCATACCACCTTTTTTGCTTCTTTTAATAAACGCTGCTTATGAAAAGTAAATACAACCTTCAGCCTTTTTTGCCCTTGTATATATGTATTTCAATTAGAGAGTTGCTTGTTAGGAGGGGTTTTTTTCTACTTTGTGAACAATACTGAATATTAGACTTAAAAATTATCTTTCATCCTTACTTTGACCAATGTGATTATGACTTGAGGTAAAAGAATAACTGTACCTGCTCATTCTTTCTGCTCATCCCAGGCTATATTGTCCTCTGTACCCAGCCTCACGAGGTTTGAATACTGAAAACTCTTCAATATATTTATAGCCACAAAGTCACGCTTTGTCTTACTACCTCAGATTTAGAGAAAGAGAAGCAAGGCTCAGACAGATTCAGTTCAAAAAGAACTTAGATTAGGGTTCACTGAAAATTTGATCACCTGCTTGGGTGAAATAGCCAGGCATGAAGAATGGAGCCCAGAAGGCTGTGCCTGTCACCTAATTCACCATCAGATAGCTGGGAAGAGTTGGATGGTACATTGCTGGCCAATCATTTTAGATCATACCTAGTAAGAGAAGAGCAATTTAGGGTTAGCCAAAAGACAGCGTTAAGGAAATAAATTCTAAAAGAGGAGCTAGAGACAGTGCATGTTGATAAATCCACCTAATGGTTAGGTGGACAGGAGACATGGAAGACTGGGGATTGAGGATCCTGTCAGATGTGCTACAGATACACTTTTTGCTCTCAGAGGAGTACTGCAATTACCAGAATATGAGCTGTTTTAAAGGAAGAAATAAGGCTCTGCTAGTTCCTTCCCATTAAAGCTGGAATAGAGTTCTGCAGAAAAGAGCTAAAGGTTGCTCAAGAAAGTAGGAAAGCAGCAGTAGTAAGATGGATGCTTAGGTTTAGAGGGTTTTGGTCAGTGTTGCTGCTCAGCCCAACAGATGGTGTGAGAATCCTTGTGGACTGAGCCCTGCAGGAGAGGAACATCTCTTTGGCCAGGACAATGTCAGCCATGTCTCAGGGCTATCAGGCTGAAGGACTTTTCTAAATTTAGTCTAGACATAGGCAACTTGTCTAAAGGCATATCAAGAGATTTGCCAGAGTACAGATTTGGAACTCCTAGAAGTACTAAATAAAAGCTTCAAGTAACAGAAACAGCTTTCTTTTCTTACTCTGTATGGTAGCTTGTGTTGTGTTTGTTCCACAAAGATGCTCCTCTAATGAGGTTTCCATGGGGGTATATATCCACTAGGAATTAGGAATTCAAAAACTTTAATTCTGACAAAAGCTTTCTGGCCACTACTGAGCTGTACATAAATCATCTTGCCATGATCAACATAAAAAATTAATTCTTTTTGAAGACATTAACTGTTGCTATTTTTATATCCAATATTGTTCTAAATTCTCTGTATCTGAACATATAATATGGTGGCAACAGGAAGTGCTAACAATTTCTTGCTCTAGTAATGTAACACTGAGAATTCTTATGGTAAACTTAATTGTCAAGCAATATAGTATCAGCCAAAAGAGAGGTTTTTTTTTTCTCTTTCCGCAGAAAAAACTAACAATCTAATGATCAGCTGCAGTGCATTTTCAGACAGAAATCTGTTTCTCAGATTCTTTTCTCCTTCAATTGCAAAACATGTTTGACTTTAAGCACTGAGATCCTCTTGTGTCCTCTCGTAGGAATACACATTTTATAGCAGTAGCAAAACAAGTCTAATATGAAAGAGACATTTTGAAACATTAAAATTTCACTGGAGAGCTAACATTTTCACAACAAATTGGGCAGCTGACAAATGTTTGGTCTCCAGATCTCAGAAAGAGAGTTAAAAATTGTGATCTCAGGATACCAAGAAAAAACAATTAACAGAGCTTGGCTTGAAGCTGAACATTTTTTTGTAAATGTTTGTTATGAAAACCTATGTAGAGGGCTTGTTTCTTACTCCCTATTGGTATTTTGCCAGCCTTCCCAAAATCTTGCTTTTTATCAGTCATTGTAGTTCTTTGCCTTGAAAATGCTTGGAAAGGCAGACATCAGTGTTCCACCTGAATGAGTTGTTACCTTTCTATTTTGTAATTGGGGGAAAATGACAAAGGAAATGGTTTAAGTTCTAACAAAACAGCCTTAAAGACTACTCAGGAAATTATTTTTACTCAAATATTTTTATAACTTGCCCATGAATTACAATGATGCAATCATTAAAAAACAACAGCAAAAATATACATACCATAACACAACAAGGTGTTTGCTGATCTTGGTAAATTAGGACAAACATCACTTTTCATCAGTTTCTTTTGCCATCTATTTCTTTTATATTGGTGGGTCATTAAAAGATGAACAATGACTATTAAAAGGTCTGCTAGTTGCTTTTTCTCCAAATTTGAAAAATGACTTTGTTACAGGCAGAGCAAGAAACAAAAATGGACACCATAAAAAAAAAAATCTCTACAGATGTTTGTGTCTTATTCTTAGCATTAAAAAAAATATGTACAGCTGTTTTAACTTACTCTTTGATCCTCAAACTACTTCAATGCTCTGCCAACATTTGCTGTTGAAACAGATGCTTGTATTTCATACTTGCACTAACTTCATGCTGTCTTGCAAATGGAAGTAGATACACAGATTATAAAATCCATTGTTGTTAATTGATTTAACAACATCTGTGCCATAAACCTGCTGTACCCAAACTGCAGTATCAGTCTGTAGGACAAAATAAAACTCATATAATCTTGATCTTAGAATGTCAACTAATGATCTGACAATTTGACACAGTGTTCCAATGATTCACACTCCTAAAAATTTGTCTTTATGTATAATCTGATTTGGTCTACAGGAATTTCTATTTGCTACAGGAAAGTTTCCCAAAATATAAATTACTCTTGTGGACTTCTGAGCTATCTCCAGTATTTCAAAATTCCAATTGAGCTGTGAATATTTTCAGGCTTGTAACAGTTACACCACTGCCAAATGTGAAGAAAGCACATTTTCTCAATGTTTCATCTTTTCCTATTTGTCTGTGATTTGATTTAACACAGAGAAGTAAGTTCCAAAATAAGATGAGGTGTCATTCTTCTTATGTTTGTTTTTTAGGAATACAAAGTCTTTCACTGCATTTCTAAGTATGTCCAAATTTCCTTCCTACAACACGGAAATTATCAAGCATTTCAAAACTGTGTTTTACAAGGAAAAGAAATTTCTAAAGGTGGAACTGTACATTATAATTTAACTATTATAAAGTTATTTTCTTAAAAGTGTATTCAATCTAATACTAAATTTTAGGTCCGTAAAAGAGTAATCTTAAAAATCCAGTTTTAATTTAAAATTTAAATTTTAATTTTAAAATTTTAAAATTCCTGTCTTGTTTCTTAATATAGCCTCATTTGTTTCACTTTGGGGATGATAACATATCTCTCTCAAGAAAATGGATATTAATTATCTGTTACGCATAACAGGTATAGAAAGGTATTTTAAAGAACTTTATAGAGATTTTCTCAGCTTGGTGAATAATTTTTCCTAATTCTTTTCTTAAATGTTTGACTGAAGTGTTTATTTTAGTTTTAATTTTCAAAGTAGTCTAAGTATGTAATATCACCTGTTACAGTATATCTTCTTAGTACACAATGTGATATGGGTGCCTACCTCCTGAAATTTTATTCCCAAGTTTCAATTTTATCAGTAAATGCATCCTCATCTGAACTTGTCAGTGATATATTAAATTTCTTAAATATAATTGCATCATTTGTAATGTATCACCTCAGTAGCATTTTTTCTACCTCTTCTCCTACAAGGTTTATAACAATAGTTGTAAATATTACTAACCTCAGCAAATTTCACAGAAGTGTAAATAAAGCATAATTACACCAGTCTTTAAAGTGCTCTAATGTCCTTTAAAAATATCTCATTATAAGACATCATTAAATTATTACAAGGAAATTATCAAAAGCATAAAGAAAACATAATTAGTGTGCAGGTTGCATGTTATAAGCTAACAGAATAAATGTAGGATTTAACAGTAATACAATCTTTTTCTATAGAAATTGAATTAAATCATATTTAAGTACATATAGCAAAGTAATTTGAATATAAGGTTTTGGTAATTGTTTGTGTGCTCTTTATTAACTTAAAATGCTGTTATTTTGAGTTTACAATGTAGGTTTAGACATTTTTCCTTAAGAACTGTAAAGGGGATAATCAATTGCATTATGTTGCTCTTTCATAAATTGCAAAAAAACCCCAAAGTTAATATAATTTATACATAAAATGTTAATTGTGTCTTCAAATGCAGCTATACATTATGGCTGCAGTTACTTTGTTGTTTGCTATAAATGTGTGGAAAGTGAAAGGCTAGCACAAGTATGCTTATGGATGCCCAGATCTCTTATTCATGGAAGTTGTACAGGTGCCTAGACATGCAGGGCTGACTTACCAGCAAAGAACCACCCACAACATATCATTTTGCATCCAAGCATGAAACCCACAACTAAACTTAGTAACAAGAATCACCGAGTATCAAGGATGTGTAAAATTGACAAATCTCAACTGCCACCACTTAGCCAGATTTTAAAGAGATCACAAACTGTTTTACTTACCATTGAGAAGCATCAGAAACGGCAGGAAAGGAAGCCAAGAACGTCCACCAAGAGATGAACATGACAAATGCTCTCAATCGCACGTATTAAATAGCTGTAAGGAACCAACAGAGCATTACAGAATTTCACCTCACAATGAACAACTTGTACTTCAATATTATGAAAGATAATTTTAGTCATATTTAAATCCATTAATATTAAGAACATCTGTCCATGGTAGTCTGCTTCAGCATGTACTTCTATGCATAAATGCATACATTTCTTGATAATCTAGAAGTGGAGAAACAAGCCGCATTACAAAATCTACTTTATTATTTCATAGTACTCTCAGAGTTGCCACTAAATTTAAATGAGCTTCCCGGGATGCAAAACACACCCATTAAAAGGTCAAACCCATTTGATTGTTTATAAATTCATGAAATGCTCTGTTGCCTTTTTCCAGGAGACTCGTTTTCTTTCTAAGTAAATTATAAACCCTTGAGAAATAGGTGTCAAACACGATTTTCTCAATAGAGTCCAGCAAAAATGTCAAGGGTTATAATTTTACTCAAGAGAGGTTTTGATGACTAGGTTTTAACTCAATTAGAAGACAACATCTGACTCCAGGCTGATTCCTATTCAATGCCCTTACCTCACCCCCCTAAAAGGCAAAATACTGTATTATAATCACTTGAATTTAACAAGTCTGACTACTACTGTAAGATAGTTTATGGAAAGAAGTATGTGAATATGTGAACAGCAAGCCATCAAGGAAATGCACTGGAGTTCAGCACAAGTATGTGCAGAAGCGTGGAAGAGCTAGAAGATGAACTAATTGTTTCAATTACTGTCTCTGTGGTCGGGCTGGGTACAGGCGCTGAATGCACAGTATTTTCATAGAATCACATAAGCATAGAATGGCTCGGGTTGGCAGGGACCTTTAAAGACCATCCCCTGACATGGACACCAGCACCTTTCACTAGATCAGATTGCTCAAAAGCCCCATCTAACCCAACCTCGAACACTTTCAATGATGTGGCTGTCCCAGCTTCTCTGGGCAACCCGTTCCAGTGTGCCACCACTCTCACTGTAAAATTTGTCCTTTTATCTAAACTAAATCTACCCCCTTTCAGTTTAAAACCATTGCCCTTTGTCCTGTCACTACAGGCCAATCCCACTATGTCATCAATGAAGGTATTAAATAGTATTGATCCCAGTATGGACCCTTGAGTGACACCGCTCGTTACTGGGTTTTTGAGAATGAAAGCACTACTCCTTAGCTCAGGCCCAGGCTTGAGCAGTCCCCTTGCAATGAAGTGATGGAGAAATGCCCTTCCCCAGGGGCTTTCCACTGTGGAGCAGATCCCCGTTTCCAACATCTGGCAGATATGTGAAACATGAAGTCGCTCTCAGAGTGCCCTATAGTCGTTTGACATTAGTGAACTACTGCTGGAGGAACACCTAAACACAGCCTAAATTCTGATCTACTGCAACTCTAAAGCACGTAATTACTCTAAAGAGTTCTCCTAATTTTCAGGGACTATCATAGCACTTAAAACAACATTAACTGCTTGGCCAGTCTGACTGCAGGAGTCATACCTAAACCTGACCCTATAAATAGATACACAGAAGAATACAGACAAATTTGCCAGAAAGCTGCATTCAGTCAAGTGTTACTTTGGGGCATCTTTAAGAGAAATTGTTGAGAATTCCTGCTTTCTTTTTCCAGTTTGTAGATCACGAGATAAGCAAGACTCCCACGGTCAAATTTGCCAGAGCAGTTAATATTTCTTTAAGCACCATGAAATTGTATTAAAATCACTAAAGTGCTTCTGTTACTGCATCTAAATCTGCACAGACATGTGGGAAGGGTAATAACGGAGTCGATTGTCAGAATGAGGGAGGGAAGACAACTTGATTTCATGCCGAATACCTAGCTTTTTGGATAAAAAAGCTGCCTCTCCTTAAACGTAGGCATGACCATTCACAACAGTTCATTTGGCGAGTACTCCTGTTCTGGTTGCAGAGACAACACTTGGATCTCTCAGTAGCAGAAGATTTTGCTCTGGTGTGCTTTTATTTGCAAACCACATTTCCCCTCTGATCCATTTGGTAATCACAAAGCAACACAGCCTGGAGGAGCAAAGCATCTCTCCCACAGTTCCACAGTGACTTCAAAGCCCATTTTTAGATTGCAGACCTTCTTAGCCACGATCTTCAGGTAAATCACAAAACTAGAATAAGCCTTTGCAGTCTTGGAGAGAAGAGACCAGAGGTGATTCTGACAATCTCCACTCCGTCATGCACAGTATATTTTTGTTTTTATGAAGCCATCAGAACAGCTGGCCGTTTCTTGACTTTTGAATCAGAAAATAGAGGTTTTTCAATCAATTCAAAATCCAGGTCAGCTCACCATGTCAGAATCCCTTTTCATATCAGCAAAAGTTATGCGGTTTGCACTTAATACTTGACTTGGATTTGCTGAGCTGCAAAAAATAGTTCAAGGATCAATATGACCTAAATGAAGAGTTCTGTCCCAAATATGCATAGAAAATGCAGAACATAAATGATTACTGAAAAAGATATATATATCCAGACACCTATTAGTTAGGAACTGTTCAAATGCCAAGGAAAGTAAAAATGACATAACCATCATGAATTTTGAAGGGAAAGAGAGAATAAGGTTTTTTTAAAAAGACAGTAACACTTAAATAAAGGTTTTCTTTTTGCTACAGTGTGAAATGGAGTTCACCCAGAGGCATTCCCTAAATTGGCATTAGACCATGAGAAAAGGAAAGAGTTAGATCTCCCAGTACCCACTAAGGAAACAAGAGCTGCTACTAAATACCTTAAAGCTCAAAAAAGGCTCCTGGGGTTGACAGTCCTCTGCCTGTTTTGCATTTTCTGTAAATAAACTGTTTCTACTAAACTCTAAGATTAAACTCAGATTTTTAGTATAAACTCCCACTTGGCTTCATTGAACTGTTAATTATTTCTTAAAAAAAAAACAAAACAAAAAACCAGCCAGGATACATTCAGCTGACTGAAAAAAATCAAGAAAAAAGAATCCATAATTTTTATAGAAGAATACATGCTGTGTTTTTGCACTGAAGTTGCATGCTATAATGCAGAGTATTTTAGATCCAGATCAATTTATTTAAATGTATAGGTCTAGGACTGTAACCGTACAAGGGCAGCTTATACAGGAAAAGGCATTTTATTATGTTGTAAAGGCAAACCTACTATGTTTTCAGATGTTTTGACTAGGAGCAAAATTTCCCTTATCCCACTGTTGTATAAACACTGTAGAACAACAACTAATATATGATATTTATCTTCATAGGATATTTACCAAACTATCCTCTCTTTTGCTTTTCCTCTTTACTCAGGAGACACCAAATTTGCCCATCAGGATGGCTGATGCAGCTGGGACAGACCAGATTTCTGTCTGCTCTTCTTTTTTTCACTGATTGCATTTAAGTGCCACCTTTTCGCTTTACAGCATCAGTGTATCAAGCGGGTAAAACTTCTTTGTCCAACACTGTCTTCTAGGTGTACAAGTCCAGCTGTGGCTACCACAAAAGATACCGGACATCACAAAAGATGTCTGGTAACAGCTAGTTAGAAATCAGGAGTATGAACCCAATACTGAAAACAAACAGGGGAGAGGAGCTGCAGAACTATGGACAAAGAAGATAGAACAGGACAACATCTTGAACTGTTTTAATGTAATTCAGCTTCTTAACAGTGTTTGTCTCAAATTCTGAGTAAATCAGCAAAAAAGCTATTTTTAACACATGCTTCCAGTTATTAACATACAGGTGATAAAAGGAGTTTTACACAATTTTTTACAAATTTTAAAAAAATAATATTGCTTTATTATTCTGTATGGAACATGAAAATCTAAGTTTCATCTTGCTTTTTCCTGAAGATGATCTGCTCATCTCCAAATAGGACGTATATGTTATTATTATTTAATACTCAAAAGAACTAAGCATTTTGCATTAATACACCAGGGAAATTGAGATGATTTGTATCAAATGTTCCAAATTACATTAGTAAGAATAATAACGTCTTGCAGCATTATTTGATATAAAACTGTCCCCCCCTTAGGACCAAAATAAATATTGTTCCTGACTAAACACCACTGAGAAGGCTGCAATAACTTCTGAGAGATTCGTATTTCTGCATTCTGAATCTATTAATCATAACACATTTGAGCAGAATTTATTGCTTTATTTTATACAGTACAAGGTACAAAGATATATTTAGGGTAATGTTGTTTTTACAATAAATTACCTATGCCACTAATAACTTTAAGAAAGATACATGTGAATTTTTGTGTTTACAGAAAAGTTTGCTCCAGTTTTACATCTGCTCTATCTTTCTAACTTGCAAATTAATGCACCTTAAACTCAAATAAAGAACATATTTTTGGCCTTGAAATAGATTTCTGTGCCTAAAGTCAAAGCCTAAAGTTGCCTTGATGCACTGTTAAACCAATCAGAACAACAGTATAATAAAAAATTGTTTCAATATATCATATAATGTGATTCTTCATTTATATCTACCAACATTTTGTCAACAACAATTTGATTATTTACTTTATTTAATCACTATCAGCAAATTCTATCGTTTCATCTTAATTATGTCACCACTAGGAAAATGTACAATACTTAGAGCTAAAGAACATTACCTAATTATCTAAAAGCACCAAAGGTGTACCACCTTTTTACAATTTCAAATTGCATTCTTATTATTTGAGGAGGTTAACAGAATACCAGTTTTCATCTAAGTATCTTGAAACGGTTCTTGGGGTTTCTGTTGGTTTTTTTCTCTTTATAAAAGAGAAGTGAGCTACAAGCTTTAAACAAGCTCATCTTTTTTGGAGATTTCTACTAGTGGATGTTTGCATACAGTAAGGACAACTCACCTCATATTTAGCTCTGGGTATGACATTTTACCTAAACTGCATCTGCGGTGTGTATAGATTAACATCTTTTTGTATATTGCTCAAATGTCTTCTTTTTCTATTGTCACATTATATTTGTGTGAAACTAACCACCTAAACCAGTAACTGTTTGCTGACAGTTTATTCAAGATATGTTTTCAAAGCCTATTTCAAAATAGATCATAGAATCATAAAACTTCTCTGAGAATCAAAAACTTACCATTCCATGATCACTGTGCCCAAGATCACCTCACACAGAAGCGTGTGGGAGACTGCAACTTACCAGATGACTGCTGGAAATACAATATAGTGGAAACAGTCTAGGAATTTCCCAGGGTGTGTGGGAAGTCATCAGCAAGGTGACTTCCTGACATAGTTGGTGAGTGAGATAATTTAGGAAGGCACCCAGCTGGACCTGTTGTTTGCAAACAGAGCATGGACTTGCCTCCATCCACTCCTCTCCTTTAGGTTACTGCCTTCGGCAGGGAAGGATACAGGACCCCCTGGACCTTGCTTTCTTTCTGGTGGCTGTTCCTGCCTCAGGGCAGAGCACAATTCCATCATCTATCTCTTTCTCAGACTCCCTGATGCTCCTTAACCTTTCTCTCATAGCTCTGCCATTAGGCCGAGTGGCTCATTCACCTGGTCACACCTCACACTGCCATTCTCACTCCTGCCATCAGTCACCAGTGAAAGGCTCTGGCACACCCTGCAATCGGGATGGATGCACCCTCCATGGGATCTCTGCCTGGGTTACTACATCCCTTCTGGTGCGTGCAGAGGACATGGCTCTCTGCTGGGTGGATACC
>JAOXNG010000012.1:74542649-74559633 GCA_028566535.1 Scolopax minor
CTAGGTACCAAACGCCTTTAAAGTCTGGTGGAAAACCTCAGTTCACTCTTAGATTACAGCACTTAGCTCGCAGGGTGGAGTGTTGGGACATTCTTGCTCTTCAGATGTCTAGCTGACGTCTGATGCTTAAAATGGAGCATGCTTTCATCCCTTCGTGCATTGTCGTAAGCCCCCGATGATTACTCTTAAAAGGGTGCCTCCGCTACACAGGGAAACAGTTGCTGACCAAAGGAGACACAGCTTGGCTGCTTCAGCCTTCTTGAATGCCTAGTCACTTCAGGTTCCTACCAGCCTGACCAAGCGGGACCATGTCTACCTTTGGCTACAGAAGAGAGCTCAGTAAATATGAAGACATTGATGAAGATGAGCTCCTGGCTTCTCTCACTGAAGAGGAGCTGAAGGAGCTGGAGCGGGAGTTGGAGGACATAGAGCCTGACCGAAACCTTCCAGTGGGACAACGGCAGAAGAGCCTAACAGAGAAAACACCAACAGGGACTTTCAGCAGGGAAGCGTTGATGGCCTACTGGGAGAGGGAGACCAGGAAACTCTTAGAAAAAGAGAGATTGGGTGCATGCGACAAGGTAAGACACCGAGGCAGTCGCTGCTCCCTAGAAATATTTGGGGTTGTTCTCCCCTGGCATTAATCTCACTGACTGTTTTAATTCTCTTTCAGTCTCTTGTAGCATTTTTAAGAACACCGTTAGCCATACTTTTGTGGCTGCTAAACCACTGTGCATTAGCTCAGTTTTTGCTCTCTGGGGTTACTTTAAACGCTCAGTTGAGAACAGAAGAAAGTCCTGTAAAAACTCACATTAGTGATTAAAATAAGATAAAATTTAAAGGGAACATTAGAAATTATTACCAGGTAGTGGCACAGCCTTTTGGATGGCATTAGATTTTGTTTAAAAGCTTAAAAAAGTGCCTTTTCCTTTCCTTCTAAAAAAATCAGTATTGACTGCTGAGAAGCATGTCAGGAAGATAATTTTGACTACATGTCATGTCAGAAGTCGGGCTCTGTGCTCGCAGGAAGGAAGCTGTGCTGCAGTCAGCAGCTTGAGCTGCTTTGTTCCTGCTGAGGATCCCTGGCACAGCGCGGGAGAGGGAGCTGTAAGTTACTTTAAAAGTAGCCTGGGCTAGAGTCATCAGCCAAACCCTTGATCTGTATTCCCCAGAAAATGACCGGCAGTGCTTGTTAGGTAATTCGTCCCCCAAAATAAAAATGTTAATAATGAAAGCTGGTCCCTGAACTGCAACCAAATGGTGCAGCTGGGCAACAGCAAAGAGCTCAGTCCTGGCAGGCGATGAGCACTCTCAGCCTCAGCTAAAATCCCTGCCAGCATCCCCCGGGCCCTTGCTAAAACAATTTGTGGGACTGAGCTCTATCGAAAAGCTGCTTCTGCTTTCATGTTGGCTCTGTGTAATTTTGAAACAAAGTGGGGACTTGGGGATGTGAGTAACTTTTTTATTTTTAAGCACTGCTTCATACCAGGCTCTGACTCTGTTTACAAGGTCACATTTTCCCATGTTTGAGTAGAAAAAATATATATAAAAAAGGCAAAGACAACAAAACTGGACTCGGAGCTTCTAACAGCCTCGATTCAGGATTTTAGTTCATTTGCAAGAAAATAATTTAAGTTTGTACATTAAATAAAATATTCTCTGAGAGAAAAATTACCTGGATTAAATTATCTTGCGATAATAATACTAGCCAGGATTTCTTTGCACGTAAGTTTTTTCTCCTGCTTGTGAATGGTGCTCTAATGTTTTTGCAAGCAAGTGCACAGAGCACTAGCTGTCATCAAACCATTAGTATCAGCTTGCAGACGTTGATTTCACTCCCTGTTTGTCAAGTCCTAGGGAGGCAATGGCAAGATTAATGTTTATTTCCAGCTGAGACTGGAATTCGAGACCTGGACAGTTCCAAAAAACCTTCTGAACAAGACTAGTTTGGTGTCTTATATAATGGAAGGTTGGTTTTTTTAATTTTCCATGTCTATACAGGATTAACAATAGATACTGGCTAAACCCCAAAGTGCTAGCAAAACCTCTATACTTTCTGATCCGAAAAGAAAGTTCCTAAATACATCTATAAATATGAAAATGCTGACATGCTGATATAGAGGGCACAAAGTCTCTCTCCACTGAAGGCATTTAGAAAGCTCCTTTGAGTTTCTTGAAAGAAATTTTCTTCTTGCCCTCAACTGTCTGAAATTTAGACAGCTTATCTAAGATGGTTATTTGTGTTCCTTCTATAGTTAGTGGTGAGAGGTCAGCTCCTCCAGAAGGCAAACATCCTGCAGATAGCCTTTTAGGGCGAATGACTTGCCCTCCAGAGTTATTTACCTCTCTGCATTCACTGTCTTAGTCTTAACTTTCCATCATCACTATTGTGAAGTAAGATGAAGCCCTGCAGGCTACCTGCAGCAACCCTGCACTGAAATGCTGCCCCAGTAACACAGCTTGTCTCCATGGATCTGCAAAGCAAAGAGTGCTTCATTTCAAAATTATTGTGCAGATGGTTATGACACCAAATGATATACATGACAGGAAACTACATTTCCCTGTTGAGCCCAGAAATGCCACTAAAAAAAAAAAAAAAAGGTATTTTTTTATTTATTAGTCTAGTGTCATCAAGCAAATTAGCAGTCCATTTAGAGGCACCAACTTCTGCTCATCTGCAGGTGTCTTGAAGGCTGTTGTATATATTCCTGGGTAGATAAATGCATAGCCATGAAGATGGGTTTCCTGGATACCTGGTGGTTTTCAGCTTTTAAAAGTCTGCATTTATCTATCTATCTATCTATCTATCTATCTATCTATCTATCTATCTAAAAGCTACAGATATAAATCTTAGTCCCATAACAAACCTTAACACGGTCCTATTTCTATATGTAGCACAGTATCTCTCAGTGTAAGGGCCTTCCCGCGAATGATCCACAGGAGAAACAATGGGGATGGACCCTGCAAATCCTCCAGGTGCTGAGTGCTCAGGAATGATAGTCTGGAACAGCTCGATATCCTGTTTTATTAGAGCCACACTTTTGCAAATGTTACAATTTCTGTAGGTTTTGTGTACGTCTCAACACAGAAATCTGCTTAAGATTGCGAAACAGTACCATGCAATCTCTCATTACTATTATTTCAACCTTTCCCCGCATTTTTAGAGCCAGATGATTAAGCCAACCTAAAACTGCACAGGTTTTCTAAAAACAGGCAGTCATGTTAGTAACACCTTTGTTTTCCAGAAGCACAAAACAGAAGAATCACTGCGTCTCTGCAGTGTACTTGCTTTGTAAAATTGTACAATTGTACAAAGACTAAAATATGAATGTTGAAAAATAGTGCATACCAAACAACTACATTTAGTCCAAAATTTTATAAACATTTACAAATGTATATAAAAATTCATATGCTATGGCTTGTTCAGTAGACAAAACAGGACATGGGAGAAGCTCTTGAGCAAGAGGTTTAAGGTTGGTCACAGTGTGTGGGTTCATACAACACTGCTGTGCTTCTGGGATCCTCCAGAAGGAGAATGAGACTTCCTTGGGGTGCAGAACTTGCACTGTTCCTGCACAGAGAATTGTCCTCTGACACTGTAGCTGCTGAGGGCACCAGGCAGACCTTTCAGAAGTAGGTCCAAATTCACCATTTGGTGCCCACCAAACCCACCAAAATAACCTTGGGGTTTAGAAAAACAGTCGGTTTACTCTGTAGGCAATGAGTTATACTGAGTTATAATGGTGACAGGTGTTGGTGAGCTCTTGGAAAACACTGAGGGATTATTGACACGTGGTTACTTGTTACCTGTGGGAATGTGTCTGACTCTGTTCTTCACAAATAGCTTCTAAGGGTGGATAGCCCATACAGGGCATCCAGAGTCTTTTTGACAAGTCTCCTGTAATTCCCTGTCATTTTGCATATCAATATGCAAGTTTACATGTGCAAACACTATTTGTATTCTAAATCACGACAGTCTTTAGCCTTTTCAGATGTACTGACATGTGCAAGGGAGTCTGAGCATTGACACAGGTGTCTAGTCCCTATGAAATCAAGAAACTTGTTGTTCATAGATCATGTCCATTCTGAAATTGTGATCTTATGTTTCTGCTGGCAAGGATCCAAATGACATCTCCTTGTGGACATGCCAACACATAGAAAGTATGAAGTATGTCCATGTTGCAATATCTCGTATCAAATTTTCTCTTGGCAGAAATCATTGATGTCAGTAAAACTGTTCCGTTTATGGAAAGCATTTGTCTTCCAAACAATATGATAGAAATACTGTTAAAAAGATGTTAGGTGCTGAAACATTTTAATTTCTGTTCTCTCAACTGTCTGTGTTTCTGGGATCTATTTTTGGCTTTCTATATTAACTTACATAGCTTCAAGATAATTGTTTATGTAGCTTTGTTGCTGCAATCATGTTTAACACCCAAACCTGCATTCCTTTTCAGGACTCTGAGCAAGAAGATGACAATTCAGAAGACATTCAAGAAGAATATTTCACAGAAAGCAACAGTGAAGTGTCTGAGGAGGCATGTACTGAAGAGGATGATGATGATGAAGAAGAAGATGAGGAGGAAGAGGAGGATGACAGTGATGATGAGGATGAGGAAAAGCAAAATGTTGCAGCTGGGGATGGCAGGAGTTCTGACCACATGAGACGCAAAAAGTGTAACGGTGCAAAGGGGTTTTGTTTTTTGTCAATCAATAAATAATTTGATGAAGCCTGATTTGTTGGTGGAGATGCACAAATTATTTCAGTATTACTGGACCTTTTGACTTGCAGCTTTTTTCCACAAGCAAAAATAATGCTTGTGCTGGCTCTTTTTTGCATATCACAGCATCTTTTATTAATATTTCCCAGTGCATGTGGAGGTCAGTATTAATTATTTGACCTACAGCATCTTCTTGCCCTGCTAGTCACCAGGCATGTTCTGAAAGTTCTGAAAATGTTTGTTAGCATTTAGGCTGCTGGTACAAGAACGGGGCTAAAGATGGTTTCTATAGGGTTCACAATCCATATTACCCCTTTACCCAAAAATGTCTTCTTGTTTTTTCAGTGTTTCACCTAATATTGCTGATGCCTAGAGAAAAAGATACTGCAGTATTTCTCAAGTGTTCTCTCATCTGCTTTGAGCAAGTGTGTTTCTAAATACATTCTTGTCTTCTTTGAATATAACTTTCTTTCCTAAGATATTCACAACCCCTTTTTTGAATAGATGTCTGAAAACATTGTAAGGACATTTGGCTATACAGTTTCTGCAAGGAGGATGAAAATCATCTCACACTTGAGATGACTTTTCTTAAAATCCTGATACATTTATCTCTCCAGTGACTTCATTAAGTTATCAACATCTGGTGGGATTAGTTGGCCTGTTGATAGACTAGTAAGATCTTTCTTGAAATATTCACGGGATTAGTCAGTTTTCTCAAATATTTCGTGCAAGATTTGAAAGTGTCCTTGGTCTTTTCAAATTCCAGACTCCCGGCGTTTTGCAGAAATTATTAAGGTATTACTCAGTTTTGTCAGATTTCTCAGTAGTACCACAATAGCGTTTCATTTCTTAGGAATTAAGCAGTACCTACTAAAAAAATGTGTTTAAAACATGTAGTCCAAATGTGTTCTTTGCTGTCTTTTCTATTGCCTGATGTATTGCAATTCTCCAGTCTGAGCCAACAAGCTTCCAATCTGATCAGCTAACAAATATACCCATCATCTCTGCACAGTCACATAGTACAGAGGAGGCGTAGTTTGGACTCTGTATCAAAATGCAGAGAATCACGGCACGGGTGGGATTCACACAGAGCATCCACATCCTTTTTCACTTCTTGTAAACCTAAGAAAAATGTCAAATCAGTGTAAGAAATCCAAAATAACGAAAGGCTTCCATTAGCATCCTCTCTTTGATAATTGAGGTGCCCTTCAATTAGGTACATGCTTTGTGAAAATGAGTAATTATAAAAGACTTAATCAAAAAGCACTTAGCAGATGTTATCTCAAGCACTGCTGATACATTTAAGTGCATCTTCCAAGTGGGCAACATCAGAAATGTAATTATCTTGTAGGCAAGGAGAAAATTCACTCCGTGTTAATCTAAGAAGTGTTTTTTATACAACTTCAGCACTTACATGTTCTCCAATGACTGGTTCATAACAGCTGATAAAGGGCAGGTTTATTTTGGGGAATGAATAGAGGAACAAATAGCATTTCTTGTCAAAGCTCACTAATACAGCACCATAATCCAGCAGTGGGGTCATCTCATAACCCAAATCATTGTTTTAATGACTTGTTTGTTAATCCAATGGATTGTTTTAGTGTGAAAGCAGGCAAGCAGATATAGGGAATCATCATTACACGGACAGAGTCGTTTTCCTGGAACTAGAAATGGATAGGGTTAATCCTTTCTGAGCATTGTAATCCTTTCTGAGCATTGCAATGCAACCATTATGGTTGCATTGATTATAGTTTTTTACTATTAGCTAATGCCTTTCTGGATGCTGATCTAGTACAAGGAGGCAGAAGAGCAACTTCATCTACATGAGGCAGCATTCCTTCCTCAAATCTGTCCATTTTATTCCAAGCTGTGGTTGTTTCTGTATAGACAAGTTTGAATATTTCTTGTGGAATGAAAGGGTTATATCTGTCCTTGTGATAATTTAATGACATGAGCAATGTTCCAGATGTTTGAAGGTTCAGGATGTTCTTGAGTGTTCATGTTTTGCATGCTCAAAACAAAGTATTTTTCATTCTATAATGTTTTTTCTCATGTGGTTACAGAATCCTGGCTGAGGAGTATTAATATTTGTTTTACCCAGATTGGTAAACTGGGTACTTCTTCTTTCCTTATGACAGTGTTAAAAAAACCCCACACTTAGCTGGAGCACTTATATTTATTGAATCTTTATTCAATTTTTAGAAGAAAGGAGGCCATGAGTCATTCACACTTTGTGTTTAAATGTCATCTTTCAATGATAAACTTGCTTTACTTAAAATTGCTTTTATGTCCACTATTTTTGATTTGGATCATTTCACTCGATCTTTAGTACTTAAAGAATCTTTCTTGGATAAGCAATAATTTACCCTTTTTTAAGCAAGACAACGTGTAGCATGCCAGTAAGCTTCCTTCTAGTTTATAGCATATATTCTTGGATGTTATTTCAATTCACTGACTTTCATATGTCTTCTAAACAACACTAATCCTTCTTTGAGGTCAGTGATTCTTAATATTTTCAAACTAGAAAAGAGGTTATTTCTGATGAGTGAAACCATTTCTTTGCAGACAATGTTTTTCAGAATATTCAGAATGTGGATTATGTCACTCTTTTCTCTTTTGGTATTTTTACTTCTTCATTGCTGGTGTACAAATGTGCCCTTCGATGAGAAAGAACTTCTTCACCAACAATCTGTTTACTGTGTAAATTGAGGAACTCATCTACATTTTTCCTCATTTTACAGATTTGCACGTCTCCACCTGCACATATTTTCTTTGAATTCTCATTCCTTTTCCTTTCATTTAGGTACTTGCTTTTCTTAACCAAAACATCTATCTCATATATTAAATCAGTTGGAGCTTCACTGACTTTCTCTAGTCAGTGTCATTTTACACTTGCACTTTTGACAGATGAGTATTCAAAAATTGGTTAATGTGAATATGCTTACTGTTTCTGATATCATATATGCATTATTTCTCCCTTGCTGAAGTTTTCAGTAATGCCAAAATGAAAATATGACTGTGAATCTCAGAAGAGGATGCCGTGAATTTATGTCCCAAAGTGAGATTCAATTGACATATGAATCTTCTAAATTTCTGTCAATTATGCATATTTTTCATGCACATGTTAAAGCTGGGTATAGGATCTCTCTTCACTGACAAATTTCATAGATGAGACACTTGTGCTTCAAACCTGCAATAAAATATTTCATTGATTATAACTTACATTATGTAAATGAGAGAGATAGTAGCAATATATAAAAAGCCCACTCTTGTATAGTGACATCAAATATTATTTCACATAAAACAGAAACTCGGTTAACACATACAAATAATCCTCCCAGACTCAGATTTTGCCACTTTAAATGATAGTTGTTACAATTGCTTCATTGCCTATATCTCTGAGTCAGTTAGAGAGCTAGAAATGGTATGACCATAATGAAAGTATATTAACATATCCAATCAAAAAACATGTTAACAGAAGCAATAACCCTCCGTCTGAACAATTCCTGGGATGAAATTCTCAAATTCAATTTATTTCTCATAGTCTAAGGAAATATAAAAAAGCTGGGAAAACTGCTTATCTGAATCTGATATGGTGTATGGCATCATTATGTACTAGTTCAAGAAGGTATTTTTCACTCTTGCTTGTCCCCTGTAGAAGAGATTGGTTTTTGAGCATTGAAGTAATGGGTACTTTAATGTTTGGCCCAATTATATTTTGTCTTGGAAGAATGTTTCTATTTCACAACAAATGTATGGTTTCCATGTCCTAAATGATTGGTCTCCATCTTCCAAACATATTAATTTACAAATACAACCATTTTTCTTTGCAATAGAAATTACAGGAGGTAAGAGAAGACGTTTATATAGTACAAAGGAAAATAAATACTAAAAGGGGTCATACTGGCTACCAAATTTGGTAAGGGTGCAATTCCCTGAACAAAAGACTTAAGCCTGTTACAACTATCTATCTGCTGGCTCATTAAGTAATTAATGAGTAATCAAGCTAGGCTTTTCCTAAAGTTCTCAGAAATCACTTTTAGTTGCAACCTGTGTTTTTTGGGGGACAAAAAAAATTGCTCAGATTATGTTTGCCCTACTGTCTGTTCTTCTGAATTTCTTGAGTCTGAAAGCAACAGAGTTATCCACGTGGTCTTGGTGACAGCCCTGGAAAAGCTTAAGTTTTTTGCTGTTGTATATGAGAAGAGTAAACCCAGTTGTGAGAGCTGCCAGGGGCATCGGGGCTCCCTGTGGACAGCAGCCGACACATAGACGTTCCCTGAGGAGCAAGAGCCACAGCAAAGCAGTGTGCCTGCTTTCTCCCAAGGCCCTGGCATTTACGTTTTTGCAGCTGCTGTCTATCTGTCAGCCACCTCTGACCAATTACTTCTTCTGCCTATGTGTGAAGCTGGCACTGAAGTGGATCTGCGGTAGTATAATTGCAAGACGGGTCCATTTGGTTAAGATCTAGTCAGGGACAAGTCAGAGACAATTGGGACATTAACTGTGTAAAGCAAGGGCATGTGCAGGGTGATGAACTTCACTTATCTAAGTCACAGAGATGGCTTTTCCTTGGCAGCCTTCTCATGGCTGAGTTTCCGAAGAAGGCATGGGAAAATGTCAGAGGTAATGAGATCAACCATGAAGTAAGTGGGTTTTGTGCATATCTCAGAATGTGAAAGCAAAGAGGAATCAATAGATCACTTACTTACATGGAAGAGGGGTACAAGTCCAGTCTAACTGCATAAGGGAAGAAATTCCACATGGAGATCTTCAGGAGGGAGGCATGCATCTCTCTTGTGTTTAGAGCTTACATTAACCCAAAGCTTCCACTGAAGTGAAGGGTACCTTAGATACTACGTTTTTTTTCAGGTGTGTGTGTAAATCCAGTCATACATTCTAGGAATCAGTTAAAAAATATTCTTACACATCCTTTTCCTTCTGGACAAATGTGATAACATATGGCCTGCCTGATTAGTGCTTCATAAATCACTGTTGTATTTGATCATAAATGACACATAAAATGAAACAATGTTTTAATACTTTGTACCTGCTTTCATGTTGCATATGAGATTCCTCTCAAAAAAAAAAAAAAAAGCAGAATGATAGTGTCTGGTTACTACCTTCATGACAAAATTTACAAGCTCATATAAAATTCTAAATCAAGCAAACAGACTGTATCAGCAGGTGTTTCTATGAGGCAAAAGACTCCAGGAACACAGAAGTGTTTGGTAAGGATACTATAAAAGGCTGTTACTGTCATACTGGTCAAGAGAAATCTAAATGTATCTGAAGAAAGGACAAAAAAAAAAAAGAAGAGGAATAGAACAGTCATGGAAAATTTGCATATTATTGGGTAAACAAAGCTTTTGTAAACTAATTCAGGTAAATGTTTATGCCTTTATATTTTATGGTAGCTTCATAAGTCTTTAGAGAACAGGCTTAACTCTCTGGTGGTGACTTGCATTTGGAAACTAAACTAATCCATATGTTTAATGCAGAAGCTTATTTTACACAAATGAGATTTTCAACTTTTCACATGATATGTTTGAATCACTAATTGCTAATTGCAGATTCCCTCACTGTTCTTTTTAGTGACATATTTGTACCAGCCACTGAAAGATTACATCGAGAACATCAATTGGTGCATAAATATTTATGAATACTTAAGTGGAATAATCAAGTGTAATAAACTCTCCAGAGATACTGCTGGTATCTGAAGAGAATTTTAAGAATCATATAATATGTACATATGTGCTGCGAAAAAGGTTAACATTTGCCTTGCCAGAGTCCCTCTCTTATTAGAGGAATTAATTTGCTTTTGAGATTCCCAAACAAATTTTTAATTTAAAACGCAGAACACTTTTTTGAGGCGGGGGAAGGGATTTCTAGGCTAGTAGGAATAATTCTACTCTTGGTTTATTTCTTTAGAGATAGCAATGACAGCTGGCGTGTGACTTAAAATTTTATTAGCGGTGCAGGGTTTTCCTTCAGAAATAGAGAGATCCTTTACTTTCTTACGGTTTTCTCAACAGCAGAGGATAGTAGAAAACTAAGCACAGCAGTAGGCATCTACAAGGCACCTTGTTCCACCCCATGAAGAAGGGTACTTGCCTTTCAAATGGAGAAAACTTAAACAGTGCAAAGTGGAGAGAGTTGTTCTTGTGCTTCCCTTTAGGTGGACCACAAGATACTGCTACTGGATACACAGAGGAATTTGCCATTATTGTTGCTAGATGCATGAAGTCGCCCTATATCTTTCCTTTGGACTGAAAATGAATCATCTCTTATGACATTTTCTATCAGAATGACAACTCACTGGCTGCTAGGAAGCATCATTGCAGGTAGCAACTATATAGCATTATATGTAAAATACAAAAAACTGATTCTGCACCATGGTTACATTTATGGAAACTTTATGGAAAAATACATTTTTTACATATTTTGGCAGAAGCAAAGAGCTGGAATGCAGATAGAGCCAATCCCACACATTCTGTCTTGCTGCCAGTGTGCTTGGCCTCTTTAATTCATTATTTTAATACTCCAGTCATTCCACAATCTTTCTATTTACTTGTTACTTCCAGACTTGTCAATTTTTAGGCTCAACAGACAAAGCTGTAATATGTCTGCCTCACTGAGCATTATCCAAGAATCCTGCCTTTAGGCTTTGTTATCACCATTCCTGGATCCTAGCATGGTCTAAGGGCTCGGACTGTAGTTCTTTATGCTTCTTAGTCTTAATGGACTGATATGCTAGATTTTAAATCTAGATGTATGACATCTGGGACTGATAAAAATCTTAATCTAAAGTCTGTAAGTGATTCCCTTCAATCTTTTGGTACAGAGACTGGAATTTTGATTCCAGAAACTGATATTACCCCTTGCCCCAATCCACAAAAACTTCCATGACTTTTATTGAATAAAATACAAAACTAGCAATTCATTTGATGTATTCCTGTGTTACTCTTTATGAAATCTATTTCACTGTGCTCTCACGACTTTGAGAGTCTTGAGTATTGGTTTTTTTGGTGATACAGAACAAAGGTGATGGTGCAAAAATCCTGATTTAATTTTGGCAGGTCTAGTCTATGATCTTGCAATGAACTCAGTATTGACAGAGATCATTACAAAAGTCAGGGACCAAGAACTGACACCAAACAAAAGTTAAACAGATCAGGGTCAGGTGTTGTGTATGCACCAAAGAACTGATTCATGTGCTTACATCCTATTAACTGTTATTTAATGCTGAAGTGATTTGCTGAGTTTGTCTCTGGAAGACTTGCATTTCAGCTCAGGCAAAACAATAAGCACCACAGGAAGTTTACACTAGGCTTACAAGAATCTAGTAAAACGTTGTCATTCAAAATGAGCCAGACCATTATATCAAATAAAACATAAAATACTGAGGTTTTTAATTATAATCATATAATCCACTTTGCACCACATTCCCTCTCTGTAATTCATGCAAGTAGTTATTATATGTAAGGTACTCAGAGGAAACTGTCATCTCTTGTGCTATACTTACTCACTGAGTAAGAGCCTTCAGCATCCAGAGCTTGGTCTTGCATATTTCATTACCATTAAACACACAGAGATAAATAAAAGAGCTCTATTGTTCCATTTTTATTTTAATTTCCAAAGACATTTTATAAAACTCTGTAATGTATGTTCACCCACTGATACTGATTCTCTTTAAATACTTTCCAATATTAATAGCAACATGATAATCTTTTCTTTTTCCATTAAAAATGTTTTCATCAGTGATAAATAATCAGCTTCAATGTCAATTGACTCCAATGTTATTTTGACTCCATTTTGCAGAGAGATGGATAACCAGACACATTTACATACTTAGTTACAGAACAGGTTGGCGTAAATGTATAACTCATTCTATTAATACACATCCCTAACTAATAACAAATGTATATTAGCTAATCTTTTTTTCTTACTCTTCATATAGGACACAACATTTAATAAGTTGCTTTAAAAGAAAGGAAAAGAACTACTTACTAACTAGGCTTTTAAGCCTTCATTTAATTTTCTTTTTCTCTTGGGCCATAAAATAACTCATGAAATATGAGACATTTAGCATGACTAATTAATCCCCATCTGATGTTTTTGCTAATATTATTACCATATTAATTAGCTAATTACCCTAACATTGCCAATGGTAATAAAATGAAAGCAATACTGCAACCATTCTTGTTGAGTTGTAGTCTGGCAAACTTCATTGCATTTAAAGTATTTCTGAAACAACATACAGTTCTGGGGAGGAAAACAAGGTAAGAGTTGCACCCTATATAAAATCTATTTATTTGATGACAACATAAAGACTGAACTGCAAGGCAACTGTAAGGCAATATGCTTTTTATTATACTGATCTGTGTAACTTTGGATATTGATGTTCCCTTTCCCAAATTCAAAAATAATACAGGTACCAAATGATAATTTTATTTATAAGATGAGGAGGAAATGGCTTAAAAATCAGTATACTGCAATTTAATACATAGGTAGGTAGATAGATATCAGTTAGGTAATCAGAGATTATTGTGATGGGATTGTTTAGAAGACTGACAGATCAGGCCAGTTTTGAAACTCCACTGAATGAATTACAGGCACACTTCTCGCTACAGGTGTATTTACAAATTATCAATCATGGCCACAACATACGCAAAATTTTTAGTCTGTTATACCTATGTTTTGAATCATCTGTGAGTACACGATAACATGGAACTGATGCTTCTTGATGTTTTTAGTCATTGATGTCCAAGTGGTCAGGCTGGAGAGGTATTTCATGAGAGGCCAAGAACAAAGTGGTTTTGTCTTCTTTCTTCTCTGGTTTTCTGCACCTAAGCCTGATGGCGTTATCCATTTTCCTTTCCACAAAAGAGGAGTCTAATGTGTCCCAGTCCTGCTTATCTATTTTCCTTTGTTTTGCCAGTCATCCTTTTGTGTATCCAGCACATATAATTTGCACTCCTTTGTACTTACCCTTTCTCTGTCCTGCACATTTGTCTTAATTGGATGCCCTATACGTGTCACTATACCACTCTTTGCTTGCCCCTTTAGTACTCATACTGCTCATATAGTTAATACAATGCTTATACGTTGTGTCTGTCTAGGCCATGATACAAAATACAAGCATACTGTGGTTAAACTTTTTTAGTTTGCTTATAATCAGGTTAAAGGCAAGTTAATATTATTTACATGCTTATCAGCACACTTTTAATTTGTAGGTGGTTTAGTTACAAAGGTTGGGCTGCAGAGTGTCAGCTTTTGTTGATCACAACTGAAAATTATTGCCTTGACATTTTTCTATCATAGCTATGCAAAGCATGCTTGATTAACTCATCTCAATGAATAATGAAAAAGTGTTTATGTATATTCAAAGTCTGAGTTCTAAAATATAAAGTGATTTTATTTCACTACAAAATTGTCAAAATAAACAGGACAGGAATAAAGCTTTAAACCATCACTTTTCTTTGACTAATAAACATCTCTGAAAACTACTTGTTTTTCTGACTACCTCCAGAATCTTATCACTAGACTTCATTGTAGTTTTAAACTTGTTGAGATAGTAGAGAATGTCTCTGTTGAATTCAGGTTTCTGGCCTAATAATCTAAACTGAGTCCATGGAAATAGTTTGCTTAGTGCAATCCCATAAAAAGCAATCTGTAACAAAGTGAGGTTTATCCTGGTACCAGTTAATGGTTCCACACAGTCTTCACTCCATGCTCTGTCCAAGCAGTTCCCTAGCTGTGTTCAAACTGCTCATATAAAGAAGTGCTCACCACAGTGTGAAAGGTACAGACAGTAGAAAAATGTTCAGTCTTTACTTCTTGATTTCATAGCTCTTCTCTGAAGCAAGCTGCATCTCAGCAGGACCCCCTGAAGTGGGGGATACCACATTATCGATATGGAACACATGCACTACATTAGCTGTACTACTATGGCATTTAAACTGTGCTTGCTTATCTTAAGAAAAAAAATAATCATAAATCCTGCCTTAAGCTTTCCCAGAACTTTGTGTTTCTAGCTTTTAATCCTTTATTCCTTCTATTATCTTTTTTTCCTCAGGTGCTTGCTTCAACTGGCTGATAATCCTAAAACCTGATGTGCTGCCTCCACAAGCACATGACAAAACTGAAATGGTTTTTGGGGGGCTTGTGTTCCATTCTTATGGACAGCTAAAGGAAAGTCTTTGAATAGGAAGTGTTATTTTCCTTCATTATATTCTTCAAGACATGCTGAGAGGTACTCTTCTGTGCTAATGACTGCATTCATCTGAGGGTACCATGAAACAAAATACCACAGGAACACAGAAAGCAGCCTGTTCTCTTGACTTTTCTCTTGGATAACTTATGTGAAAATATGGGGAATCTTGACTACTTGTTTGTGCAAAGCTAATTTATATTCTTGTGAGGTGTCAAAGTTGAATCTCATTCACTTACAGCATTGGAAATTATTTGTGAATACATCTAAGAAGCAGAAAGCAATGAAAGTTAATTTAGTCTTAGCTTATAAGCTACACCATCTATGTATTTACAAGGTGTCTAACACTTTAATCAATGATTACATTGTTTGGGGTTTTGAAAGTGGTATTAAAATACTTTGCTTTTTAAAAGTAAAAATTATTTACAAAAATCTATTTATCATCTTCTTCACTCTACCTTAAAAATGGAAAAGCTATTACCTTGCCTGTAAGGGCATTTCTCAGGGAGTTGCCATTTCACTCATCAGTGGCATAGTGGATGCAGATGGATTCAAAGATGAAAAACTATACTATAGCTAGCAAAGATCTTTCTCAGACTCATACCTCTTGAATTTCAACTCCATTTTATGTTAATTTCAGTTAGAAGGATTTCTAAAATGCTCTTGAGAAGTTCTTCAACTTGTTAGATAGCGTTTAAAGCTGAAGGAGTTTTTCTGGACCTCCGGTTACTGAACAATGTTTTTATGTTTGCCAATATGATGCATATAGATACATACCACATGTTGGCTGATTAAATCTCTTTAAACTTCCTTGATATTGTGGAGCATACAAAAATATCTTTAGAAGCTTGGCAAGGTTTTCCTTAATTTTTCCAGAGGTGAAATGGGACATCTATCCAAACACTTGGTGAACGATGTGCCATGGATGGGCAGTGGGAAGGAAATGTCTACAGATCAGACAGTGACACAAATTGGCATGTGCCTGCTGTGAGGTTCATTGTATGTCATTTTATCATGGATCTTCCTGAGATGATACTCGGATTTCAAAGGTTTGAACATAAACTTTGAGTTGACCCGTTCTCCTAATGTGTACTTACATGCACCAAAGAGTAGCCTTTCTTAGGAAAGTATCTCGCAATGTTATATATTATGATGCAGTTTTTGGAAGAGCCCAGATCATCTCTCCCATAGGATTGTGCAGATTGTTGCGGGGATTAGACTCATACTTCTGTCATACCCATTTACACTGGAAGTCAAATGAGACTGCTTTTACAGTGTATCTACTAAAAGAAATTTACAGGAATGAGTACATTTGATGTTTTCGGAGATGCCATGTGGGCACAGCCCACAAATGGGAGTCAGGAATGAGAAAGAAAAAACCAAGAGACGTCTCAAGCTTTTACAGCAAATCAACACCACAGGCTCAGCCTCTAAGAGCAATCCTTTGCTTTTTCACGTGATAAGGGTGCAGCACCGGCTGCAAACATATCTCAAAAAACGTAAAAAATCTGTAATAATTAATTGCTCATGGAGAAGGTAGTCACCTATGGTATGGGCTATTGCCGTTGCTTAATGTGCTCAGAGTATCAGTATAGCATGAAAACCTGTGATGGAGAGAAGGAAACAGAGGAGAGGAGGAAAAACCCCCACACCAACGACTTTAACATACTTTGGAGATTTTAAAATTATGCCTATTTTTTTCACTGATAATTTGGATACAAATGCAGGTGTATAATTCCAGCCACTGGCTGCCTTCCACCCACCCATCCCATAAGAGAGAAAAGAACTCAGGAATATGAGCATCAGTTTTCATCTGTGATCTTCAAACACGTTTGATGCCTGTCACTTAGAACAAGAATACCAAATGCTGCTTTGACTTTCCTTCTCAGACCAGTTTTTATTTCTTTTCTTATCATAGAATCATAGAATGGTTTGGGTTGGAAGGGACCTTAGAGATCATCTAGTTCTAAACCCCCTGCCATGGCCAGGGACACCTCTCACTAGACCAGGTTGCTCAAAGCCCCATCCAGCCTGGCCTTGAACACTTCCA
>JAOXNG010000012.1:74561761-74579076 GCA_028566535.1 Scolopax minor
ATGTGCCAAAAGACGAGCAGGTGGGGAAAAAGACCAATCCAGCTGAACAGAGAGCTTTTGCTGGAACTCATGAAAAAAAAGAGAGTTTATGACCTTTGGAATAAGGGGCAGGTAATTCAGGAAGACTACAAAGAAGTCATGAGGTTATGCAAGGAGAAAATTAGAAGGGCCAAAGCCCAACTAGAACTTAATTTGGCTACTGCCATAAAACAAACAATAAAAAAAGTTTCTATTAATTTAAATAACAAAAGGAGAGCTCAGCACTGGTGAGGCTACACCTTGAATACTGTGTTCAGTTCTGGGCCCCTTTCTGTAAGAAGGACATTGAAAGCTGAAGCGGGTCCAGAGAAGGACAATGAAGCTGGTGAGGGGTCTGGAGAACAAGTCTTATGAGGAGAGGCTGAGGGAGCTGGGGGTGTTCAGCCCGGAGAAAAGGAGGCTGATAGGAGACCTTACTGCTCTCTACAACCACCTGAAAGGTTGTTTGCCTCCCAAGTAAAAGTGATAAAACAAGGGAAAATGGCTTCAGGTTGTGCCAGGGGAAAAATTTCTTCACTAAAAGAGTTATCAAGCATTGGAACAGGCATCTCAGGGTAATGGCTGAGTCACTATCCCTGGAGGTATTTAAAAGACATGTAGATGTGGTGCTGAGGGACACAGTTTAGTTTAGTGCTTGGTTAACAGTTGGACTTGATGATCTTAAAGGTCTTTTCCAACCTAAACAATTCTATCATCCTATATACAGCAGGTTCTCAAAGGTCTCTGACTGAAGCCACTATGAAATCCTTTTTCTTGGCAATATTAAATTGCACAGCAGACAGGATTTGAACTTATAGGTCCTGTCTATGCCAGAAAACATAAAAGATTAATGGTAGGTGTGTGCTTAAATCTCAGTAGGCACACCTGATAATTCCATGTGTGAACACTTCCATTCTGGAACCAGTTCCTTCAATCTGGTTAGCTTAACTCACTGTAAAATATTATACTATGTCCATTTTTACCTCCCCATGAAATACAGTCATAAAATTTCACTTGCCACAGTCCCATGAGGTGACTAGCTATAGAAAGGGGTGCAAATTGGAGATTTCTTTTCAATTACTGCAGTCAAGTTCCAAGGACATAATACACAATAGGTACTATACAGTGGTCCTCTCTCAAGAAAACACTTTAATTATAGGTTGCTGGCACAAATCCAAAGGAAAGCCAGCTATCACTACTGGCTGATGGCTTTCATCTAGTTAAATTCAGAAAAAGCAATGCAAAGCGGACAAAGCAAAGTAATTACCATTATCAGGAGGAAATACAACAATACTAGAGCTGGTCTTTGCTCTCCACAAGAGATGTGCTCTTTTGTTAAGACAACGGTCTTGACCTCTGTGTATTCACACAGCTAGGCTAGAGCCTGTGTGAATATTTAGTACTCTTTTCTTTCTTTACAAACAATGCTTAGCAGGGCAAACATCGTATGTTTGATGCCTCTCATTAACCATAAATTCCACACAAAAGCACCTGCTCTTTAGCAAATATAAAATTTCTCTGCAAGTACTACCTATATGCACCTAAGAATCTCATCTGCATGACATTGGTAAGAGGACCTTTATCTGTTGTTTCATAATGAAGCAGTTATTTAAGCTGCTGTTATGTAAAATAAATTGGGAGAGTGCTATAGCCAAGTCTCCAATACTGTTTTGAAATAGTAATAGCACACATGCACAAACTCACACAAACAAGCTCATTAGAACAGATATTAGGAAAAAAAATGCCGAGGAAATTTTATTCTCATGCAGGTGAAGTGATTTTCTCCCTTGTGAAGAACACACTCAATTTAATCTCCTGTCCCTAATCAATAATTTTCCTATCAACATAAAACACTTTTTATGCAATAAACTTTTATTTGAAAGTCTGTCTTTCTAACTAGGATGCAAGCTGGCAACTCTGCAAATGGAAACATGGTCTGAAAGACAAGAAGCAATCAAATACTTACGTTTTTTCCTCCAAACCACTCATCCTGGAGGTATATAATGGTATATTTCAGGCCGTGACACACTGTACTTATTAGCTAAGAATTGTCTGTGACAGTCTTGTCTGTGCACTAACTTTAGTATGATTTTGCGACAGGTTAGAGTACTCCTTAAGGACTTTGCTTCTATGGTCTTGTTGGATCTTCTGTTTCATGGTTAAGTTAAATTCCCCCAAGACTTTGTAGTCATTTGATTCTGTCTGTTCCTTCCCCGAGAGATGTTGACATCTCCAGCATATATGTATCTCTAGATGAAAAATGCTTATGGTGCGAGAGATACTGTTCCTCTACATCCTAGCACTATCTTAGCAGTAGAAGTTAATACCACTCTCCGTGTGGTTCAGGAATGACCCATGGGAACATGCTAGAACAAGGGGTTAATACTCAGGTTAGCGGGAATTTGCTGTTCTTTGCTGGTGGTTAAGGAGAACTCTGAGTCAAAATGAGGTGTATAAACCTTTGGTACGGTAAAAGTGAAGAAACATACATCCAAGAATGCAGCCCTTGAAAAAGCAGGGGAATCTGTGCAACCAGCTCTCTGTGAAGCTCCTGGCATGATCAAGGGCTGTTTTGAACCAGATGATTTTAAAGACTTACTTATACTCTCTGCAGATGATCTCTCAAAACCAAATTTGATTTTCCGTATGTAACAGCACCAATTGCACCGGTGCATGCTTATCTACATGTCACTGGACTTTTATACAATCTTTTTTTATAGCAGAGATTATTTTTGATCCAGAAATGGAAAAATGCTGCACTTAAATCAGTGAAATCAAACATAAGGGTACACAAGAATGTATCAGAGCACATAAATTTTGTTTCCTTTCCTTATAGGTAATGTTAGAGCTCTGTAACCACAATTTAATTTTTCCCTTTATTCTCATGTGCATAACTGTATGGTCTGTGTCAATGCCATCAAGGAACTCTAAAATCTAGTTTTCTAGATTAAAATTTCTCTACCCTTTGATTTAGAGTGAGATGGGTATCTACATCTGTTTTCTAGAATTTTCTTTGCAATGTCTGGGGCTTTTGCTATCAAAACCAGGATATTGAACTAAAAATCACCATCTTGCTCCAGTAAAGTGTTTTTACTGGCACTTCTAATGTGGTGAGAATTCATTGGAATAATTTGTATTCCCTGATGTCAGAATTAGCAGCAGAATATAGGTTTTCAAAACATTGTTTTTAACTTGTTTTTTTATTAGTTAGCTGCATTCAGAATTCAATGCCTAATTTAGGAAACACATCCAGTAGGGTCTAGTTTTGCTAGAACAAAAAAATGCTATGAGCTTGAATAGGGTTTTGAGCTAAACAGAATCAAATGTATTAAACCTTCTGGAAGAAAAGCTAATATGTTAATATGTTTAGTCCAGATTTGTTTGAATTGTTTGATTGCAAGCCTTACTTCTTCCTTTGTGTATTATGAAAATTTCTCAAATTTCCTGAATTCCCCTTCTTTTGAACTTGCCTTTCTATTTTCCTCCTTCAAGTGAATTTGGTTTAAGGTTTTCAGGGCACTTTCGCTATCTTTTCTTTGAAGTGAAGCCTCAGTCCTTAAAGGTTTAAGTAGTGAGAATTTATTACTTAGAAAGAGTGGGAAAGAGCAAGAGTTTTCTGATACTCTAATCAGAAAATGTTATAAACTATTCTCCACACGCACACTTCAAATGAAAAATTTTCATTAGAGTTTTAAATTTGAAAAATGCTGACAAGTCTTATTCTGAAGACTCATAATTTGTATTTATATTCTTGTTTGTTTTAAGAAGCTTTGAAACCCTTGTGGGATTAAGATTACATTCCTCTCTGAATGTTAATATAAACTGGTCACTGTATTCTGATAAGTAAAAATCCCAGGACAAGCATGTGACTAAATGTTTCAGCCTTACAATTTCATCTCCGGGTGGACAAAAATACATTTTGAAACAAAACCCTTGGTTGGTGATAGAAGGTGATTTATACCTGTTACATGTCAGTGACAGAACTTTTATGGGATAATTAAGTTCATTTTGTCTCTAACTTTTGAAGTATTCACTGTCTTGAGTGCTCATTATGTTTTTTTGGCTATTTTGTCATGAAGAATCAGTTAATTCAGAAAAAGAGGTTGGGTATGCTGGAAAATGCAACAAACCTCACTATGTCAAGTTTTACTGTACAGTAGAAGTCTTTCAGTGAGAAATGTACATAAGAGTATTTCTTATTCTTGTGTTGTGAATGTTGCATAAAGTGAATGTTGTCCTTTAAAATATTTTTGCACTCTATATTGGTTAAAGTTTTGAAAGTTTCCTTCAAGTCATTAAAGAAAGGAACTCGGAAATGCTCTGAGCTTTTTTGCCCAAAGTACAGCTGCAATTCTAATTTCCCATTTAGCTCATTATTTTTTTCTACAGTCTTGATAGCCATTTATGCTGTTGGACCTCCTCTCAATACACTGTGGGTTTTTGGAGGCTTTTTGCTCGATCATTTTTATACATCCTTACTTCTAAAACCTGTTCTAAAGGTAGGTAATTTGGTAAAACATCTTAGTCCATTAAAAATAAACAAAGAAACAAAGCCAAAAACCTCTAGCTGTCCTAATTGCAGAGAAAACTTTGATATTATGATCTATGCAACTCAACCGATGACACAGGAAACAGACAATAAAAGCATTGCAAGTTACTGTAACAATTCTAAAATGCTTCTCCTTAGGAATCATGATGTAATTTTGCCTGGTGGTGTTTTCACTGAAGGAGTTCTAGGTGCACCTTTGCATGCTTTATCTCTGATGTCTTTACACTGTTTCCCTTGTGTAAGAGGTCAGTGTATACTAAAAAGAACCCCTATATATGACAGTTCTACATTTCATTCTCTTAGCTATACTGTTGTGTGTCCTTGCTATTGTAGGATCCTGCCAGTTAATCAAATAGCCCAGCACATTCAGACATCTGGATTTGTAGCGTGACAGGTATTTTATATGCTACATGAAGTGTTGTCATAAGCTCTTGCTGGTTATGGGACTCCACGTCACCATGAAAAAACTGCCCCTGGCAGATACCAATGGTGAGCTGATTCCTTGCCTCTTTCCTCAGCTCACCCTTCACTTCCAACAAAAGTGGATGTATCCCAGCTTTTTACTGCTTGTCAACTCAACGGTGATCTAATAGACTAGTATATACTTTGAAGAACTATCATCAGTGAGGTCTTTATTACCTTTAAAATCTACTTTCTGTGGACCTTCTGCATAAATTTCAAGAACATAGAAATGTATGTTGTACATTCATCTGAGAGACAAACAAAAGTTTAACCTTCTGTCTACATGCTTGAGTGTAGATTATGATTTTGCTAACAGAGATGAGGGAAAAAAATATCCATTTTTAAGCTAGTGTTAATTATCCTTAGGCTGATATCAGTAAGATATCAGTAAGAACAGCTTCATATAACACGATTATTAAATGTTGATTTTTAATTAAGAGGTATTTGAACTATAAAAGGAGTTTTCATCTGTGTAGAAAGGATGCTTAAAATATTTTAATTTCTACTATTTGCAGTGTTCTATTTTTTAATTACTATCTTTTCTTTTGCAATGAATTTTTGCAGTATATAAAATTCACCAGATAGTCCTTTGTAGCACCTTTATAATAGTTATTATTATAAATGCTGGGCACTCTGGCCCTAATTAGCATCATATGTTATTTTATTCTGCATAAAAGGACCAGCTGAATTTTCCTTACCGATCATAATCAAAAGCCTATTTGTTTAGCAATTATTATTATAATAAAAAAGAGTGAGTGAGAAAAAGAGACTATTTGTATAACAGTGTTTGTGCCTGTAACACAGAGGTCAGTTTTCAAAGCAGAGCACAAAGAAAAATACTCTCAGTTCCCAGTGATGTTAATGGAAATTCTTCAACTAAATCCCTGAACATCCCTTTGAAAACATACCACTAATGTACAAGTTTCTTCTTTCTTTCACTAAAGAGAAAGTCTAGTAGGATTTATATTGCCCCTCCTCTCATTCTGATGCACTATCTTAGGTGGGCTCTGTGCAAACTCTGCTGAGAGACATATTTATGCTCTTCCTAAAAAAACAATTCCCCTTGGTTCAGAAATAAAAGCAGGCTTCATCAGCTTTCTTCTCTTTTTTTATGCTGGTGAGCTCTCTTTTCTTCTTTCCCTGAAGAGGATATCTACAAAAGAGAGGTGAAACTGATATAAACTGCTGTCATGTTTGGGGGAAGGGAAGTCACCTGGTTCGGACCTTGGAGGCTCCAAGAGGGAACGCACTAGGGAAGAAATCTTTCTGTCTTTATTGTTCACTTGTGGAAAAAGTCTTCCGAAGGTTGCAGAAATGAAGGAGATATGAACAAGTTGCTCTTCATAACCTACTGGGGTAATCTGCAGTGTCAGTTTTTGCTTGAGGAGAAGACCAGGGCACCCTCTGGGACTGGACTCTGAGGAAATGCTGTGTCAGAAGCCAAACGCTTGCCCAGAAAAGAAGGCTTAATTATTTTTAAAATTTTATTTCTTTTTTCCCCTGTAGTAGGGGTGGACCAGCTTCCCATTTGAAAATAAGACTGCATGAGGAAGTTGAGACAGTTTTTCAGTAATTACACAAAGTATATTATAGATTCCAGTCAAGGATTTTTAAAAAATCATGCCATTGCTCTTTTCATGTGTTTAACTAAAAATTAACTTCTTATTATAATAATTTTTTTAAAATTATGTTAATATTTTAAGCATCTATATTTTATATGTGTGAAGCAATTGTTTTAATGTTTTTGTTTTCTTTTTCCTAAGACATCTTAAAATTTCATCTTTCTACTCCAATTTGTAGTAGAGCTAACCTTCCAGTTGGCAGTTTTTCCATTGGAAGGTAATTCTACTGCTTTGGTCAGTTCTACTCTGTATGATGTGGTTTTGATTATCTCTGCCAAAAGAGTAAAGTCACGGGATATTCAGAATAACTGATTATCTTAATTTAGAAAATGTGTAATGATTATGAATGCCAGAAAGAAAAACAAAAGCAAAACATTGTTTTCTCAAAATATAAAATTAACAGAAACATGCATTTTTAACATCATGGAGCCTTAAAACAGCTACATTTTTTGTAAGAAAAGGGTTGATTTGTTATGTTTACATCTCATGGTTAATTGGGGCAGACTGAAATATTGCGTAAGAGTTGTGATGTTTGTTTTTTTTATATTCAGAGTTACTGCTCAGTAGCAGGAATATGATGAATATATTTTCAATTGCAGTTTTAATTTACTGTAAGACAAAGCTATGTATACATGCTAAACTAAGATTAAATGTAAACAAATGAATATACAGGTATGATATTATATCTCATTCCTTTCTTATGTCAACATTGTGTGGAGGCGGAAATCCTGACATGCAAGAACTTGAAGCTCTGTTCATTTACATATAAGCTTTATGTAGCAAAATCAATCCCACAAGGACTGCAGCTAATGAGTAAGAAGGGTTTCTTTGAAAAGTAAAGACTGTTCACAATATTTTAAATTTTTTGAGCATTAAATAAATACCTTTCAAATTAAAATTCTGCTTTTCCTCCTTAAAAATAACGATTTTAATTTTCTTATTTGTAACTTGTAATTGATGAATAGCTTTCTTTTAGATAACCTTGCTTTCACAAGAAGCTAGAGACGGTTACAAAAGGCAGCGTTTATACTATATGCTTTGTAGTTTCTGCTTACAGTTTACAGAAAACAGACTGTACCTTCCACAGATCACCACTATAAGAAGAATGCTTATTAGTAAAAGCGCTTTTTGTCTTTGTTTTTATTCATTCCCCTGCATCAAAAAGAACACATATCTACTCTTCAAAGTGCAGGCTTGCATTCCTTTTTTCTAGTAACAGGGTATTTGTCACTCAAACTTAGTTGCGGATTGTCACCCAGATGTGTCAAACTACTTAGGTTTTACTTTTTGGTTTTTTTTTTTTAAATTATGGAAACTGTCCTTAATAAAAAATATCCACTTTAAGAGGAAGCAATTTTCCATGATAAGCCCTGTACAGTTTTTCCATCTGAGTTTCAGAAGCCGAGTTCCTTTATCATTTACAGCATAAATGAGAACATATTTAAAAACTGTAAAGACAGTCACACTATTCGTCAAGAATATTTCAAAAGTACTCTCAAAACATTTAAGTATATTAAACCAGGACATTAACAGTAAGTATTAAAACAAGAAACACAAAAGAATAGTTCAGAGCTCCAGTTTCACTGTTGCACAGTCCAGCTGTGTTCCAACCCCATAGCAAGCTGGGACCTCACAGTCCTTCCTTCCCTACTCCTTCTCTTCCCCTCCCTGACTTTTCAACCAGATACAGCCAGAGCATACAACTTCACTTAACTCTGCCCAGATGAAGCTACAGTTGATTATAAATTACCAAAAGTTTATACAAAGATAAATGACGCATGATGACTTTAAAATTATTCATTCCCTGAAGGCGTTTAAAGGCATTATGAAAACCATGTATCCTAGCAGCCCTTAAGTATTTACTCAGGATGAAGGAGAGAGATTGATTCAAAAGCATTTTCAACAGCAATTGAGGTCACAACAAACTGGAACTCTCACGAATTGATAAAAATCCCTAATTCTTCAGGAAGTCTCACTGCAGATGGACCGCAGCCTTTATTTAAACAGCTAAATATAAGCAGTTGTACTTTAATTTATTTTCTACTATGTGATTGTCTTGGGGGGAGGTCTTCTGAATCATAAATTAATGACCAGGACAAGAGTGTTATACAGTAACACTGTAATTAACAGAAAGAATCAGTAAATCCCTGAAAAATTTCTGATATTTTATACTTGTATCCGGTCTCAGGGAGTCAGAGTCTCTACAGTTACATGCTATCTCTTGGACTAACATGTGAAGGGCCACAGGGACAATCAAGAGACTGGAACATCTTTCATAAAAAGAGAGGCTGTGAGAGCTGGACTGTTCAGCCTGGACAACAGAGGGTTAAGGAGGATCTTATTATTGTGTATACATATCTAGTGAAAGGAAATGAAAATGAGGGAGACAGACTTTTGTCAGTGGCACCCAGAGAACAGACGAGACAATGGACACAAGTTGAAACACATGAAAATTCACACCTTTTTTTTTTTTAATTATTTTTCTTTTTACTGTGGATGTAAGCAAAGACTGGGACAGGTTAACCAGAGAGGTTATGGAGTCTTCATCCTTGGATTTACTCAGCTTATAAACTTAGGATTCATATCTTGGCCCCACTGGTGAAAATAAAAAGATTTTTTGGCATTGACTTTAAGCATTTTATCCAGTATGCTAGTTTTTCAGTAACATTTTGCAGAGAAAGACATTCTGCAGCTTATTTTTTACTTTCATTCTTTGGTAAACAATGATGTATCAGCCTGGTTAACTGAAGCAGGTAGCTTGACATTTGTGACCTTTATCTCTACGTGGACTGGATCTAATCTTTGTGAAAATATGCCCACTTTTTATTTATGGAAAACTTATCCCTATTGTTTTGGTTGACTTTGCTTAATCCAAAATAAATCATTTTCACTGAAACCCAACATACTGTCTGAATAGGGAAAAAATCCCACCTGGGTTTCAATTCATTGAAATCCCACCCATTTTTTCTTGAATTTCCTTTGAGAAGTATTAGAAACTTTTCAATTTCAACCCGTGCATAAGTATTAACATTCTAAACCTACTAACAGCAGAAGCTGTGACAGTCTTCTTTCCCCATCTTTGATGTTAGAAAAGGTGGCCTAAAACAATAATGTGCTCACCACCTAATAACAGAGCACTGTGTTTTCTTAACATTTCTTGAAACTTTAGGTCAACGACTGACAGAATAAGGTTACAAACCATGCCTTCTCAATGCACGTCTAAACACTGCCAGAACCTGACTGCAATCACTAATAATGACAAACTCTAACACTTGCAATCTCATCAGGTGGTAGGAATACCAGAAAAAAAGAAGAGTAAAAAATTTTTTAAAAAAAGACTGTCACCATCCCTGCAAATAAATGTAAAATGAGAAATCATACAACTCTTCTCTGTTCCGATTGTTATAGGAAGAGTGGCAATTTCCTCATGCTCAAGTTGCTAAGCCAGCCTTTATTACACTGCTTTTCAATTCATTCTGTTAATATAAAAGAGAAGCACAAGGTGCAAATGAAAACCACCATTTTTATGTAAGTGAAAGATGAAGCATTTGGATCTAAATTGTTGATTCTACTTCAAGAAATGGGCTGGCCTGTCCCTTGAGACTGAAGTTAGTGAATCTTTGTTTATTCATACCTTAAATACTTCTCACTTAATCAGTCATTTCCACTTGTCCTGGTCAGGACTCTGGCTTTGCTTTGTGATGTAGAATTTTCCTGGGTTTCCCCCCTTCCCCTTTTTAATATCTAATTTGGATATTTAATGCTTAACATTGAGAAGCAACTAGAAAAAAACCTCCCTTTGAGGGACACAAAGATACGAATTAGTAGAACATTGTTCAAAGAGGACAAAGAAAAAATCTGTACCCTCTTATTTTGGGTTTTTATTTAATAAAATATAATACGATTTTCTCACTATAAATAAATTATCTCTGTTTTCCTCAGTTTCTGCCTTATAATCAACCTCCTTTGCAATTTCATGCAGTTACAAATTTCTAAATTATCCAGCTTATTTGGATAATGCGAGTCAATTAAATTTGTACTACAGGGGTTCTTCTCTGCATGCAACTCCATTTCCCATAGGATTTTTAATTTACTTTTTTTTAAGAAAAAAACCCAGCCTTTTAAATAAATACCTAGCAGTATTTATTTAGCAGACCTAGCTAAATCTGAGGGAGTCTTTGTACTGCTACTCAGCTCACTAGAAACATTTTAAAGCCTTTCACAAGTTCAAATTTTAAGGTTGTTTTGGGGGTTTTTGTCAGTACTTCAGATCTTTGAAGAAAATTTTACTTGAAATGTTTTCTTACCTCATACAAATCTGGGCTTTCACATTAAGGACAAATGGTACCAGTAAAGAAACATACTGTTAGGAAAAGGATATATAGAAAAGAGCATATTCATTATGAAAGACATTTTAATGCATACCCCCTGTTTCACAAAAGTGATAATCTGGTCTCTTGCACGGTTGACTCTCTGCAATTTCTCTCTACACACTCAAGCAACTTTTGAAGTTCTAAGCAACCAATATTCTTACAGACCACAGGCACAGTATGGTCTCTATCTGAAATAATAAAACTATAAAGTTGAAAGAACTTGTTTTACATCAATATTACTTACAAACAGATTTTAGAACTATATCAGTTTATAAAAAAATAAAATGTTACAGTGAATGTGAGTTCACTGTAATGACAATGCTTGTATCTCTTGCATTGCTTTTATTTAAGCAATTTTGTGATGACCAATGACTAACACATTGTTAAATTCTAAAGGCATTGTATTTGTTGAAGTATAAAAATAGAGGGAAAAAAAACCAATTTCTTTTTCATAATTTTTGACACTATTATTTCTTAACTTACATAAGGAATACACAGAGAGGAATCTAATATTTCACTGTGCTGAATTGTGTACTTTTTCCAGTGTTTGTCATTTAAAAATAGAAGGTATCAGATACCATACGCATTTAGGCATTTGTGTTGCTGTTACTAAAATCTTGCCAGGTTCTACTTTCTATTTTGCCATGCTTTTTAATTTGATGGAGAAGGTCCTATGCTTAGTTTAGTATTGTGGCTGCTCACAAGTGAGTACTTGGGATGTACTGTTTATTATCTGCTTCTTTCTCATCTCTGAGCTGAACTTTTTTTCAAAAGTAGTATAAGAAGTATTAACTGAGATTTTTACTGATAATATTATCTGGCATCTGAATGAATACTCGGTTGCATCAGTGCCATTAAGGCAAGACATCTGTACAGTTATTCCATGTTCTTATGCTGTATACATCAATGACTCTGCTTTACTTTCCCTAGTTGTATAATTAACTTGTATACATGGAACACATCCCTTTTGAAAACAACTAATGTTCAGGAATCCTAAACAGGATTTTAAGACTTGTCTCTTCTCCCACTCTTTCCCTTCATTTAAAGCCCCATAATGTTAGGATTGTTGTATTTCATGGCTGCATTTTATAATCTAGTTTTCTCTTCTTTGACATTTATATCATCTTTGTATACTGTGACTTTTGAATAGTTATGATATTGGTTGTTCAGTTTTTTCTTAGTGCTACTAAGTATAGCAAATCTCAAGCTGACGTCAAATATTTTCCACCAACTCATTTGTCCATCCAAAGAGATGGGGGCCTTCTTCTTATTGCCATCTTACGCCTACATTTCATAAAATATTTAAATTACAATATTAGGGACATGAACAGCCTCCCTGACTTGTAATCTGTTGAACCAAACAAAAACAACTTCTCTGTGGTTAAATAGTATTATTCTTTACCATCTCAGAGCAAACTTTATGCATGTAATTTCTGAAATAATGAACGTTTTCTTATGCAATTTTATGGCTGTGGTGACTTCAACAACACATTCTTTTCCCATCACAAAATTGCTATTATTTTCTTCAACTGTATCTTGCATATTTCCACCTCCATGAAGGGGCTATTTTCTTTATTTAGTGGAATATTTTTTTTTCTGTTACGTGAGTATATTACAGATCTTAATGAAGTTCAGCAGAAAATCTTCAATTAAAATTACAAAATTTTCTGAATCATAATTGCTTTTTATTGCCCCTAAAGCATGATTTGTTTAAAAAATAGCTCTCATTCATACTGCTATAAATTCTTCAACCCTCTACTTGAAGCACTTTGTAATACAAATACAGTTTCTTGTCACTCTTTATGGTTTTTTTTTAATTCTGATTGACTGCACTAACTGATATACTCTCAGATCAAGCATGCAATTTCTTTAGGCATGGCTGCTTTGCACATTGCCTAGGACACGGTGCCCCTGTTTTAGTACCAAGCAAACCAATGCAGAAAACCAGGTTAGGCAGTGAAAAGCTATTCTTGATATCCTGATCTAGAGACAACATAACTTTACTGAAATAACAGAGAATAGCCCACGTCTGGGTGGAGAATTCTGTATGAAGTAAAATGTCTCCATGATGGAGATGACTTCTTTTTTACAGGCTATATATAGTACATGATATAATTCATACCTTACTATTCATAAATAAGTAAAACTAATCATATGAGTACACTAACAAGTATTTGCAAAACAACAACAAAAAAACCCCATCTTTTCAACAAAAATTTAAAAAATTCGAGCTATGCTAAAAAGATATTTTTAGCCAAAAAAAAAAATCAGTAATTAATTGTTAAAAATGAGATGTTGTGGGGTATACATAGGAGTTCTGTTGCTGATGAATGATGAAGTAGCATTAATGGTGAAATATCTAAAACAAGATTAAGTGAAAGAGGTAATTTCATAAACAGGTAGGAGCTTTTATAGGTGTGGTTTACTTAATCAATTTGGATTGTTTCAACCTTCTTTAGTTGACAGATAGAGTAAAAAATCTTATTGGATATATCTAATTGGGTGAAAGTAGCAAAATTATAAATAAATTCCTTTTATATATTTCAAAAGAGTTAAACTATTTGTGTACTTCCACTCCAATATGTGGAGGAAGGGGTAAGGGGATGTTACACCAACAGAGAAGGTGAGAAGTTCAAGGAACTTGGCGAAGCGTGTGTTGATCCTCTGCTTGCTCCTCTCTTTTTTAGATTCAACTCGGTATTACACTGACAAATCATTCAGAGAACAGTATCTCGTAAAAACTGAAAAACCTTAAATTGACGATGAGTCATTACTTAGATGAATGTAATGAAATAAAGACCCAACAATTAAGCTGAAGCAAAGGCTGTGTGTATGGATTGTGGAGATACAAACTAGCAGATTTTGGGGGGCTTTTGTGCACAAAGCATTTACCAAGCTAAATGGACCAAGAAAATAATGTAAAATTTAAGTATGTTTTTAAAGTAAATCAGAATATAAAAAATAAGCTTTTGAGAAGTAAAAGAATCAACCTTAATTATTGCTTGTATGAACTTCCTTTCTTTCCTTTATTGTTTATACCATGTTCCTAGTTATATCCCTGTTGCTGGGATGCTTTTCTACATTTTTCAACTAGCTACTAAGGTTCTCCTGTTTTGTGTTCCAATTTTCCTTTCATGATTGGATACTAGATCTAATTTATTGATTATTCTGATTCTAACATGGGATATATGGATTTATTCTATTAAGACTACCTGCAAATGAAAGCTTCTGTGTTGCCTAGAACCACAGATTTTTGCTCATCTATGAGCATTAATCACAATTACAGGTTTTTATTGACTAAATCTCCTTCATTTTACAGTTGAAACCAAGTGCATATTGGTTTGGGATTTGCTTCTTTTAAAACCAATCTGTTTAAAGAACCTGTGTGTCTGCAAGACCAAGCTTAAAGTATTAGTTATGTGACATCTATTTTTCAAATCAAATATATTCTTGAATCCTTATAAGTAAATAATGAATATAAGTTTGCATAATTAATTAATGTTTTCTCTTTTGTTAAATTATTTTGCCTTATTCTTTTCATAATCAGTTGTGCAACAAAGTGTTCCAGGTAGAAAAAATTCTTTAAATGCTTATCACAAATTATAGTTTATTCAAATAGGTTAATTTATTACAATTGCACAAAGGGATTTTATTAAATATTCATTTTCCTCTATCTGCACTGATATTAGTAATTTCAGTTTGGCTATAGTGTAATCAATTACAGTGAAACATGCTGCGAGAAAGTGAGCCTGGCACATTAATTTAATCTATTTTAGCTACTCCTGCTGTCTCCAAAATCATTTCTATGGTTACAAGGCATTCGTCAAAGATTTCTAAAAGAAAGCATCCTATGTTGCTGATTCTTCGCTAAATAAGGCTAGCATTTTATTATTCTGTCTTGAAATACCTGGTTTGGGATTTCTGTATCTCTAAACATTTCTCACTTTGTAGAAAAGAATTAAAACATTGTCATCAATTGTCATTTTCTATACAAAAAATACACGATAGCTGCTTGTAAAACAGATACAAGCAACATGCAAATGTTTATAAGTAGCTAGGAGAACTTGACATGTCGTGTCTGAGATATCAAGGTACTCAGTTTCTTTTCACCATTTCAAGAGACATGCTGATAGATTGCACCATGGGTTTTAGAGGTGTAAGAGCTTAGTTCTGGGCTGAGATGAATATGAATCGGTACCTATAATATCAAGGAGGGAGGAAGGAAAGGGCTGGAATTGTAATCTCTTAATATGAGTCCATACCAGCTTTAGTCCTGCATTTGATATAGCTCACGTGATCCAAAGTGGTAGAAAATTTGACAGGAAAAGTTATCCTCTTGAGAGCTGAATGCAATTGGCACAACCTTATATAGATGGGTTTTGTCAGAAATACATTCTTTTCAATCATCATTTGAGAGAAAATAACACAAGCTCCAATATGAATTATCCCCAGTAGCTTAAAAGTAGGCCATGGCTACTGGCCACTTTACTCTTGCATAGATTTGCACTGCTGCCCAAAGGGGCAATCTCTGCCTCTTGCACTTGCTGTCTCCCGTGTTCTAGAACAAGGGTTCATGAGTCTGAATGGCAAACTGGCTTTAAAACCCTATTTTGTGTCAGACTCCACACAAAAAAGTCATGAAGCAGTCACCATAATTGAGATCCAGACTCAAGTGTTGCTCTTTTGTCCTTTATTTTGCAGAAAGATTGAAACTCTATCCTCCAAATTACTCTCTCTGTTGCCAACCTAACACAAAATAAATAGAATTTATTTTTCTCCATGAAGAAATGTTATTTTAAAGGTTTCTTTGATTATTTATATATATATATATATATATAAATATATATAAGAATATATATTTACCATATATATATGGAGGAGTGGCAGTATTGATTTGTACTTGTGCAATGGCAATGCTCAGAAATGCAGTTCATTATGAACTCTGCAAATGTAACTGTGATTGTAGGAAATCATAGCATAAGCTAGAAGCCTCTGGACCACCTAGTCCATTCCCTGTTCAAAGCAGGGCTGACTTCAAAGGTAGCTCTGTTTGCTGAAGGCTTTGCCCAGTTGGATTATGAAATCTTCAAGGATTTCATGTAGGTGGCAAATTGATGTCGTAATTATTTGGAGAATCTTTTCAGAACCTCTGGCTGTTTTGTCATTATCTGTTTGTACCTGGAGTCCGTGAGAGTTTCTGCTGTCAGTGGAAGTACCGGTGTTGTAGGATTTGTCCATTAGAGGTCACTGTTGAAATAGTTTTAGCAATTCCTTTCCTGGGAAGAAGCTTATGATCCTGGGAGCAGTTCTGCTGCCTGGTAGGTCCTGGTGGAGAGCCCCTTAGTTCTTGCTGTTCTCCTCAGTCTCCTTAACCTCAGGTGATCCTACGCTCACCAGCTTCACCATACTCTTGTGCTGCTTTTAAATATTCTCAAAAGTTGTCTGCTATTCATAGTAAGACTCTTGATTTTTTTCTGTCCCTTTGCTCTTGTGTTGTGATTCCTTGTCCAATATTATTAAACAATGAGAGATCAGGAGCAACTTTTAATTTTTTGTGTGTGCTCACACAGCTTTTCTTTGCTCCACCATCTCAATGTCATGCTCTCTGCCCCTGACCAGCACAGGAGCTCATCCTTCATCACTGTTAACCCTCTTAACTGTGTCCTTGATCTTGTTTAACATGCTGCAAAAATCCCTTGGTGTCATTTTTATATTATGGTGTCTGCTTTCTGAGACACCTTTCTGGCTGCAGCGTGTCCCGGGGTGTGTTGGAGGTAGTCCAGAGGCAGGTACCAACACTGTTCTGTATTCCTCCCCAGGCTGCTTTGTCCTCTCCAGACTGCTGGAACGTGTTATGGTGTCTCCCACTGGTATTGTCTGACACTTTGCATTTTGCCTGGTATTCAGATTATTTATATAGCTAACTTGCTGACTTCTGGAGAGAACTAGATGCTCGTATACTTTTTTTGTTACTTCTTGTGTTCTTCTCTACTTTGCTGATGCTTCTGCTTCCTTCTGTAAGTCATTCCACACTGTAGTACTGCCACGATACACCCCAAAATGGGGCAAGTAAGTTGTCTGCACGGTGCAACTTGGGTTGTGTCTAAAGAACAAGACTTCTGCCCAACTCCTGCTCTCAGCTGTGCTTGGCAGTGGTGCTTCAAACAAACTGTAAGCCTTTCATTTCTTTTGGTTTTTTTTTTATTATTTTTTTACTTCCCATTTCTGGTGTAAGGATATCCAAAGGGAAGTATCTTCATGAATGCAGTGCACGGAGGGATGTGAGAAGGA
>JAOXNG010000012.1:74579176-74591256 GCA_028566535.1 Scolopax minor
GCCTCTGGACCACCTAGTCCATTCCCTGTTCAAAGCAGGGCTGACTTCAAAGGTAGCTCTGTTTGCTGAAGGCTTTGTCTGGTTGGATTATAAAATCTTCAAGGACTGAGATTTCATGTCCTATCTGGGCTCCTGTCCTAGTCCTTAACCACTCTCATCTAGTTAGATGATTATCTAACTTATCTAGTTAGAATTTGCTTTTTGGCTTATCTAGTTAGAATTTGCCTTTTGCAACTAATGTCTGAAGTCCGTTGCTTTCTTTTTTATAGCAACTCATTAGGCAGTTGAAAATAGCGATTCGATCCTCCCCTGTCTAGTCACCTCTCCTCTGTACTAAACAAATCCATTTCCCTTTTCCTCTCCTCATCTATCACATCCCCTAACCATCTCAGCGGTGTGGTACTAATGAGTATATCACTGAAAAAGTAAAGATTATTAAAGAAGAAAGAGAAGAGGAAAGTAAAAAAATAAGCAAAGTGATCAATGTAGTGCTAGACACACATCTCTTGTTGGAATGAAGAACTGCAAAGATAATATTTTTTGGTAAAAAAAAAGTTCAGGCCCTTCAAAGCTTATTCTGAAGACATTCAGACAGTGAAATACTTAGGCATTAACTCCCAGATTTTGGATATTGGGCTCTCTCACCTTTGCAGAAACTTATTCAGCTCCCAGTTTTGGTATAAAGAGCTCACCATTGTCTCCAGGACATTTATATAGAATTCAGATTCCTTGAAAGATTAAAAAGCTAGAATAAGGCTTTTCCTTATAACCTTTTGTGGTTATAGATTATAGGCACTACATTTCGAAACAGAAGAACTGGAATTTTTTCATCTACTACTTAAATACAAAATACACAGTTTTCTGGAAAGAAGCAGTGACAGGAAAATAAGAAGTTGATGAAGACAAAAGCCTTTCAACATGGGAAACTTACAAGATAAGACTCATTTCTTTTCACTGTGCAAATTCTGACTTAAATAACAAAGTAAAAAGCAAAATCAGCCTTCCTAACCCTGTGTCTCATGGAACAAACATCAAATGTACCTTCCACATGTTAACTGACCTATTGCCTAGATAAATGTAAGAGATGTAAACACAAATGAATGTTTTAATGGAAATTAATTATTTCTTTGCATTATGTACTTAGAGTTATGGCTCTGTTTTGGGGTCAGCTTATAAACAACCCCCAAAATCTGACAAAAATCCAATTCTAATATAAAAAGGAGCAAAGAAAGCTGGAGCATGTTTATAAAGTGTGGGGTTTAGCTGCTCCATTTAACATTTTTTGAAATATGTGGAACATGGAAAAGGACATTAGCTCACTCAAGAAAGCTTGTAATAATGAAAGTATTAGCTTCACTTAATATGAAATTTTTTTGTAAATTTAAATAGTGCTGCTTACCAATTCTAGGTGAATGCAAATATACCCAAGAAGAAATAAGCCATGACTTAGTCCTCAATTATGCTGCATTAATCCAAATGATGAAGATACTATTAAATGGCAGTAAGGAACATCATTCCATTACTGGAACTTTAGGAGCAGCCACTGCAGAACATACTGTCTTGGGCGTATTCATTTTCTGTGACTTGCCAGTTTAACTTTAGAGCTAATTTTCCCAGGGATTTGTTATGACGAAGTTTACATAAATGCAAATGTTCCAAAACCATTAAGTTATGAATTTACACCAAAGTAGGATCTAAACTTGCTAATCCTGGTCATTCAGAGAGTAAAAATTAGAATCATAGATTGAGAATAATTTTTTTTTTTCAAAGACATTCTATTGCTAATTTAGGTCTGCTCCTATTTGTGTCTATAGGACATATACTGTCATCTCTGGCACTGGAATAGAAGGAATTAAATGTTGAATACTTTGGAAAATACTAAAAGTACTGTTAACTCAGCATTTTAGTTATTTGTATGATTTAGATGCATTGCCAAAAATTACATAAGCTAGGCCCCACATGTTTTCATCTAGAAATACCCTTTTTTAGTGCAAGGGGAATTTTGGTTGGGGAATTAAGTCAGTCCTCAGCCCTCAGTTTTCCAAAATAAATCTGGTTATTTGAATCACTATAAAAATAAAGATTTTTTTGGAATTAAACAGGACTGTGAAACATGCAAATGTCAATTTTGGATTCTGTGGTAGAGCAGAAAGTTTTTTTTCTAGACGTATAGATTTTCTACTGTTTTACGATTTTAGCAGCTTTCTCTTCAAGCAAGCAGTTACACTTATGAAAAAACACAGTCACACTGAACGCTTTGCCTCAGTCCACAGATCGTAGATGAGATTATTTCCTTGCCTCTGGTCACTGGCAGCGTAACACAAGCTAAATGGCAAGGCAGGCCACCGCCCCTACCAATCTCCAGGTGCTGCACCTCAGACTCTAGGGATGCTAGCCCTCAGCTGCATCAGTATTTAACAACTGCAGATGACTCTTACAATGGGCATGCATAATCAGGTTTTATGTATTCATAGCAAATTATAGCAATTCCCTACTTTCTATTTCAATTACTCCATTTTTTTGGTCACTGAATCACTTGCAATGAAAAGTGACTTTGAGAATCGATGGAGATCTCATGGATGTCGCCTGAAGCTTTTCCCACTAGCCCCAATAAGTTACCAAATAGCTATATCGATTCACCCATGAATTACCACGAGTTGCTTAAAAGATCAACACAAAATATAGGTTCTTTTAGTCAGGATATAATCTTGAAAGAAGATGTCATTTTTTGTCGGTTTGATGTAAACGGTTCTGCATCTTTTTCAGCACAAGTGCAGAAATTCACTCATGGGGCTTGACCTGACTGCAGCTAGGAATTCTGATTTAAGATTACTAATTACTTTATGACTCAAACCCAATATGAAAACACTGCAAAAGCAAGGGGTATTTTTGCTTTTTCTCTGGCAGTTATACACTGTGAGAAATAAACAGCTGGGGGAAGCAGCAGGCGTTTCAATATGTTTTATTTATTTATACACAGAACTTTAAGCATATGTCATATTGATGGCATTTACATCATAATATATGTTGTTCCCTATAGCTGTGCAAATTCATCAAAAATTGTCTGAATATCTACTGAATGTTAAGGCAGGAACAGCTTACCAAACTTTTTTTCCATCTGGTTCTTATCCCGCAGGCTCAGCTTTTCTGCATAAAACACTCAGTGAAGCAAATGTATGTTTTTTAATGTAATAGTCTGACTCTGAAAAAAAAGTGTTTCTTTTTCTCAGTCCAAAGGAAAGAAGAAAAGACATGAGAATGTAGTTTGTTCCAGACATGAGAACAAAAAGAATAGAAGGAAAGCATCCACAGGGGGAACTAAGTAAGAGGATTACATTTAGATTAAAATTAAGTACATTAGAAAATGTGGTCTTTGTACAACACCTTGTACAACAAATACATCTTTTCAGTTGTCCAGCTCCATTATAGATTTATAGATTTTTATTCAACAGAGTTATTGATACAGAAGTTCTATTTTTCAGTTTTATGCTTTCTAACATGTTATAGTTTTGCCCTTAACTGTGTGGTTTCTAAGAGGTGGAGCTACCAAAGCTCTCAGATGTTTGGCAATAGTCTGATAATTAATATCAGGAAATATTATACAGGGCTTCTATTTGTATGTAAGACTACATTCAGTCCATGCTTGCTTCACTCATGGGACCTTAGCTGCACTTAGCTGCACTAGCAGGACTATGTGCTGCTGGAAAACTCCCTCTACCTGTCCAAATTACAAAAAGCAAGTACTGATTTATCTGATCTTAGACATTGTTCCAGGGTCTATAAAAGTTTTTGGTTTGATTTTGTTGGGTCTAGGTCAAGCCTGCTCTATGTTTATGCAGACATAATCAGTTTCAATAAAAATTGCACACCTTCAAAAGAGTGGATGTTTTTTCATATTCAAACCACAGTGTACCCAAAGTATTTATTTGCTGTATCGTTTTTTGCTGTAGAAGATGCACGGAGACCTACTTTCTATGCAGTTATTCTGACCAGTGAGTGGAAACATCTGCTTTGTTTAGTGGGATGTGTCAGAAGATGGAAAAATAGAGCTCCCTCTGCATTAAAAGGACAACATATTTTCTTTTAAGCAGTAGCCATACTTGAAACAATCTTTACATAGCACCATGATTACTATGTGCCATTTGCTATCTTGCACAAGCAACATAACAGTAACAGTCCACAGACAAAATTCAGAAAAATGGAGCCAGTGAGTAGTAGTGTAACCATGGCAGCAGCTACCTGGTATCTCACATACGGTGTAGAATGAGAAGACCTATACTATCCCCATACTCAGGGGATACACTGCCCAAACACCAACAATTCACCTCCTTCTTCTTTTTTTCCAACTCACAGAGGAGTGATGAGTACCTTTTGTTGAAAAAATATGGCATCTGAAATATGACAGGTGAAATGGAAACCTAGATAAGATCTTCCCTTTATTCCCAATAGATAAATTTTATTTATTTCATGGCAATGTAAGGATTTTGAAGACTGAAGATAGCACATACACTTTTTATCCTGCGTAGCCTGGACCCATGAATGTTCTTAAAAAATATGTTCTCTTCCCAGTATAAGTTAGTTTTGCGATAAGTTACTTTAAGGCCTACAACGTAAGCCTTAAAATAGTCAGTGTTTAATAAAAAGTTTTTTGTAGCACACTAACTTTTAGAAAGCATGTGCCTACAAACTATGTCATGTGCCTTTAGTTCTAGAAACATCTTGATTTCTGAATTTGTGACACGGTTTTCTGCCCTCCAGTAGCAATTTCAAGAGTATCTACTCTGACTCACTGACTCACTGGCCATTTCAATATGTTTAAAAAAAGAAAACTACAGAAAAGAAATTGGTTCCAATGACATGGTTGGCATTTGAAGGTTTCTTCCTTGGGCAATGGTATCCGAAGTTATGTGCTTAGCTTATTAAATATTCCCAAGCTCAGTGGGAAAGCTGAAAACAAACATGACATTTTATCCTTAACAAGACAAATAATAAGCAGAAAGAATTCCTTTTTACCATTCCAAAATCATTCTTTGTTCTCCACCACGTTTATTTCTGCAAGTAATAAAAAGAAAGAACTGTGGTTTAAAAATCATAGAACAAAAAGCCATCAGCTATAGGAAAGATACTGAGACCTTGAGCTTACTCACAGTCCTATAATGACACAGCTGAGTGGACTTCTTCCACTGATACAAAAGAGTCCACAGAAATGCAGACATAATATGAAAATGCATCTATACTACAATTCGGTGCCATCACCTGGAAATTATAATGAAGTTGTTTTTTTCTAATGAAAATTATCTGGTATGCATCCCATTTAATAGAAACCAGAAGGTATTGCTGGATCCAGTAAAGCTGGAAAACTGTGCAAAATCCTGGAATGTGAATTTTTCTGTTCATGAATGCAAGAAAGCGTTCAGTAGAGAGAAAAAAATATTGACATTCACATATTGAATTTGAAATATATAAAAAAAATTATCAGTGTGCCTCTCTAGACTGTTCAGCAAAAACTTATTCTCACTCAGTAGAGGTAGAAATGAACCACAGAAGGATTAATGAATAAGAGATAAAAACTAAAATGAAGAGTAAATAAATAAGCCTGAATGTAGTTTGCATAATGGAGATCGTGGAAAACAATAGCATATTCTCACTTGGAATACTCTGCTCTATTATGGACCTTAAAACATACATATTCAAGTAATAGAAATAAACGTGATTGCATTAGAGGCATAATAAAAACTGTCAAACAAAAAACAAATAAGATGACTGTAAATAATTTGACTTGAAATGGGACGGAGAAGATGTAGGCAAAATTTAGACATTTCCAATAATATGAGTGGAATCCTGCTGTTCTGCCGTAGTAAAATATAACCTGTCAGTTAATTAGATTTATCTATCCTTCAGAACTGATTTAAAAAACTGTGTGCTTGTGGCACATAATATTTTTGTGGAACTTTCTGACACAAAATTTCATTAGATCAACAAAATTTAGTATAACTGTGAATTTTCTTGTGCTTTTCTCAGAAAGAAGTCCTGCTGGCTCTAAAAGGGCACAGAGCAATGAAAGGTAACACTTAATGCTAAATGGCAACTGCTACTATGTCTTCTTTTTATTTTCTTCATTATTAAATCTAGGTAAAATATGTCTGTTTGAACTCAATTTCTATTTTAAAAAATGCTCTTTTGGTGACATCCAGATGCCACATAAAAGCTGCTAAATCCAGCTCTGTTGTGTATTTAGAAGAAACAAAAATCAAAATAAAATATAAATTAACTAATGTTATTTTTCAGCCTTTAATTTCAATTTAGTATTAGTAAAAATAAGTTGGAAAAGTTTGATATGAAAATTAAAGATCTGAAAAAAAAAATTAACTGGCCAGAACAATTATCTGATATTTAATATTTTTATTTATGTTAGCTCTGCGCCCAGGAATGCTACTGTCCTGTGACCACGTGCTCCATAGGGCTATATGAATGATGGACAGTGAGGCCTACACATTTCTGCTTCTAAAAGAATACCTTCGTACAGTGACTTAATTGAGAAGGCAAGTAACCGGGTAAGGCAAAAAAACATACCAGAAACATTTACTATTTGTCTCTGCATGCTGACTCAGACACACTGTAGGATAAACACTTCAGGTGATATTATTAGATGTATGCAAGGAACTTCTCAAGTACTGTTTGCCATAAGGGCATCTAGATATCTACGCAGCATTTTTTTTCCTCTACTAGTCCCTAAAGAAAACCATTCCTTCTTGTGTCTATGGTAATACACAAGTGAAAAATATTTCCTTTGGCTAAGATGCCTGTAGAGATCCTACAGGAATGATTTGGCAATAGCCAGAAAGCAAATAAGCTTCATCAGAGGCATGAAAATGAAGTATAATCATACCTTGATTTAGTTTGTGGAATTTTAACGAGGGACTCCATACAAATCCCAGAGGCACATAACTGCTTTAATTGTTTAACTTTAATTATTATTTGTGATATGAAACAGATGGTTTTCTCCGTAACCTCATCTACCTGAATATCACTTTGAAACATGTGCTAAATGACCACCTTGCAATTAGGTCAAGTGATTAAGAAGACAGCCAGATGGTTGTTTAATCTAAATGAATAATATTAGTAGCTTTTTAACGTGTGTTTAGTAATGCTTATACTTCTTGTGTATTACATTATTTGAAAGTCTGGCTGATAGATCCAGTGCTGATGGATTTTCAGTGCACCAGAAGAGGGTTGCTGCTAATTTTTCTACAGTAACTGCTATTTTATATTAAAATCTTTTTTTTTTTTTTTTTTTTTTTCTATTTAGACGCTTGCAGTGGTGGTGGGAGAGAATGGTCCTAAGAAAAATGAGTATATTGATACATTATTTTAGAAAGCTAACAAGAAAAGTTCATGTGAGAGTAATAAACGTTCCTTTTTCAGTGGCACAGAAACTTATAACTCACAGGAGAATTGTAGAGCTATCAGTCCTACAGGTTAAAAAAATTGTGACTCAGACTGTCTGAAGGATCATGAGTCTGACTTCAAAATTAGGAAGCTTAAAAATTGTTTTTAAATATTTGTCAAGTTGTTTTCTTTTTTATGGAGACATTATTTTTTTATGGTTTTCAGTCTGAAATTCATCCTTAAATAGTCCCATATAGATACAAGTTTTCACCTTCATTTTCATTCAAACTCAGCCCTGGACCTGCTGCTTTTACATTTCTTTCCGTGCTGCTGATGGGTACTCATAACTGGAAGGGCCATTGTTTCCTGAATGCATTACTTTGTCCAGGCAGATTTTGAGAACTTCCTAGGTGTCTCTGGCATTTCTAAACACATAGCTGAGAAGTGCACAGCCACTCCAGACAACCTGCAATTTCTCTAGAAATGACAGGAATGAATCTGATGGATGTAGCTGTCTGTTATAAAAGCAACATATGGTTGCTTTGTACTTTGCACTATAATCAGTGTTTCCTAAACAAAGCTCTAGAGCTGTCATTCATTAATAAGATCTACAGACATGTGTGTCCAGATGAATCGGAATCTACAGAACATATGCACCACTGCACACATACACCTATATCTGCTGAGGTATTGTCCAAAAGATATATTTTAGCGCTCTCTCTGCCTCGACTGTAGAGATCATTGGAAAACAAAGATAAAAGGAACATTGAATTTAACCCAGTAATGCATTTTTCTTTTTTCAATAAAAATAGACAAATTAAGTCATTAAACTGGGTTTCCTGAAACCAGTTCCTCTCTATTTCTGATCTATCAATAACAAAGTTTTGCCCTAATATGCGAGTAGAAGCCTGAACCTGTGGAGCAGAAATTGTCTCATTGTTAATCAAAGCCATGGTTTAATCTGATTTAGGGCAGCTTCTCTGCTTCTCTGTGCAGTTGATTGCTGTTACTGACATCACCACTTTTATTACTTTCACTGCTTTGGAAACCAATTGACATTCAGTTCAGAAATAACTCTGTTTGCTCAGCCAAACTGACTTCAATGCTCTCCCTGTGAGCTGACAGCTGGCTTGCAACAGATGATGATGATGAGTAATCAGCTGATCATGGCTGAAAACAGAACCGTGCACCTGGAACCATCGTAAGCTCACATTTCTATTACATTTGGAATAGTTATGGAGGCCTCAGTAATTGATATCATATCGTCATATCCCTGTTCAATATTAGCTTTTGCAAAATCAGTTACTTCCAACTGAATTTGCATCCAAACTGAGTTTATCTCTGCATATTTGGGAAACTCTTCTCTAGTTCTGAAAATTGAAATATTCACACTGTCTTCAACATCCACAGATTTTTTGTCCAGAAAATTTTTCATCAGACTGAAATAAAATAAAGATAGTTATCATTAGAAATTAATGTCTCTACATTCAAACAAGAAAGTCTCCCATAGGCATGGGTCACCAACCCAGTGTTTTGCTTTCAGCTTTTTTTGTATTATCTTTCATCACGTCCTCCATAAATATAAATTTTGGTGTTATTGGCATAAATGTTTAGGTCTTAGCCACTGAAATCCTCATGTTGTATGTTTCTTCATAAAAGTTGCACACAAGTAAAATGGGGAAATGAAGTATGAGCTGATTTAGTTTGTTGACATGTCAAATAACAAGTGATATAACAAGCATTTCATTTTGTGAGATTGTTGCTCAGTTTCAGTGGTTGGATTGCTGCAGCTTATGTCTACACACATACATAGGAGAAGTAGCAAACAACTTTTACAATTAGATAATTAAAGAAGCTAAGCATACATGTCCCACTATGTGATATTTGCACCAACAAAGATCTTTGGATTTGACTGAAGTATAGGAAGAAAAAGCCTACATTTTATTATCCAAGAACATTATGACTGAAGGAACTGCTAACTGATACAACATTATTTGTATGGAATTAGTATTAGTTACTGTGGTATTTGCTACTAGGGTCTTATGTATAATCTACCTTGATAAATAAGCAGTAGGCATGTGCCCTTCGAAAATGAAGGAGAAATCATAACTGGAGGTAACATCCTAGTTATACTTTGTAACAGCAATTTATCAGGAAGTAAGAGGTTCTATTGGAAGTTTCCATCTGAGTGGATGACATGTGGATGCTAGTGAGGAAATGAATTTTTCATATTTTAAATTGCCAGATAACTCATTTCATCTGGATGTGGAAAAAAAAAAAGAAAAGCAATCTTTGACAGCCTCTATATTTCTTTCTCAGGTGTTCCTCATGGTGTTATACTTCTTTTAGAAGAGTGGGGTTTGTGGTATGAGTATTTTATCAATGTGTAAAAATACCTGTTGGATGGCAGTAGGGAATGAAGAACCAATGGTGTCCAGTGACAGTACAAGAGACAATTGGCACAAATTGAAATACAGGAAATTCCTGTAAACACGAGAAAAAAGATTTTTGATGGGAGAGTGGTCAAATACAGGTTTCCCAGAGAGGCTGTGGAGTTTCCATCCATGGAGACATTCATGAACCCATTTTTAAGCTGCATTTTTAAGCCAGAAGTACCTGGCAATCTCATCACTGACTATATAAGTGTCATGGAAGCACCTCTGCTTTGGACAAATTGCACTTTTCCTGGGGATTAAGCAGATCTACTCAAGGGGAGGAGCTTGTAGGGACTGTAAGATGTGAAGAACAGAAGATGTGACAGAGAGAGAGAATGAAGTGAGAGGTCTGCATCTCAGACAGGACCTGTGAAAGGGGAGAAGGGAGTGACTAACTAGTAGCCAGACCTCAAGGACAGTGAAGAAGAAAGTTTCTAGAGTGAAAATACAATTACTCTGGGCTCGATTTAGTTGTTACAAATACCCGCACATTTGATTTTAATTACCTCATCACAAAGATGATTTTTTGTGTCATTCACTTTCTGATTTATATAATCAAATATTTAAATTTCGACTGCTACATTATGAAGTCTGATCAGCTCTTCAAACACGTGCATATCATCATCCATACATCACAAATACAAAACCACTTACTTTCTCTTCATGACCATTTCAGCTACTGCCACTTTTTCTATTATCAGTGCATGTATATTCAGAAACTTTTTCTCAAATTCCCATGAGATTTTATTAAATTATTTCCACCACATCAATAGGGAAAAGTGGACTTGTGAATTTGTCTTAACTTTCTTTTCAGTCACTTTGAAATACCAGGATATGTTTTGCATGCAAAAAAAGCAGCTGATAGATGTTTCAATCAACCTCGATAATCAAGGGTGCATTTTCTCCTTGTTCATTATAATGCCCTCACAGTGATAGCAGATAACAATACACTACTGTTTTCATTAGAATATTCCTGTTTTTTCTTTGTTTTGAGAGTAAATGAACATCTAGCATGTCATCAGCATACACTGTAGTATTTTGAAGACTATCAGCTGCTTTGTAATGACAATGAAGAAGCTTTTTTTCTCCTTCAAATTTATCTCAATACTTGTTCAGTGGGAGAATCCCAACTATGTGAAAAATTCCTTTTTGTACTAAGTGGAGAGTATATTGCACTTACGAGCTGAACAGAGGAAACACAGTGTGCTGTCACTATCTCTAGAATATAGGGAGTAATTGAAATACACCAAGCTGGGATGAGCAGAAAAAAAAATTGTCTTGTTTTCCAAAGATATGTTTGGACAAGAGTGTAAGATACAGCTGATGATGTATCTCAGAAGTAGCAATCCTATGAGAAACCAGCTGTTTACGTCATTGCTGTGGGCAGTAGCAGAGAAAGCTCAGTATTGGAGCTGCACAAGGTTGATTCCGAAGTATAGCATCTGCCTTCTAAAACAAACACACTTTACCTGTTTTTGTTACCGCTCAAAAAGTAAGAATAGTACAAGATTTCAGAATTAAAAATGCATACACAAAAAATACAATAAAAGAAATCTAAAGGTATTTAGCAACTGTCTTGGTTTGATATAGCTACTGTATGCCTTCAACAGCAGCACAGAATGTGGCAGAATGTTATATCTATTAATCTGGAAATTTCTCTCACTTTTCTTTCTTATGGAACCACAGATGTTTCTCCATGATTTTATGCAGGAGCTTAGATAAGAATATTGCCATAAAAAACTTACAGTAGACATATCTGTGCTGTCCAGAAGCGATGGGATTCAAAGCACAGTCTTTCGAAGAAGAGTTAAAGTATCATGCAATCATTTCCTCTAGCCTATTCACTCAGCCCCTTCTTTTACTTTCTTAAGAGTTACAAAGAAAAATGGTGAAAAGTGCAATAGAAGATGAAAAGAAGAAATGAAAAAAGGTGCCCTTACAGACAAATCACTAATCTCAGCAGGAAGATGAAGTGGGACTAAAGCAAGAACAGAGAGATAATTTTCAGAAAAAGGGGACAGCTCTTGAGCTTTTCCTGGGCAAAAAAAGAAAAGACATGAGGAGAGACTAACTGTATGTTAGCTACCAAAGGACAGCAAATAGAAAGAGAAGTATTTCAATCCTCTGGGGCCATCATGAGACTAAACGAACAAGCTGGAAGTTGACAGGAGGGCCCTCCTTACTGCTATAGCAACCTTGGATGGCCACCTTCAGTGTACTGTCCAGTATGAATCTACTTTCCCCTCCTGCTCTGTG
>JAOXNG010000012.1:74618303-74630410 GCA_028566535.1 Scolopax minor
GGTTTTTTTTACCCTGAAGTATTTTGTAACAGAATTCATTTTAACTTAATTTGTTATATTAAGCTAAGGTTTTGAGTGTTTTAAATCTAAGAGAGATTAGATCAAACTATGAGATTCATCATGTGAGGTCCAAAGGTACTGCAAAATACTTAGATTTTACTAGTGATTTGTGAATTTTAATTTTTCTTTTTTCCCATGGAACAGTATGAATTGATTTGTTGCACTAAATTTTATTTTTTTCTAACAATATTTATTTTTTAAAAAGTTTACAATTAGCGTAATTTTTGCCTTCTCTCCATAGGAAGGTAATCATAAGAATTTTCAGGGAAAAAAACCCACTTTTTTCACCCCAAAATTCTCATAACGAAAATATCAGACTAGAGCAAAGTTCTGAATAAAAAGATAGGGGTGGTAGTTTGCGATTTTGATCATTTGGATTTTTTTGTTTGAGTGGTTTTTTAGTTGGTAAATTATGCAAATAATGATATAGAGGCAAATGGAGAATATATTAGTCTTAGACTCCTGTCTTACTTGGATTAGGTGTCCCCAGTTTGTTTGCTTTGTTTTGTGGTGGGGTTTTTTTTTACTGTTGGCTGTTATATGATACATTACCCTCTCAATTTATCAACATCTTCATTTTTCTAGAAAGACCAGAGGAAAGGAATAGGAGACCTCTCGTGTCTCTTCACCACATTCTCTGCAGATTCACTCAGTATTCTAGTAGAGGAGCTTACCTTTGCATCTGGTGACTGTTGGCAAAAGGCCCTAGGGAAGTGTGTACAACAGTCCCCCAAATTAAAAAATAACCAAACAATTTGGGCAATACGATTATAGGAAAGACAAAAAGGAAGAGTGGGATTACCAAGAGCTCTGACTATCTGCCTATTATGTGTATTGGTGCCTTATATGTCTAATAAAAAGAATGCGTCAAAAATTTTAATGCAGAATAAGAGTATGATTTAATAAGCATAACAGATACTTAGAAAAATTATTCAAATGAAAGTGATTTCATATTAAATGCTGTGAACTATTTGGGAAGGATACTGTTAAAAAAAATAAGCTCTTCCTTTGTATATCAAGGATGTGACTGTTCCCTCTGAAGTCAAATATGCAGAGGAAGTTAGAAGTGAAGAAAATCTGGCTAATACCAGAAAGGAGGCTTTAATACAGCTGGCAATATGCTGGGGATCTACTATAAACCTTGCAACCGGAATGAGCTGAACAAGGCTTACCAGTGATTTCCAGCACAGGATGACAGTGTTAATTAAGAAGCAGAATCTACAGGATTTGTAACTACAGAACCAACCTTGAAAGAAATAAATACCTTATTTATTCTGCTCCCTACATTATTACCTCATTTGTGTTAGATGAATATGGAGTAAAATATATTTTATACTTTGTTTGACTTCATAAATATGTTGTATATTCAAAATATTATGTAAGTCATCTAAAGTATTGCTTCCTTCAGGGCAGCAGATCCCTATATTGAGATGTCTGACTTGCTTTTATTTACCAAATTTACTAGACAGGGATTTGTCTAGCCTGCATACTAAAAGCACATAACTCATATTTCCCTGACAAGCAGTCTCAGATAGTTCAAAATGCTTAAAACTGCCTAACTTATTCTCCTTTTGTTAAGGAGATTTAGCTATGGAGGCATCTCTGAAAAACAAAATATAGGACAACAAATTATATCTATCAAGTTCTTGTTACTCATCAGTACATTTTTTGATATAAAAAACAGAGAACCCAATGTAGGTTTGACAGTCACCAATCAGTTGGCAGGAGCTAGTTAGGAAGCTGAAGATGAGGGACAATATGGGCAGGGGTAAAAGCATAGCAGCGACCCAAAAGCAGACATCTTCAAGGAACACTCAGAGAACACAGGTAGAAACAATAATCTGCAATTATTCAGGATGTGGGACAACTGGTCATACTGCCAAAGAGGAACTGTTTGTTACGGTATGTCACAAAGCTAAGCATGCATCAAGAAGATGATACTATAATTAAAAAAAATGCAGATTTTGGATTGACAGATTTTCCAAATGGAAAAAAAAACCCTCTTATATACAGAAAATATTAACAGAAATGAGATAAGTAAAAACTGCCCACAAATACAACTGAATAAAATTCTGTAGTCATTTTCCAAATGATTGCATCACCATGACAGATCTACATGCTGCATGTATAGAGTCCACATAATTTACTCGAATCAAAAGCCAAGCAAGAAATAATAGAAATTTAGAGATATGCAACCAATTAATGTTTAGATCATAGACTTACCTAATGGACTATTGAGGCAGAGTGTCATCCAGGATAATGTTAATCAAACCTGCACACAAAGGGGTGTGCTACTCAATGTTATTGAGTTACACAGGTCTCTGCAGTTTGCTGAAACAGGTTTCAAGATGGAAATGCTCTTTGGAAGCTTTCCTAACATCTATACATCCCACCCTGGACCAACTTCTTTGCTGTGACTGAGTCTTCATTTTGCTACAGGGGAAGGTATAATTTGCTATCACTACGTGCAGTCACTGGTTCCTTGCATCAGTGAACAAGAGAGCAGACAGGGGAAGAAAATGTGATTCAAAAACACTAAGGTGTTTGAAGTGCCCTGACTTCCTCTACTGTTTGTTCTGATAATGTGTTGCCTTGGGAGAGCAGAAAAGCAATATTTTCTCTCCTGCACCTGTGATCCGCTTGACACACGGAGCACTGATTAGCTATCAGGGAACTATGAATCATTTCCTGGTTCTGTTGACCAGTTAATATTCACCTCAGGGGGAAGTTACACAGCACTGAAGTTCTAACGTACACCATCAACTTCTGACCTGCTCATTCAGACTGCAATCCCCCATCCCTCTCCCATATCCTGCTTTTGAAATATTCTTTGTGCAGGAGCCAGGGAGTTGGTTCCATCAGCTGTAGAACTGATGACTTTTCCACTGGGAGGATGCTTTGGTTTGCTCGTTTCCGACCCAATTACACTGCTTGAAGGCAGGCGATATGGCTCTGTGTGTCTAAAAGGTACTCACTGAGCTTCTAACAGACTGTCAAAGACTCTGAGCAGTCAAGGTCTGCTGCTAATGGTTACAATAGGCCACAGGTCCTCCCTTTGGCCTGCCACTTAAAGAAGGGAAAAAGAAAGAGGTGACATTGAAAAGGGATGCTTGCTGGTGCAGAAAAAAAGTAGAACGACTGCTCTTAAATGGGAAGACAGAGACTGCTGCTAGAGGGGAAATCTGTAAAGGGGTCCTGAACCTGGATCCAGCTGCTGCAACTGGCAATATGGGAACACCATAATAACTGGCAAGATGGGAACACCATAATAACTGGAAATAGGGGAACAACACAAAGCTCCAAAGGCAGCTTTGCTGCAAAATAAAGGAAAACAATTACTTAGGAATAGGACTTCATGGCTACATAATATAGTTAGCTGCCCAGCAGCTGACAGCGTTAAAACAGTATTAATAACAGTGTTAGCTGTTACCACAGTTTCTTATGTCATATGTCTCTGAAAATCTTACGCTTATTTGTAACATGGTTGAGAAATACCAAATATACAAAATAAAGCAGCTGGAATGCTGTATTTGTTATCTTTAAATTCACAAATGTTCAAATAATTTACTAATTAAGTCTTATTAAATTGAGGAATAACTAAGAAGAGCAGGGGCTCAATGACATTTTGCATATAATACTCAAGTCCTTTGTACTTAATACTTTGGTTTGTTCTAACTTTTCCTTTATCCCTGCTGTCACCAACATACATTTTAAAAGCTTGCATGGGATTTATTCTTTTTGTTTCTATGGCAGCAATAAGACTGATCCGTCAGATATGGAAATCTCCATTTATTCTGAAAATTGTTTCCTGGCAAAATTGCCTTGGATCAGAATCCTGCAACTGAATATACAGGAATTTTATCTTTACATATATTGTGTATAGATTTCTTTTTTTATGCAGTCAAGGACAAATTGATTTGGCCTGCTTCATGAGCTAACACTTGTACTAGCTGATGCTTTTGTTGTGCTTCAATTTCCATCCAGAATTGGGAGTAAACTATTTTGTTGACCTTTGGACTAGTATAACCACTTTTTTGGCTGTTCAGCTTGTGGCATTTGTGTTTCTAGCAAAACGAATGCAAATTTTGTTACTTCAACAGAGTGAAGCAAGAGCACATCTGCTATTTAGTGATTTTGATCATTTTAGTTGAATGATGATAGACTTTGCAGAGAATTATTTATCTGGTTTTGTGGATTCATCTTCCAATCAGTTATTCAAAAAGTTACAGATGACATTTTTGTTGTATTTATGTTGGGCCCCATTTTATTTTACAACGCTCTTAATTAATCCTGCAAATGAATAGGAAAAAAAATATCACTTTGCCTTGTTTGTTAAGCCCTCTGTTTTATTAATAATTCCTTCTTATCCTTGATTAAAATTGAAAATCAGATAGATCTGCCTGCAAGCATGAGCGAAATCAAGCTCAGACACCTTAGTAGAAGTGGAATTGGACCTGGGCTAAATGCTTCAAGGCTGCAGTGAGTTAAATGAGATGGGGGTGAAGAAGGAGAAGTTCTGTGACGATGTCCTCCATGCTTTCTATGGTCAGCATCTCTGGCTTTTTGCCATTCACTCTGTACTCTTCCAACCTCTGACATAGTAATAGGTTAAGCTATGAAATGCTACTCATTTACATGGGGGTAAAATATTCAAATGACCTGCTAAAGGAGCTTAAAGCACTACAATTAACCCATCACAAAATATACCACAAATGCTTTTTAAAGTTTAATCTACTAATGATGCTCAGCATGCATTAACATTTTCCCCATTTTTTATGTGTCATACATCAGTAGTTAGATAAACACTCTGATTATCATCAGTTTTATGTCACTTTGAGAGTCCAAGTTGATAACTGCCATTAATCACAATCTCAGCAGCACAGCACTTTGAACATATCTACCACAGAGCTCTGACAGCAGTGACCAATAAGGGATGTAACTTGTTCTGGTGAATACAAAAGGATGTGCTTCATTGCTTTATATCTTCATACCATTTCAAGCAGAGAGAACCTCCAAGAACCATGAATATTAGGGAGTCTGTTTGTACTCAAGATAAGTTTTTTTTTCCTTTGGGAACTAAACCACAAACTTGTAGTGTTTAAACTCAGAGTCTCTTTGTTCATGCTCACTCATATTTTATCAACTATGATAAAAGACCTCTGTCCTGTGAGGCCATGTATTTTTCTCATGGAGATTCAGAGGGAGACAAGCTGTTGCAGAAAAAGCAATCTATGCCCTATCAAATAGTTAGGAAAAATACTGGGAATATCACTATCAGGAATTTCTCCTAATAGAGTTTCGGTCCTCTTTCAGCAATTTTCATAATATTCTCAGTTTAACAATGAATCAACAACTGAATATACATCTTCTGAACAAAAGACAAAATTCAGCATGAATTATTTCAAGCTTCATGATTTTGATAGCTTGTCTGTGTTTTTTTTTTTTTTAAGGGGAAAGGGAGGACCCAGTTTATGCCTCTTTGAACATTGAGCTCATCTTACTCACTCTACACACAACATATACAGATGTTCTGAGCTGTCAGATCTGCCGTGAGAACATGTGAGTTCATTCACACATGCATTTTTGTGACTACCTGAATGTCTATATACGTGTTACAGTACCCTTAAATTATGTCAAATCAATTATATATTTAAAAGAGATTTTTTTCTTGTTTTCTAGACACTTCAATGGTTCAGATGGAACATTGTCCATTAATAGGTCACTGATGAAGTTACAAACTGAAATGGTTAGACTGATGTTTTCTTGTAAACCAGTTATACTAACATCATTCAATAGGGTAAAGTCAATCATTATTAATGTAATGGCTTTATACATGTCACATTAAAGAGATTCCATAAGTAATATACATAATAATTATTCTATCTAAAGTGGAAACCTTTTATTTTATAGACACAAACCATGATTCCTTAGTTTGAACATTACAGTTCATATAAGATTAATGTTGCTGCATACAATGGGAGTGCTAAACACAAAAAGTATAAGACAAACTTGTAGATTTCAGAGCTTTATGGAATAAATTTATGGGATGTATAAAAAGGCTGAAGTAGTAAGTGAAATTGAAATTCATTGTCCTTGAAGTGGAATATATGTCACTATGAATAGAAGCTGACTTAGCCTATATTCAGTCTTCTTATTTTTAGACAGGATGTTCATTTTTAAATTTTTAATATCTACAGCCATTCTTCTCCAATTTAAGTGACTGACCTTCTTCATAGTTTATTAATGCAGAACATTTTATTGTCTTTTGAACTGACCCTACTTTTGCCCTGGCAGAAAACGATAACAATTTGCATGGCCTATGATACTGAGGAGGTCAGACCAGATTAGCTAAAGGTCTCTTTTGGTCTTAAAAACCTCTTATGTAACAGGTTTTTGCTGGAAATGTCATAACAATTTGACTGCATGTTATTAAATTAAATTATATGCTTATTGAAAGATAACTTGCTTTTTAAAAAGTACAGCTAAATCAAAAGTATTTCCTTTAAAGATATACGGCAAATTCTGAGCCCTCTATCTTGTTCTTTTCTTACTAGGTTTTTACCTACTATCCACAGTGACTGTGTTTCTTGCAGGCATATGCTAAGGGATACATTTCATGCATGAATCATCTCCCCAAGCAAAGATATGTGCTTTCTTTACTGAAGTAGTTTCTTGGTAAACATTTCTGCTTTTTTTTTCATTATTATTATTTGGAGCTTTTAGGGTTTTATAACGCAGTGCTTTGTTTCAAGTTCATTTATGGCTATCCATTTGTTCAGCTAGAAAGGCAAAGTTAGAGAAAAACCACCTTTGAATAGAAAGTGCTAAGATGCTTGACAATCCTTAGCTCCTAGGAAAATTTGGCTATTGGTAAGTTTCATCTCCTTCATAAGATGGTTACTTTCTCCTTGAATAAAAGGAAGTCATGTCAGTCATACCTCTAACCTGGAGGGAATGTTTTTCACTGTCCTGGGCTCCAGATGTGTCGTTTCAGTGGCAATAAAGGCAAGGCCATAACTTCAATTCCAAAACCACTACAGAGTAGCAGTCACTTTTTAGAGCCCTGTCCTATCCTTCTGTCTTACCTTGCACAGATTTCTTTTATTCATGAGCAGATCTCATGAAAACACTGGGTCAACCTTGAAGTTAATCCTGTGGCTGCACATTGCAGTAGGCAGGCAGGCTTACATGGCACACCCCCAGGTGTCCTGAAGGTTACATGCAAATTTTAAAATATATGCATATTTGATACTGGTGAGGAGCCTAGTAGTAGGACATAGAGGATTCTGTTACAACACAGAGGATAGACCTTTATGGGGGGATCAAAATAATTTTTAACGTATTTTTCCTTGGTGGAAAAGAGGTGGTAGGATCTGCTAATCAGTCATAACAAACAGATAAAGAAGATTGGGAAACAAGAACAGACGTTTGCCTTTTTCTGCTCACTGGATGGATCACCCAGCAGTGCCATTCTGCTTCATTTCTTTGTCCTGGAATTAATCCCAGTTGTGATGCTGATAACTAATTGAATACATTCAAAATACATATGACATCATATCTTATACAATATGAAAGACAGACATTTGGTTAGCTTCTGTGTGGGTATGCTCATTCTGCAGCTGAAATCTACTCTGTGTACATCAAACTTACTTTTCAAGGATTCTACAACTGAAGACCATGACAAGGTACAGGTTTAGAATTAGGAAGAATTAGCTCATTCTCTGTCTCTTTCCACTGTACCACAAAGTATGTTCTTGAAAAGTAAAGATATGTCAAATAGAAGATATTTTAGAGATGCATTCATTCCTGTTTTCTCCTACATTCAAAACATTATTAACTTTTCAATTTTAGTTTTGAAGTATTCTGAATCATCAGGCAGAAAACATGATACAAAAGGCTAAATAAAAATTTTCATACTGCCACCAGTCTAGAGTACCTCCTGCTTATGTTTTTCCAAAAAATTCCTTTTACAAATTGGACTTGGAGAATTCTTATATTCTTTTCAATTAAAGTTCAGACTCTCATAAATGAGTATTTAAAGCACTAAGTGGGGAAAAACAAACTCAACAAAAAAACTCCTCCAAAAACAACAAAAACCCCTTAGATCTTGACATTTTGATTCAGGGTGAAAATATAGTAATTTTTTCCTAAAGTTCTCAACAAAATATAGGCTAAGGAACAATGAGATTTCCTCACACAAAATCATAAGAACTATACTATTTCAAAATTTTACCAAAAAATAAAGATTTTTGGAAAGCATTATACTTACATTTATTTTGACATTTTTTGAAATGTCATATTGTTTGTGACTGTGATAGTATTGCTATGTAGTTATTTTTTGTCCTAATACAGTTGTTTATTATAAGCACTGATAATTTTAATTTTATTTTGTCTATATATATATTTTGTCTAAATATAACCTTACTAAAGATGTGCAATCACACTTGAATCCATTCTGTTATGCAGGGTAACTAAGCACAAACATTTGATGCCATTTTGAATTTAATCGAAATCACTTTACGTGTCTGAATTATCAACCCCAAAAAGTAAAAATATCCTGAGGTCATCATTTCCATTCTGCCTAAACTGGGTGTTGGAGGATTTACTGAAATTCCCAATTAGCAAATTCTTGAATTACATACCTGTGCCTAAGGTACTTCAGTGCTATTCAGTTTCCTGCATCTGTAGGTACTCTCTCAGGAAAAACATCCAAGTTCATGTTTTAGCTTTAGCTTGTGTTAGTTGTCTGAAACAGTTAAGTATTTTACAAAGATCAAATTTAAAGCATGGTATTTTATAGGTTTTTCACTATCTGTGCTCAGGATTTCTTGAATGCATCTTTGCCAAAGCAGAGGATCTGGCTTGTGGATTTTGAATGGTGTGAGCATTTTGGTTCAAGTTTGATTACTTGGAAAGGTAAGTTTTCAACATGCAATAGGGTTTTCTAGGTGGATGTAGTCACTGGCTCTGTGGCATTAAGCTTTATTTGACTTTATCAGTGCTGCGTATTCAGTTGGCTACTACTCCTTCATTGATAAGCAAAACTCTAACTTAAGATTTGTGTGGAATTTCAGACCACATACATGAATTGTACTGTTGGAAATGCTATCTATCAAGTGATACATACCTTACACTTCAGCTGCCCTCTCCCAACTACCATTCTAAATATGTGAGATCTTCTGCAGCATAATTTATGGTTTTCCTGTCAAAGGACATTCCGTTATGGTCATTTTTCCCTAACCCCAGTAACTTGCTTTTCACACTTGATAAAGCATTTTACCTTTGAAATAACACATGCTGCAAAGGAATCAAAAAGAACAGGTTTTTGTGTTTCAGCTACCAACCAAATGCTCATTTTTGATTCTGTAGAATATGTAGATAAAAAAGATCATATACCACGTTTTCATGTCTTCCCCTTGGGGTAATCACCATCTGTTAAAAAGTGATAGCAACACTGCTGTTTTAAGCTCAGTAGAATACTAGTTTTACCTGAGCTTATTTTAAGATCCAGTGTTTGTTAACACCTGATAGTGCTATAGCAACTTGTCAAAGATTAAAAAGAAAAGCCACTAACTCTTCAATTCGCTATATATAGTAGAAAATATTAAATGAATGAACCTCAATGGCTAGTTTACTTATTGGGGCACACTCAAGTATTCTTATACTTTCCAAGTCTCCCTCATTACTGGATGTCTAAGGAGTAAATTGTAATCTTCCTTTCTAATAACACAGCCCACAAAATAGATAACATGCAAACAAAAGATTTGGTTATGTCTTTCATAAGTCTTTTAGCATATTGTAGCAACATACATTAATACACATATTTTATTTATATATGTATAGAAAAACAGACAATGGATTTCAGATGCCATGTTTTCATAAGATAAAAGTAAAAACCAGCTAATATATGCATTTTCACCTCTTCACATTCACAAGTAATATAATTGCATGTATCTTGAGAGCTGAACAATACTATACATTATGTCTGAAGGACACTATGAGCTATTCTGCTACACATACATTTCTCCACACAAGTTCTCAGTGCAAAAAAAAATCAAATAGCTTTTCTCTTAACAAATGCAGAGGAGAAAGTCCATGGTATCAGCTTAGTCAAGTGATAATAAGTTAAAACACATTATTACTTTACTGAGAGATAAAGTTATCACTGTAGTGCTTTCAGTCAGAGTAAGATGATTCATCCTGTGAATCTGGGGGCATTAGTAGTGAGAATCACAATAACACTTCTAGCGCTTGAACTTTTACAACTTATGCTCAAAACTATTGCAAGTTTAGCAACAAATACCAACAATCTTGAACATCCTTATGTTCTGGGCAGTTATACACTCAAATCAGGCGTGGTTGATTCTGAGCAATATATAATTGCATTAAATACAAATATGAATGTAGGGATTAAAGTAGACATATGTAAAATCTCACTTTATAAAGCATTGACCCATCACATACTTTATAAAATGTCAATATAGCTTATCTTTGTTATCCTGATACTGCCTGGTGTTGTAGTCCTTTATTATGCAAAAAAATTACCCCAACTGGTCATTAAATTCACCTGAGATTTCACCTCCAGAAATAAAGGACAATAATTTTCTCTTGCATCGGCAATGAACATGTACTTACAACCCCTAAAAACCAGTATTAACACAATCACTTCACTGTATTAATTCTTCCAAAATGAGCTGATTGCAAAACTCTAAGATTTACTCTTTCCTTCTCTGAAGCACTGAGGCCGTGTTAAAGCAACTGTATGAAGCGAAGTCACTTCTACCCAGAAAAAGATAATTGAGCAACGGTTCATTTACTTTACAGAAGACTGACAGGAAAGATTGCAGTGTTAGAGACTCATTTCCTGTTTTAACCTTTTTTTTCCCTATGGTATCTTACTTTAGCTGACTAAAGAATGTTTTGATTTAACTACACTTTCTAAGTTACCGTAATTATCTGTTTTTAAAGACTTTTGGAAAACATTGGGATTGTAGATATCGAGTCCATCATAGCTGATGAAATGAAATGCTGGAGGCCAGAGAAAAGTAGTATTTCCCCCCCTCACATCCGTCTACCGTGATTGTGTTCAGTGCAGTGCAGAGTAACAGCAACAGTATCACTGTGGGTCCAAGGCATAGCCTTACAACTCACCCCCTCTCCATTTAAAAAAAAAAAAACCAAACAAAAAAACCCCCACACCAGATAAAAAAACAAAACAAAAAAGTTCAAAAACACTCAAAGAGAGCAAGGGATTAGAATGGACAAATGACTTCCCAGCAGTCACAGAAGGGAAGGTCAAAGCAGATATCTGAGTGCAGGTCTGCCAGGCCCTGGGGTTAGCAGCAACACTGCAGGAGACACAATGTAATGTTGATTGAACATCCACTCTGTGGAAGACCTGTATTTTATAGTGTGCCATGACAGATTTTCTCACCTGGCTTTTATCAGGAAAGCTTGATTTTGAAGCCTTTGTTCCCCTCATTATTTGCTTTTTGATTAAACACCACCCATTGTTATATTATTCGGAGAAACGGTGGCCCTGCAGCAGTTGTAAATCGATAGCTAGATGTGGAGGAATAAGAACGGGAAGGAAAAAAAAAAGGAGGAAAGTTGCTTACAGTTAAGTCAGAATGAAAGTTAATAAAAATAGGTCAGGCAATTGCAGCCCTTTCTCATATGAAACAAATGGGCTAATCCTAAGTAGGAGTCACACATCAGGATCTTCAGTGTATTTGGGGCTCATCAGGAACTGGCATATAAGTAGCAATATAAAAATCCTTTTTCACCGATACCAGGAAGAGTTTGCAGGATAATAGATTATCCTGCAAAGGATTTGTATTACATCTGGCTTTTTACCCAGGATTGTATAAATGTTGCAGAAATTAAATTGATTAAAATGATCCAGGTCATGTATTTGGTAATTATTAAGCTGAAGAAGTATATGTGAGGATATCAGATTTTTTTTTTTTTTTTAAATCTGTAAAACTGTAATCTAAATAGGTGAAAAACACTTCATTTGCATAGTTCCTGGAAACAGAACCTTTCAT
>JAOXNG010000012.1:74651802-74669107 GCA_028566535.1 Scolopax minor
TCTTGCACTTTGGGGTGATGTTCTGTGCACATACTTGAAAGCTGTCCACCTTCTCCTTGTGCTATTTAGGTAAATGGCTCCATATGGGACCACCTCTCAAGCCTGTCCAGGTCCCTCTGGATGGAATCCCTTCCCTCCAGCATGTCAATTGCACTACACAGCTTGGTGTCATCACTGTAAGATGGAGACAAACATTTTGGCAGGGTCTTTTGCAACAGGACAAGGCATTACAGTTTTAAACTAAAAGAGGGTAAATTAAGACAAATTTTTTACAATGTGGGTGGTGAAACACTGGAACAGGTTGCCCCAAGGAGGTGGTAGATGGAACCCTGGAAACATTCAAGGACAGGTTGGTTCTGGCATTGAGCAACTTGATCTAGTTGAGGATGTCCCCTCTCATTCTATTTTTTTTTTTTTTGTTTGGTCTTATACATCTATTCAGATAAGAGTTTGTTGTTTGCTTTAAGATTCAAACAGTGATTTGACATTTAAAAACTTGTACTATTAATTCATAAATTCAGTGAATTTCCCTAAAGATCCGTGCTGTTTAGTCATTCTATGAATAGTGCAGTAATAAACTTATTGATTCAAGTTTAGCACTTAGCTAAAAGGTTTGTTATAGCACCGACAATATTTCAATAGGTCAATAAAATAAGGAAATACTGGGTAAGTCAGTCAATAACTTTAACAATGTCAATTTGTTTGCATGCCAAACCTCCAAATCAATCAAATGTGTATGCAAATAGCTCTATTAAATCTAATCGGGATGAGACGAGAAGATACTTAAGCGTATAATGAAAATTGTAGCTCTTCTTTAATTATCTGCATAAAGTGCATCGCCATCAGCATAAAATATACAGTTAATGCTTGTTGGGTAACAATCAACTGCTTAACCAATGACAATAATGCTAAATTTCTTTTAAGATTTATGGACCTGACTCAGCCAAACACCTAATTTCTTGTCCAACTTCAAGTAAAAGTATAGCCTGTTTAAAGATAATGGAGCAAGCTATGCAGCTGTTTACAAAAGATGAATGCTTAAGAAGTTCACTGAAAAGGACTTCATCATGCAGGAATATGCATTCTCCCCTTTTTATTTTATATCTTGCCAATAAGTGACCTTTAGAAGTCAACATAGTCTCAGTCCTTCAGGTGAACCCATTAATGTCAAAAACCGCATCTTTGGAATTCTAGGAGAAAATATCTTTGAAATAGGCATTTGGGTGTGGGTGGGCAGGGAAGGTGAAAGAGAGAAAGATAAAGGAAGACAAAGGAAGATTTTTGTGGTTATACTCTATTATGTTGTGTGAAGGCATCCTGACTGGCTTTTGAGTTTAACACCTCTTTAATTCACATTTGTGACACGCAGTTCCCTGTGTTTCTACCAACAAACAAGCAGATTATGTAAATCTAGAGTTGCTACATACTTCATACCTTACTGACAACTATTAATTAACTCTTGTAGTTAGATGAACTTCATGATACACTGCTTGGCATATACACTGTAGCAATACTGGATTAGAATGAGAAAAATTGAGCAAGAATATCTATTGAGCTATAGTTTAATCCAGGAGTTCAGTCCCAGGAGCTGTGGAAACCAGCTCAAATATTTTTTCTGCATAACTCACCTGAATCGCTAACGTATATGTGCTCACCAACAAACTATAGAGTATTTCAAAGATGGGAAATGGGCTTTCTAATTTTGCCTTATTGAAATTTGTCAGTATGCATATATAATTAAATATTTATTGGATCAGAAATGGACTGATGTAATGAGAATTACTCTAGCCTCATAATGAAAGAAGAGACGTGAGCCACAGTTCCTCTTCCAATGAATGCTTATGGGTTTCATATTAAAGAATTTCATATTAAGGTATTATTGAAGCAAAGGACTAGAGTGCAATTCTTATTATTCCTCCCTAACCAGTAGGCAATAAATTCGTTCTTACTCTCTTTCCGATTAAATGAATATTTAATTATTTCATGCAAAGCTGAATACTTGAACAGGAATATGCCTTCTCCTATTGTATTCCAAAATTATAAGTATATGACTTTTCAAGTCAACCATTACGTAGGAGGAAAAGAGGTCCATGGAAGACATGACTCATACTTCAGTTTAGTTTCCCTAGAGAAGCTGGAAGGGATATTGCTTCCTCTAGGCACCATGAGATCCAAACTTTGCAGAAAAGTATTGCACAATCTGACTTTAGCCATTCTTTATTTAGCTATTCTCTTCCTTTTACCACATAAAACATTGCTTTCAATACCATTAATATGGAACACTTACTGTCCTCCTAAACTCCACATTCGACTTCTCAGTAGCTGAGCTTACACTGCAGGAGTGCAATCTGCAAAATACCTCAAGATCCTGCATCCCAGGGGCATATACATGCATTTACCTACATATGCCCCTGCTTCTCCTATTCCTGTGGAGGGATGTCTAGATTCAGAGTCGAGGAGAGCACTGATATGTAGTTCTGACTTGTATCTGTAATAATCCCCAGTGTCTACTAATGAAGTTACCTAAGTAAAAAGAGACCTAGAAATGGAAAGAAAGAAGAAAAAGGGCTAAGAAGTACAAATGCTATGAATTATGAAAGAGGTTAAATTCTTCAGAGGTGTAGCAGGAAAAGATTCACAAGAAAAATTGTATCTATCCTTAGGATGGACAGCATGATTCAAAAAGGCAGTGAACAGGAGGGATCTCTTTGACCTGTGTACTTTTGGACAGCAGCAGTAGTTTTATCACTATACTACTGAGAAAAAAAATGTAAAGTATTTTTAAGACTGCAGTAGAGGAAAAATGTGCTCCATGAAGTTACACTAAATGTGCTTAAAGATAATCATGTTCATGTTACTGTTTCTATGAAGTAAAATGGAGGGAAGCTACTACACCTCATAGTCTCAATGAAAAGAGCAAAGCTGAACAAAACATGTAACTACAAAGTAATGGATGTCATCTAGAATGATGTTCATAAAAATTGATATAATGGGTTGGACTATCAGCACAGTGCATGTCTTCCTAGAAACTGAGAGACATATGGGTAACCGGCCTTTAAGACACTTGTTTTGAACCATAATACTCCCTATTGAATTCTGTAGACCATTCTAACTGGTTTCAGCTTTAGCAGTGTGATGGATTAATACAAGAGAAATTTCATTGTGTGAAGATCAAGATCACCATTTCATAAGGATAAAACCTGTGTCCTTACCAATTTTCACATAAAAACTGTGCCTGCACTTATAACACCACAATTTTTCATTCTCATTATGAAAATATTGAGAAATATTGCCCAGAATCAAGTCCCAAGTGACATGTCAACAGCATCATCAGCAAATCTCTCTAATTCAGAAAAGAAATGGTGGAGCATTTCATGTGTTTCCTGATCAAGTTTTATTTCATACTTTTTTTTATTCTGGATACCAGTGTTCTATAGTTAGAATAAACAGCACTACACTTCAATAGAAAAGCAAAAGGAATTTAAGTCTTTGAATTAGACCTCAGGAAACATTAAATGTTTTGTAAGTCAGAGAGATAATGGCATTTATTACAACTTCATCACATTTTTTATTCATACAAATTGGAAAACCTATTATAATTTGTGAGATGTTTGGTGTTTGGTTAGCTGTACTAAGTTCTCTTGCTGCTAAAAGGATATAGTGTGAAATGAAATGTCTCCTAAGCTTTTTTTGTCAGTACACAGACTAAATGAAGTGTAATTTTCTGATAATTACCTTCAGCAATACGAGCTATGTAGATTTTCAGTATCAGTACACTGTACTTTGCTATCTGAGCCTTTGATGACAAATTACATTTACTTTTAATATGTTTTATTCTGTCAGATCATAAAAGGGCTATCTGGTATATCAGAAAGTTCAGGCTTCTATGCTTAACTTATGTATGAACATCTTCAAGACTGATTGCAGCAGTGGAAAAAAATCAGACATAATGACAGCACATCTGGTGAATTACATTTAAACTTTACATCAAGATATGCCCTATCTGATTATTCCTAAACTACATCTAATAGCTAGTGTCTGTCTTCCATCCCACAATAATGTCAACATTTAACATTGCCTAGATGGTCTTACATGGATAAGATTTCATCAAATGTTTATTTAAATTGTTTTCCTATGCATTTCTGTTGATGTTGCATTTTGTGGCTCAGAACCTATCTCCTAATTGAAGTAAAAGGTCTTCAAACTCATGTTTTCACAGTTTAGTAACTGTCCACCACTGAACAACTCCTGCTTAGAGAGGAGTATTTTTAATGACATGTTGGTAAAACTTATTTATGTTAACGGACTAAAAAACTAGGACACTTAGCAAATATTATTACCAAAGAGAACTAACTAGTAGCTCAGATGAAAGAAATGTGATATACATGTATAAGGGACCACTTGTAATTTCTCCTAAACAAAGCAGCCTGAAGAGACTTAATTTCTCAGGTGCTCGCAGTACCAGGCCTTCTGCCCAAGGACCTGATGAGGCTAACAGCTGCTTATCTCCTTTGGGAAAGAAAAGTAGTGCCTGGCTTAAAGAAAAAGAACAACCCTGTTTTGACTCCCATGAAAGATGAACTGTTTCTCTGAAGAAGACACTATGTTCAGTGTTGACCCTTGCCTCATTATCCATGAAATGCATATTAAATTTAACATCTTTGCATATGCTAATGTAGATTTTCAAAATCATGCTAAACATATATGACTGTTTCCCCACTCATATATGTTTCCCCACCCAAAATCATGCTGCATTTTATGTCGAGGAGAAACTTGAGACAAAACTGTTCTATTCCTGTTGCTAATTAACACAATGCATACCCTACTACTTGCCATAATTTCTTATATACTTGACTAATTATTGTGGACTTAGTTAAGACTTGGTTACTAACCTAAGAAATGTTTGTATGTGGACCTTGAGATTTGTCTCACATTAGCCAGCACTGCTGGGGATTTACAAATCTGAGTCACTTACCTCCTCTCCTTTCTGAGTGGGACATGACAGCATATTCATGGCTCAACAGTTCAGCTTTATAGGTTCACCCTTCACAGGTATAAGGGCTGCAGATTGCTTTTGTTCTCTCTTGTTTATATCAGAAGCTAGTCCCCATTCACCTTCAGGGAAGTAACATTAAACATAAGTCAGCCTAGGAGACTTTCCAGAATACAGACCATAATCTCATGTCTAGTTGATAAGAACATAAATTGAAAACTTCTCTATTGTAAGGAGACTGAGCAGTGCCATTAGCAAAAGCCTAAGGAATGATGCTTTCTTTTACATTTACTCACTTACTATAATATCTGATTTTTAGACATGACCATCATTCTGGGGACATTTGCACATTTAACATTTAAAAAACAATTTCAATTTGAGTCTATAATCTCTATGAAATTCAAACCAAGATCATATTATAGCTTTTTTATGAGTGTCAGCAAAAGCCAAATTATCTAAGGTGTAGTTTAGCTCCATCTCAAATAAACCTGTTGGATGCCTGATTTGCATGAAGTTTCCTAGTGATGGCAAAAAAGGCCAACTGAATAGTTAGCTGACATTAAAGAAAAATCAGATGATTCAAGTTACAAATTATCAGGTGTGACCTAGAAACCACAATAAGTGGAAGGCAATAAACTTAGAGCCATTAAAGCAACTCTTTTTTTCAATTGAAATTGATTTTCATAAAATGGAAATTTTGGATAGTATTTTAAACACACCTCAGGGGCTTAGGGATCTAGATCCCAGTGAAATTCTTCATCCTGAAGATAATGAGATTAAACCCCTTAGGCTGTTTTGAAAAGCTTAATCTTGATGTTTTAGTTTAAACTACAGTCACTGAATATATAATACAAGTTGCCTGAAGACATGATGGTGTTCTGTTCAGCTAATAAAGGGCGCCAGTCTGAAAAGAAATGTACATGGATTATTTAAGAACCAGAGGAATATTACCTTTCCTTACCGTATGTTAGAAATATGCATTAAACCTCATAATAGTTCTTCCTTAAAGTATAAAATTCTAAGAGCTTTATCTTCTGTTTCCTCCAAATATTGACAAAGCACTTAAATATACAATTAAATGATGTAACTTTTTTGGGGAGGGAGGAGGGGGGTGAAAGGATCTGAGTATTATACACATTCTGGGGGTTGGAACTTGGTGATCTTTAAGGTCCCTTCCAACTCAAACCATTCTATGATTCTCTGATAGAGATTCATCATTTTCAAATTAAAAAGTAACATGGTCCATGTCTGGACTGACCGAACTCTTGGGGGTATTCCTTTAACAAAAAAGTTTTAATTTAATAAAAGTATTTTGGTGTTTCTAGAGTTATATTTTATTTTTGTTATCTAAAGGAAATATCAAACTTCTCGGGCAAAACCTAACTACCAATTGTCAAAAGCAAAGATTCTAGTGGTTTATTTAGCAATTTAGCCCCTACAGTGTCAAGCCAGTTCTAACATATCTATGTTAGAGTTCAGTTTCAAATGAATCATTCATTTTTGTAATCCCCCCAAAAATTACAACTCTTTTTGCTTTTTACTGATACTTGTAAAAACACTACAAAGTAAACAGAAAAATGTCCATACTTTGGTTTGAATTACAGGATGTGTGCAAACACAGGGAAATTAACATGTAAAAGTACACAGCAGGATCTGGGCACAATAAGATTCAGAGAATAGTTATTCTGCCCATATTAACTTGGTCTATTAGTACAAGAAGTTTTATTGTCCTGTTCTATAAGAACTATGCTGTCTTTTTTTTTGTTATTCTCTTACCTAGAGAATGTTGTTCAAGCATGTTGAAAAAGACTAACCAATAATAGGTTGCTTTCCCCCTCCTAGAGTGGTGTTGCATAATATATCCCTTGGGGACTGATTCCCCTTATATGGCTTTTGATAAGATCCCACACCAACAGCAGCAGTTTCATGGATAGCGAACTCCAATCTGGCTTTTCAATCTGATAGTGAAACATGGTCATTCCAGTTTTTTGATTTTGTTTTTTCTTTTGCAAAGTGGACACATCTAAATTAGTGTTTTAGTAAGGGTCTGAAGTGTGCTTTTGAAATGAATCTATTGATAATACCCACTGTGCTTTATACCATTTTTGGAAGAACTTTCAGACCACAAAAACTCTTGGATGTATCATTCATTCAGCTTTCTGGATGAAAACAACCCAACACAACAAGGTTCATGAGGTACTGTAATTCAATTCACCTGTTAATGAGCATTTATCCAATAGTGCCAAACCAGAGCTAGAACAAAGAAAAAAATCCATGAAACCTAGAGACAGTGAGTCTCAGCAACATCTGGTTTGCTCTACAGACTTTTTTTGCCATCCTCCTCAACCACTGCTTCACTTAGATCTATTGCTTCCATAAATGATCTATCACATTGAGTTATGTTCACATTACATGCTAAAGAAAAGGAAGTAAACAAACAAGAAAAATTGGTAAGTTCATAATTACAAAAAGTCAGAATCATTGCTGCAATAGAAAGGCATAAAATATGAAGAAATAATTAAGATAGATGTGAAATTACTCTCTCAAGTATACTTTACATAAGTATCTTAACAGAAGAAAAAGTCTCCATATAATAGCAGTCTCTGTCATAGAAAATTCTGGCTTGGAACTAAAGATAATTCTGTAGATCAAAATCCCCTAACTTTGCTTTATTTTTATCGTTTTTTGTGCCTACTCAAAGACCTAAAAACTTTCTTTGCAAATTGCTCTTATTTCAATTTTCTGTATTCAAATAACAATTATAGCAAGTTGGGGTGTGACAAAAGAGTAGAAGTATTACAGAACAGCAGCAAATCTTAAAGAGTCTGAGCACAGCAGAGATTGGTTTTAAGAACTGCATTTACCAATATGGAGCCTGAATGAGGAGGACATGCAATCAAATCAGTCTACATGCACATGCATATATGATCTGCACAGGCATGGTTGAAGTTCTGTCATATTTAGCAATAAATTTGTGAATATTGTGCCCTCTAAGAGCAAGGCCAGGCCAAGGAATGAACAGGCTTCCCAAGGATTTCTAAGAATAGTGTGTTCTCTCTTTAGCTTTGCTCCGACCCTGTTGAGGTCCATGATTCTTTGACAGAATGTGTGCACACCGAAGCAGCATGGAAAATGATCAAAAACCCACAAGAAGGCATTTGTCAGAGTGAAGAGGACTGTTAACCAAAGCCGTACTACAGAAAAGCTGCTTTAATAAGAATGTGAGAATGCTTCAGTAGAGTACTGAAGCGCAGCGAGAAGCCCATGCTGCTTAGACCCTTGACAGCTAAAGAGGAGAAAACGCTCAGCTGTTAGAGGAGTTCTGGCTGTGGATTTTTTGGAATGGAATGATTCCACAATTAAAAGGGGATGGGTAAGCACTCTGATAATGAGCCATTAGAAAAGCTCTAATGACACTTTTTAAAAAGTGCTGCTGATGACTGTACCCTTCTGGTATGACTCATGGCACAGCAAGGTGAGAATAAGACAACTAAACAGTCAAAAAGGATGCTACATACAGCAAGCACGACACAGCCTGCCAAATGGCATACACATGCTTACCAAGGCGCATAAAAGTCTTTGCACTAAAGTGTCCAGACAATTCAACAGTATTCAACAGTGGAATAGGGTGGGTTGGGAAAAAAAAATAATTCAAAATTGCATTTCAGGATTTATTGGATCACAAGAAGGAAGTGACACAAGCGATCATTTTCCTATTAATGTATGATGGGAAGAAATGGGTTTGTGCAAGACTGAATTTTGTTTAAATGAACATTGAACAGCGATCCCAGAAGGTTTTAAAGCTAGTCTCACAAGCTGGATAAAGTCTATATACCTGGGGACAGAAGGTCAGCTGAAACCTAAATACAGATTATGCAACTACTGGTGAGGTTTGACAGCTCAGTTGCAATATATATAGACTATAATAAGGAGCGCAGAATGGAAAGTCACTGGTGAAAGAGCAAGGCTCTACAACCCACTGAAATTCTGAAAAAAGGCAACACTGTATTGAGTGACAACTATTACGTAGCTACTGTAGATTACTGCTGCATTTCTTGAGATGGTGAGTATTTGGAAAATACTGAGGAAATGAGAGGCACGTTTTCCAAGTATCCGACATAAGAGAAAAGAGGCACACAGCACACCACAGCAGAAGATGAGAGTGTTGAGTACCAAGTGGTCACTCAGAGAGAAACAGGAAGGGCAGTCAGCAGAAAAGATGCCTGATATTGATGGCAAAAGCAAAATGAAAGACATTAATAACAAGGTGGTGATATTTAATCACTAGACATCATTCCGGAGTCCAGATAGTGGATAAGAAGGAAAGAAATAAGGATGAAAGCACTGTTTCCTGATTAGAGGAAACTGTCAGGCTAAAAGGATTTTATAAGTTTCTAATTTTACAGTTATTGTACTGCATTGACAATTTTTAAGGCTCTTCAAAAGGTGGGCCTTTGCACATCACATTGTCAGGCAGTTGTTGATATCATTTGTGCAGTCCCATTTACCAGGACTTTCCTTCTTCCAGTTTCTGCATTTTTATCCTGTTCATTCCTGACTGTCAGTCAGCAAATGTGCTAAGCCTGAAACTGCCTTTTGGATGGTATGGTCGCTCTCTCCTTGAAGCACCTGGCAGAATGCTTGCTTCACTTAAGTGAAGCTTAGAACTTCCCTGATATGCATCACAAGTACAACTTACCCTTCATTTTACTTATATCAATTTGAGTAATAAATCATAGTTCCTTTACTGAGACAGAACTCAAGACCATTTTCTCATTTAATATCTTTCATCTTTATGATGTTCTATATAATGGATATCACAGTACATTAATGAGTTTGCCAGCTTATCAGAAGATGTATCACCATCTACATAGTTCCTTTTTATCCCTGGAAAGGCTGTATGAATTTATCAGTTCTATAATTTCTCTTCACTTATAGGGATTATATAGATAAAAATATCATGGTGCTTTAGAAATACTTCGAAACATTCTTCTTAGTTAGCAATGCTCTTAGTGTACTCTTACTGTTATGTTTCCTCATTAGTAATGATATACTCTGCTTCAGTCAATAGTCAGAATTTGTCTAAGGAGAGTGTGACAACACAGAGAATTATTTAATTTTAAAAACAGAATTAAGAACTGATCTACAGAATATGGGATTTCATTTATTTCATTAACAGGATAATAATGCCCATGATGGAAATACAGTATTAAAAAGAATAGATTGAATTTCTAGTATCCCTGTTTGGGAATCATCCAATGTTTCTGTAAGGATATAGGACAAGCTTCTTTCCAATGAAAAGGTGTCAAATACATCACGTTTGAAATACAGAGGAGCAAAGAAAGAAGATGGCTCTTCTACAACAGACCTTTAAACAAGAAGTTTCGCTTTTTTGAAGTAAAAAAAAAGCTCAAAAGATTATGTGGATTTCCAACTTTTTTCCTTTCATTATTCTAAACCATGTGATTAAAGTTGTTATCAAAACTAGCATTAAATATTTTATATCCTCAGTGGCATAATCTGAGGGAAGACTCTATCTGCGTGGACAGGAGCCAAAAGTTGTCCAATATTTGATGACGTCTTGTAAGAGCTCCAAGACAAATGGTTTCTAGCACTGGTGCTATTGGGAGGTACCTTGATAATGTTTTGAGATTTTGCATAAAACTTTTATTTCCACATCAGAGTCAAAGAGGGAAAAAAAAAAGAACGACGTATGATGCCTCTGAAAAAATAAGCCATAAACCATATAGTACATAAAAAGTTTTGGAAAATAATTTCAAGTTTGTTTACTAAGTTTGTTTTCTGCCAGCCACAGAGGCTGATGTATCTTCAGCACAGCAGTTCTCTCAGGCTTCCATTCTGCATTGTCAGCTTTATGCACTGTGAATGATTCTATTGCTGTGTTTCCTTATGTAAAGTTGTGTACAAACAGCTTTGGACAACTGTGGCTTTAGGCAATACTGTTGCATAAGGGGTAATCTACAACTATGAGGATTCTACTATCATTTCTCACTTCTTACAGTTGTCAATCAGGAAGTTCCTACCCGAGGAAATAGATTTGGTAAGCTTTTTCTCGAGTGAAGACTGTGAGATAAGAGACTGGGTCCCCTTACTCTGAGTCTCTCAGAGGCAAAAATGCACTTAGGTGCTTATGTTAAACTTAAGCCAGAATTTCAGTGGTTAATGCTAACAGAACAATTTCCTTAATTTACCTACTCACATTGCTAGATACCTGATTACCCTCCAATAACATACTTCAAGAAACTGAACTTCACACATGTCCACAGTGCACGGACCATTATGCAAAAAATAATTCATGGTGTAAGAGTTAACACTCAACAGAGGGAGTCTAACTCTGCAGCTTAGGGTACCCCAACACCTATACCCATTCAAAAAAGTACTTCTCTAAACTACAAAGTCGTTTCCATTCCTTTCTCTTCTTTGTTCAGTTGAATCCGAGATACATGATTCTCTTCAGCATTTCCTGATTACTGCCTTAAGCAGTGGAATTTCTCATAAATCAGGTTTGTCAGGTTGATTTTTTGAGTCAGCAATCTACTTGCCAGCAATGGCATGGCTAAAACTCTATGTTTTCAACATAGAATAGAACTTTGATTACTATTCTAAGAACTCTTACAGTAGAAATAAGGCAACAAAAGAAGAAAAGGAAAAGGTTTCTCCTTTGCAATGAACTTTACAAAGAACACTAAAGGATAGGGCAATCAAATTTGGAAAAAGAAGGCACAGTCACAATGTACCTTACATGGACCACATCATGGTTTCCCAAGAAAACTCATATTAAGCAACAGCTGCCTTCTGGCTTTTCCAAAGGCAAGGGAGGTAGGTAATGCAATGATGGCTCAAAGATAGCCTTTTCTCTCTATATTAACTAGCAGTATTCCACAAAGGTTTGCGATGACACATTTACAATGACACAAAAATAGTTACTGCTTACTTTAAAATGCAAAATATATATGGAAAATAGTCTTCATGCCTGACTTTTCAAGAGTGTTCCAGGATAAGGATATCTTTGTATTGACACAAAATTTTATTCTATTAATTAAACAGTTGAATGACAGTTGAACACTCACAAAGAAATATCTAGAGAACCAAATTCTAGGACATCAAGACTGATACCAATCACAGTCAAATCCTACCAGTAAGACCAAATGAAGGCTTACATCTTTGTCTTAATGACGGTGGTTCCTGATGATTGAACACAGGTACTCAGGATACTTCAGCTATAAAATGCAATAGTAATGAGATTGACAAAAAACCTCCACACTAGTTATGATTATGTTAGTCAGATAAAAGCAGAAAAAATAGATCATAAACCTGTATTCTTACTCACAAAAATCCTTTTCTAACACATAAAGATGTGGCCATTCCTGTGCTGAAATAAAGCTATGCAGTGTGAGTTGAAAGAGTGGAGTGGATAAGGAATTCTGGATGTTTTTCCCTTGTGATAGTAAAATTCTCAATTTTCTTTGAAATTTTGGAGATAAAACTAGGATTTCGATATTATAAATATATGTTTTATGTATTATTGTTTTTTAAGTTTTGTCTTATGTTAAAATATGGCTAATAACATTCAGATACATATAATACAAATCTTTAAATGCAGCACTATTGCCTCCATAATTTTCTAGGCTATCCTGCTTTTTAAGTCATGGGATTTTTTATAGCATAGTATCTTGTGATTCCCAGAGAAATGGCAGGCTTATAGATAACTGGAAATACAAAAAAATATATGTAGAGTGATTAAAATGAATATATCTAGAATAGGACATCTACCTTGTTGATCTTATTGCAAATACTCTTGTTTCAACTGGGTGCCTCTCATTTCCTTCTTTCTCTCCAGTCTCTCCATTTACATCTTTTTCAAGCCTGGAATACATGCTTGACTGAGTAAATATACTGGCTATTTCTTCTTACATTATAATTTCACCTTCCTTTAGAGACTTTGAGCATATAACCCCACTTTAGCGTCACTGAAAATTAACTAATTTGAGGAAAACATGAGCAAACTTTTTCTTTAAAATCACTCGGTTTCCTCATTCAGTTATTCTGCTGTCAGTGGAGGGAGCAGTCAGAGAAAAAAGGGCCTAGTTTCACCAAGCACTTAGGAACCTGGTGAAATGCAGTTAGTTGCAGTCGGGATCTTAATTTTCCTTTTTATGGCAAAGACACTCCCTAAGCTGAGTGCCTAGTGCTTATTGCAGGCACTTTCCACATCACAGTTAAATAAATAAATGCTCTAGCAAAGGCCTTACAATCTAGGCAGAGAAAACTAAAAACGGTGGGAGGACAAATGGGCACAGAGCAGTGAAACGATTTTTTCAAGATTCTCTGGCTAATTAGATTTACAGTAGTGCACAGAAATTAGTATTCTGAAATTGGTGTGTGAATGACTAGATATTACTACCTTCTCTCAGGATACTCTCACGTATATCATAAGACAAGCTCACTCACAGCAATTCAAGATATGGAGAACAATGCCAAGATAAATTTTATGTTACCTCTGAAAAAGCTAACTATTCCTCTACTATCACTTAAGATCTATTCACAAAAATGACATCTGAAATACAGTTCTTTGTTGTCATTTGCATAACATTTATCTAGCTATTTATCTCTTGCATGAGTTTTCCCATACCAAGAGCAGACAGCTTGTAAGAAAGTCTTTTAAATGAAAGTGATATACATCTAACTAAAACAATTTTCTGTGAAGTAATTTACACTTCCTGCTTTGCTAGCCGTAGAATTCAGTCATTCTGAAGTGCTGTGCATAAGGAATGCTAACCCCACAGGGCTAAGCAATAATTGTCATTTTTCTGTCTTAAAGGTTGCATCTATTATTTATTTATAGTATAATACACTCAAGTTGTCATTCACCCTATGACCGTGCTACTAACCGTCTTTATTCTAGAGTATGAAAGAAAAATTGCTCAAGGGATAAATTTCTATATGCAAATTACATAAAAGCTATTAAACCAACAATTGCTCATAAGGCCAAAATATTGAGGATGGTGAGGCAAAGGCCATGGAGGACAATGACAGAACCTCAGCTCACTTCATTGGACTCCGTCTCAGATTTTATAGTTTCTCAGACCCACACTGTAAAAAAGCAATGATACTCCTCATTTAAATGTGCTGGTTAACTTTCAGCATCTTTCAGTGTCTTTTCACCAGCTTCATTTATCTCTGGTTTATTTGATTAACTGAAAAAAACAGCTTAAACTCATCTCTGCAGGAGGTGACAGCCTTAACTCCTGACACCACAGTGGTTTCCAGGCCACGCAGAATTGGGGCAGGAGCTCTTGTTCCTCTGGGAGATAATAAAATCAACAACTTAGATTCTGATGTTTAAAACCTTCCCCTCATCCACAAAACACACAAACATACACATGCACAGAACTGCATGGGGTAACTGAGTTTTGTTTTATATTATATCAAAGTCTTCACACAGGGAACTTGTGAAGTTATTGCTTTTTCTGTAAATAGGAGGAGCATCTTCATCTGTATTTTAATATTTCCATAAAAAATAAAAAATAGTTACTTGCTACATCTAGCATAGATGGAGAAGCTATCAGTGTGCTATTTTGATAAAGAACTTCTCTTTAAAAAAAGAAAAAAAATCAACTAAGATTCTTCCCAGGGACTTGTGCAGCCAATTCAAAAGCATCCTGAGGGGTTTCAGTACATTTTCTGAACTTCAGGGCTGTATTTAATTTGACTATTTCTATTTTTCAAATGAAGATAATTGAAAGAAGCAGGCCAATTGTAAATTCTTAATGCTAATAGACCTTTAATTCCTATTCAACATAATTTTTACAAGTTTATACAAATATATGCATTTTACATCTATTGCTGCTTAGAATATAAGAATTTAATATTAAAATAAGTACCTTTGGATGTTAAAATTTAACTGCATTGATCCTGACTTTGCAAGTTATCTAAATACTGACCTCATAATTAGATAATGAGATACCTAAATAATCTTCAAAGCCTGCAACTTCTAGACTGGTTTTCATCAGCATTGAGCATTCCCAGCTGGATCCAATAATATCCAATCCATTATAAGATCATGTCTTTATATCTGAGATTTAGGTACTCAGGCAAATTTCATTAAGAAAAACATGTATTAATTTACATTAATGAAATAATCTTGTTTAGGAAATCATTAATTCATCACACAGAGCATAAGACCTTTACTTAGTATATTTCTTAGTCATGTGTTCAGGAAACTCACTCATCTACTGAAGTAAGCATATGATTTGTGTAGGCTAATTCCAAACTGAAGGACAATGAGTCCCTTTCTCGTCTGGCTAATTCTGGTGCAAGAAGACTTCTCAATGTGAAAAAAGCAAGGATCAGTGAGATCCACTGCTGAATGAATGGCAGATTTCTCCAAATCTGCTCTCCCAAGCTGCAAGTAAATCCCCACATCTGTGCATGGAGCACTCAGCCCTCCCAGTTTCATCATCTACCTATGCTCTAGCTTTCGATGGGTTTTAGATCTCCTGGCTGTGCATACCCACTAAAGACCAGCTCCCAAGAAGGTTAGTTCTCATTGTAATACCTTACTCAAAGAGTCTTTGAGAAGATCAAAGAAGAGGCCATTCATCTTAGGCTTTAACGTCCTAAATACTGTAAACTCCAAGACAGGTAAGCAGTACTGCATGGTTCTTAGCTTCCTACTTACTATTGCTGTTCTGAAGATGTGGGTCCCTACAAGGAAATCTTTCAGGAAGAAAGAAAGGAAGAGATTTGTCTCATCACTAAATGACACAGACCTTTTTTCAAAGACTTACAGATTTTGCTGTCGTGTTGCATTTTAACTGTAGATGTATTGTTCTTACAGACACATACAGATCATTAGCAACACTAAGGTCGCAGACTAAATTCCATTGTTAAATTACAAATCCGAAGCATTTTAGCCCTCTATAGCAATGTGACCTTCCAGTATCTGAAACTATGAGAAAAGTTCACTCCCTAGAATTCACACTTTCAATCACAATGAGCAGCCTACACATGATGATTATCCAGGTACTGACAAATGATAAAAAGACTGATTATTGCTCTTCCTTTTTCTTCTTTTCTTACTGATTTGGTAATGATAACTGCTCAAATGTCTTTGCATGTTTCATTGTCATCATTTTTAGCTTTTCCTTATCCTCCTTTTTGGATAAGACTGGCTTAATTATCTAGTGATGATGATACATGTTCTGAGACTGAAGAGAGAGAGATCTAAGAGCTAAATAAATCAAGCCTCCTTTAACAGTGACTAGTACTGATACGGGCTGTGAATCTCTTATTTTCCTTCAACAACCAGGACCGTGTTTCACCTCAGGCTATGCTTAAGGTAATCCTCTTACAGTTTGAGAGAACCATGCAGTGGTCAGCAGCATGCAAAGCCATTTCAATATCACAATATGTTAAGAATTTAAAATTATCTTGCCCAAATTTAGACTTTTATTAAAAAAATTTACAAACTATTCTGTTCTTTAATTTCTTGGCAATCCTAAATTATTTTATTATTTGACTTTTCCTAGCAACTGGGTCTGTGAAAGTTATTTGAAGCATCCTAACTGTATATTAAGGATAGATGTTTTGGTTTTCCACCCCCTTGGGCAAGGGAAAAAAAAAGATAAAATTATAAAAAATAATGTCTTTCAAATTTATAAGATGAGCCTTAGTCCACTAATGTATATTTAGTGATCAGTAAGCTTGAGATTCAGAAACACGGGGAGTGCTCACCTGGTCCACCCTTGGCAAATGGCCTGGATAACAACACTTGTTAACAACAAAATACAAATGTGAGTGCAAGTGGTATGAGTGAATCAAGCACAAAGCCATCTAAGCAGGCATTTACCTAGACCTAATCCTGTGAAAGAGAAATACTAGACAGATTAAACAGTAACCCGAGAATTACGAAGAGACTTCTGAAACAAAGATGGAGTTAGATTGAAAAGACACGTGTGTATGTGTGTGTATATATATATATTTATAAGCAGTATGGAAATTGTAACATGGGGAAGAGACTTTTGACTGAAAACAGCAGCAGTCAGCTTCTGTTTTGAAACTGCTAGCAGTGACCCCACAAGGATTGCAGTCTCTGCTTGGGGCTGATGGAGTAGCTTCCCTGTGGGGTGCTGGGAGCAGCCTGCACCCAGCTAGGGCAGGGTATGCAGGACACAGCGAGCAGGTGCTCCCTCTCCAGGCCATGCTAAATTTGTCGTTCCATTTTCAGTCACCTAAATTATTTACAACTCTATTTTATATGTACTATCATCAAATCAATTCAATACCATT
>JAOXNG010000012.1:74669207-74687651 GCA_028566535.1 Scolopax minor
GGAAGCAGCAGGGATTTTCACAGAGCTGGAGAATCCACATTTCCTGCAAAAGAGGAGTGCAGTTGGGGAATCTGCTCTATCCTCTCAAAAAGGGGGTGTGATGGTAACACCTGCCTGAAGGCAGGCAGGGAACATGCATTCAGTTGTGTGCATGTGTACAATTAGAATGTTTTGAGATTATTTATAACTAATCTTAATGTTCAGAAAGATATTTAAAAATCTGTAGGTGTTCATTAACATTTTGTTAGTACCTAGTACCATGGTTTATCTGTTGTGTTACTGATACCAGTCCTGAATGCAGTTCACTGATTGCCAGTTAATTACATTCTGTTAATACACCAGCAAACTGCCTCAAACATAATTTTGTTTTAATTACATAAGCAGAGTTGTTTTTCCATGAAACACACATGAATTACCTAATATAGTAAAATGAGGGTTAAGTGATGCATAGGTGCTGTGCTGTCTGCTAGCACTGAGGTGAATTTCATTCACTTTCAGAGTTTAATCTTGTAGGTATACTTTACATTATTGATAACTACCAAAATCTTTCTTTTATGGTTGTGAAGGTAAGCATTTAAAGTTAGACAAAGCCTAAATTAAGTTGGTTTGCACAATTTCTACCCTTTGATCAAGTGAAGATTTAGTAACTTGAGTGAGGAAAAGCCAAAGAGAAAAGCAAGCTGATGAGAGATCAAAAAAATAATCCCACAAAACAACCCTACAAGAAAAAATTGAATAAACCAGACTATGTAAACTAAGGAAGAGAAGAATAACAGAGGAGATAATACTATTTCCAAATATATAAAGGCAGCTATTAAGATGTAGATAGCAGTATATTGCTGGTGGTGTGGGCAGATAGGGCAGTAAGTAAACTGCAGACAGTACCAGATTAGGCATTAGAGAAAACACTCATCCCCTTCAAACCTAAATAATTAAGCACTGGAATGGGTTCCTGCAGAGTTTGTAGTTTCTCTCTTTGAACGCCTGCAAGAACTGACCTCTCTTTGGAACAGGAAGATGATTAGATATCCTTCCCAGGTCCCATCCTCCTGCGTAATTTTATGCTACCATGTAATAACAGGTTGCATCATAAAACACATACTCTGAACGTGGACCCATAATCAGGTAGAATGAGACTATGTCCTGAAGGATGCTTGCCCAGAGCATTTCACCTTCTGACCTGAAACTAAAGTAGATGCAGTGGAGAAGATGGAAGACTGCAAGGTGGTCTCACATCAAGGAAGCCCTGAACAGCTGGCTTCTTCCTCTTTCTGTGGCAGAGAGATCTTCTCTAACACCAGGCAAACTGCAAGGCTTGCTGAACTGTAGTCACCGAGTAAAGCATTATGGCTTCTGCCTGCCTTGCTGCCCTACTGAGCGTCTTCTTGTTTTGACTCACTGTAAGTGACCTTCCTCAAAACAGACTCGGCAGAACTGAGCATCTGGCAGTATCTCAGCAGCCCAGGCACGCTGATGACAATGGTAACACAAGCCCACCTTCCTGAACCATTTAAGTGAATTCACTGCACTGTGAATGGAAATGGCTGAGGCAGTAGCAGATGTTTTATTCTGCTGACTCTTCTCTGAGGGAGGGACATTTTGGGTGGACAGCTTGGTGCAGTAACATTTTACTGCTCATCTCCTACAGTGAGCAAAACTCAGCTCAGCTTATCTGTCAAGAATCCTGACACTACAGTTTCCACTTGTTAGCAACTGCATAGTCTTTATCTTCCATGTACCTACTCTGAGGTTCAATTTTGAAACCAGTGGGCACTCTCTATATAGATCAATTGGTGACTTTTCTTATGCCCTGTGAAGTGGGGTTAATACCAGTTCCTCTCCTGCGAACAGACTGTATGCCACATTCTAAATGAGGCAGAAACAAATAGCGTGTTATCATGCCCTAACACTTGCATGGAAGCAGGAAATGTGAAACTGTGTTTAATATGGCATTTTAAAATATTGAGTGCAAGACATCCCCTCTGAACAGTAGGAGAAAACAGGTCATTTATGTATTTATGTGCTACAGGGCTTCACAATTATATTTTTTGTGAGGGCGGGGGAGTTCTCTAAAAACAGATGAAATAAGGAAGAGACAAATAATTTTTTCTTTTCCTAACTGAAGAATACTACTTTTTAGTTGGTGGTTAGATGGATGTTCACTGATTTCAATGCAGATGTTCAAAACTAGGACCAGACAGACAAGTCACAGATCTGTACAGTTATAGTTTCAATGGAAATCTTTTTGACTACTAGGCTTAAGCACATGCAGGTTAAGAACAACCCTTAAAGTCAGGTTAGATTTTCATGGGACAAAACCATGCTCATCTCTGATTTAGCAACACTTGTCTAGCTCAGATGATTTGATCCTTAAAACATTTCAAAGAAAAGGGCAGGATTTGTGCTTTAAATGACCAATATATAAAAATACAAAAAAGTATTTCTTACAATGTTGCTTCTTCATCACACCTATTTTCTATAAGGTTGAAACATTTCAATGAATATTTACCCCAAGTTCGGCCAAACCCCTACCAAACAAGGCCAATTGCACGTAAATTCTTCTAAGTTGGTGGACTGAAAGAAAGTTATAAAAAGAAATACTTAATAGCTCTAACAGTACTTGTCCAGTCTATATGAAACACTGCTTTCCACAGGACTATTTGTGTCCCAGATATGGGACTATGGGACTATTTATCTAAGTAAGGATATCAAGATCAGGTAGTAGTAGTGCATGACTCTCGTATTCCAGAATTAAGATAGGCAAAGGAAACTTCAGATTGTTCGTGAAGCTACAAAGGACCTGATTCATTTCAAGAGGTCCATGCAATGCCCACTCGTCTGCTATGTCTGCCAGTAACATTATCCTTCTGAGATCAGTAGTACTGGCGACAATCAGTGGCGAATAATTAATTTTTCCCATCCCACTAGATGTAGTTTGTATTTTATATATAGCTTTATTTTTTTATAGCTGTTCTCTGTCACCTACAATAAATTATTTCCTATCTTGACTCCTGACTTAGGATTGCTGGATGTGTTCAGGTCTAATTTCATTAAAACGAATCTCATGCTGGCATGTAGGAGGGAAGCAATCTAATGACATTAGCTAAAGAACTTACATCTGGTTCTTTTTGCTAATGCTGTCTGGCATCTGCAAAGGCAAACCAGCTGACATCCATGATGTTAATCTTATTAATTTTTTTCAAAAGATCTCCGAAGAGGAAATACACTTTGCATAGTTATTGCGCTTTTTTTCTTATACAATAGCAACAATAATTTTGATGCCTGTTTGATTAGATAACAAATCTAATTTTCAACTCTGCTTTTCACTGCACAAGAAATTTTTAGCATTTACACTCATACTGAGAATCAGTTTATTGAGAAAAGTACAGATAGTAAGTAAAACCTGCGAGTTTAGATTCACAAAGGATTTTTTTGGTGGGGCCAAGGAGGAAAGAGAAGGTGAAAAACTAGCTGCCATCCTTAGCACCTATTGCAAACTATAGATACTGAGAGCCTCCACTAAAATGCTGACTTAGTGACAAAATCAACTAAACTCCACAAACAATCCAATGTACAGCCTTATCAGCTCTCTAATCCCAGATCTCTATTACTTCTCTCAGCTGTGCCTGAATACAGCCTTAAGTCTGGTATGTCATCTGATACAAATCAGTTCTCTCTCTCTACGCCCACCACACTCCTATGACTCAGTCTCCCTTTCCTAGTACCTAGTTAGATGGTTCCAAATCCAACTCACAATCTATGTGGACAGAGAGTCCACAAATTAGCTTACGCATAAGCTAATGTAACAGCCAGATGTAGCCTCAGTGTTAGAATTCTGCAGGCATTTGGAAGTTCAGAGCAGCTTGCTACCTGTTGGCTACCTCTGTCCTGGCCAGCATTGCAAGCAAGGAGTTCTCCTGCAGATTGGTTCCAGACTGCCGGGTCTGGAAGGTTTTGACAGAATGCATCTAATCAAAATACTCACTAAGCAAATCTCTCTCATCTCACATCTGATCAAAATGTACTCAAAATATAGCCAGTGAATATAACAATGGTCTTTCCACCTCCTTCCTGCTCAACAGGTCAACGCTTAAAGTATTCTGAATCTCTTGGTGAGACAGGCAGACCTGGCAGCATTAAAATGTGTACCTCACATATATATGACAAACGTGGCTTTTGACACTTCCTTACATAGCCTAGAACTCAATCATGGAGAAGAATTTTCGAAACAGGGTCAATGGATGGGATACACCAGCTGACATCTTGTATTTCCCCTCAGAGAACCTTCCCTGTTTCCTTAGGGGTGTGTACACAAGGTGAGATGACTTTTTGCAATGCAGAACTCACAAGACCTATTTCTCTTTGTAGAAGACTGCTGAAATAAAAGTAGAGGTACCTAATTATATTTTAAACAGTCTGCAAAGTATTTTTCTGTACTCTGTACTTCAACCATGTACACTTTCGTTCTTTAAATAATAAAAAAAAATTGAATCACCTTGAATATGTACGGCTATTCAGGTACATTCTGTAATGGATTTTCAGTTTTATTATTAGTGAAGGTCATACAAGAGTTTTGCTTTACCCAGTTGGCTTCTAAAATATTGAAGGTTAGAATTTTCCAATCTAAGAAGTTCAAGAACAGCACATAAGGACCAAAGAATACTCCAGTCTCATTAATTAATCAAGTCATGTCACAGCAGATCTTGTTAATCCATCCTCAGAGGAAGCTTGAATGATGTTTCAATTCTCTATGCAAGAATAGACAGAATAGTGAATAGTGATAATACTATACAATTACAGAGAGATGGGCAGCATTTGGAGACACCAGAAATTAAACTAAATTAATTTTTTCCCCACCAGCAACTAAAAGACATTTTTAGATGTTATCTTTGTCAACTAATCTATTTAGAGAATACCAGCAGGATTATATTTTGATGCTAAATATTGTAAGGTGACTGCATTAAAGGTTCCACTAGAAAAAAAAAAAGAGATAATGAATTTTAAAAGTCACTTTGTGGCATAAAGCCCCAGCAGCTTATTTTGGCATCTTTTATCTGTTTGAAGTCACAGCAGAAAAATGAAGGTGTTCACAATGTACTAAGAGAGTGACAATGACTGGGTATGTAGTAATCGCTGCTACATTACTTTTTCTTGGCTAGTAGCAGCACTTGTTTTCTAGTCCTAAAAAGAATCAAATTGCTAAATCCAGTAATCAGGCTCACAGAGTAGTAGTTAATTTTTTTTTCCCCTCAGAGGGTAAGGGATTATTCTCATACTTCATGTTCAATATGTTTAAATAAACAGCTGAGCTTAGCTCAGTGACTTACAAAATTGATGCCTGCATATAGATAACACATGCTCCCTATATGAAAGGAAAGTAGGAATATTCCACATTTAGCCTAATAGGATTTATGTAGGATATAGCTGATGCAAAAGTTCTTGAGCTGGATCAACGGGCAGGAAAAAGTTTTTTCTAGCCAAGTTGGCCATTATAAGTTAGCAATAAAGGAGTATTTATTCAAATTGTAAAACCAAGAAAAATCACAGTGGTGATTTTTAAAATTGTTGTACTGCTCACATCTCAAGGTCTTAGTCCAAATGTAGATGTTCTTTCCAAACCTTGCCTAAGGCTCTTCTGATAGCTCTGACAATTACGCGTGAAATTATCCCTTAGACAGAAGAGTGATGCATCTGCAGCATGGATCTGATCCAAAGATCAGTGAAAGCAATGGAAAAACTCCAAATCATGCAATCACTTGTGGATCAGATCTCCGAATTGTTAGTGATGAAGCACTGTATAAAATGTCAGCCCCAATTAAGCTATGGCAAAATTCCCATTCTGTAGGGTCAGGACTTCAACTTTAAAATTTTCTCAGTAATCTATACTCCATCGATTCCAATTACTTTCCAGTTTAACACATCTACAAAAGTGAAGCTTATTTGTAAAATCAGATGTAAAACCATCCTTTTTCCACTAATCCCAGCACTTCTAACACTACTGTTGTATAAAATGAGTTTCTGTTTCTTATGCATTTTAGTTATTTTTGCCTCTTCTTCAGGAACAACAGTCAGTAAAAATGTGTGCTCATATTTGCAATTATGTGCTCTTTCATTATGTTTGTATTCCTTTTTGATTTAAGTTTCACCCCTGTCTATGCAACTGAATTTTCAGTTCATAATTTCAACTCTGAAATTTCAACACACAGATTTGTAATATAATGTGAATATTTACACCAGAAGCACCTGCATACTACTTTAACTAGAGATCAGAAAAAAACCCACTGTGGGATTTATAACCAGTGCCTTATGCCAGTTCAGATAAAGAATCTTGCGGGCCAGAGCCTCAGATAATATCTGGAGACATGGCATCATTGATTTCAGTCAGCTCACCAAATAAGGATCTCTTTCTACCTGTCCTTACAAAATTCTTTATGGCCATTCTATGGAATTAAAACATGGAGAAAAAATAAAAATCAATAACTATCAAACTACATAAATATGAGAAGACTTTGATCTGCTGCCAGATGCTTTGTGTTCAGTGAAGGTAAATTTACTGCAGAAGTTCCTACTTCTGATCTATGTTTTGCACGTTCTTTAGACCTAAAAGAAGTCCCCTACCTGCTCCTGTTAAGAATAAAATCTCAGTCATGACTAGTCAATTAACTTACTCAAGCACTCCATTTTGTCATAATTAAGTTTTTCATGCAGTTTGTTACCTTTTCCTAAGTCTCCATTAACAGGTTCAGAACATAAATGTAGGGTCTGTCTGCAGGTTCACTGACTACCTTATCTTACTGTGACAGGTTATGATCCTTCCAGGCTTCACCAGAGCCTTGCTCTGGAGGTTTTCCACAAAAATATGAAGAGACCTGCAGACTGCAAAGAGCTGTGCTGTAACTGTGGCTGAAACATTTCCCCATGTGATTCGAAATAAGCAAACCAGGATGACAGCTGTTGACAGCCTGGAGCACATTCTCCCTGCAACAACCCTACAGACCGCACTTTAATATCACACACACATTTTATTCCTGCAGATAGCCATGTCCCCACTCTCCATCACCCTCACTGTTAATCACAGGTCAGTATAGAGGCCTGGCATTACTGCTTATCTTCTCCTCAACAACTTTTCTGCATCAGTCCATTAACATTAATTACTTTGCACTGCTTTTGCATGCCTGCTCCCAAAGACTTCCTATGAACCTGTCCTCAGACTTGGATAGATTTCCTCCTAACAAGGGGCTGGAAGGAAGCTGCAAAACATCTAGGCCATTGCACCTTAATTAACAATTGAAAAAGATGAATCCTGGATTTGTTTTTCACCCCCACGTCTCCCCACCAAACGCCTTCCTTCCTCTTCACTTTTTTCTCAGAGCTCTGTGTGCACATATGCTGTACATAGCAATTCTCCTGTATACAGATGAAAATCCAGAAAACAATGGATGAGAGGAGACATTGATAGCCCTGTATCCAGTGATGTATACTTATCTCCCTTGCTCATTTCCCAATCACCCTTTTCCATTCTGAAATGATGAGGAAGGAGCCAACTTTCCTGACCATAACATAGCTTTTACAGACATCTGTCAGCAGCCATACACTGGAAGGGTCTCTGAAATTCCCTTAAGCACCACTGTCCCATGGTATTTTGTTGTACAGACATTCAACACAGGTTTATGTAGTCATGCATAAAAATGAATCCCTAATCAGTTAATGTTTTTAAGATAGACCTGAATTCCACTATTCTACTTCAGTATTATGAAGGTTGTGGTGTGACTGTTTAAAGCATGTTCTAGAACATAAAAATTCAAGGCACGCTGAAGTCCTTATAATAAACGTGAGCAATCTGACAAGTGAATTATTTTCAGTAGATATTTCTAAATATCTCTCATTCCTACCAACAGAAATATTGGATGGAATTTCATGAGGATCAGATAACTCTATTTTTGGAAAATTGGTGGTAATGAAATATACAGGTAATGTAGAAAATATGAAAATAAACAATTAATAAAACCCTGAAACACTTTCTAAACAACCTTCAGATAGTAGTATCTAAAAAAAATCCATAATATTTCATAGAAGAAATGAGAAGTCATTGAGGAGAAGGTAGTTCATGACAACACTCTAGATTTGGATTCACTTTTTTTCCCTTTCACAAAGCTGTTATGTTTATCTACTGGTGCTAACTATAAAGTACAAAACCAGGAAAACGTAAAGGAGTTATTTTCTCATCATTTACCATTTGCTGTTTTATTGATTTTTCCTCCCCTGCCCATGTCTCACATTTCATTTGAGCCATTCGTTTTACATTTCAGAGGAACAGCCTTCCAAACACAGTTAATTTTACTAAGGCTTTAACTTGTCATTGGCTAGTCAGTATTATATTAATCTCTGTGATGCTGATGTTTACAAAACAGGAGTATGGGGCCAAAATTTGATTGCCCTATCCACACAATCAGCTACACTGATTTTAATAGCATTATTAACCTAAGTAAACCCAGCAATATTTGGCTGTAAAATCTTGTAATTCTTCCCCGTTTCTAAAAGCAGAGAATTTTAAAAACTGCAATCACATTGTTTTCCTCAGTCCCTACTTTTACTGAGCCAGTCATTTTGAAGGAATCATCATGTTCTTAATATGTGCATTTTCACTGCTAACAACAGAATCAGAGTATTCTAGAAAACCAGCAGGGATTTTTTCCCCCACCTTTTCTGAGCAAGCTCACGTCTCAGAGTTTTATGCTTCTAATCCAATTTTACTGTTGCTTATGTCAAATTGGCTACTTCATCAACAGTTACAGAGCAGATCACTGGCAGGTATGCATGCCAGGAAATCATTCAGTGCTTCCCACTTGATGCTTCCTCTTGCAGGCTAACTCTGTTCACTGCTGTATCCTTCCTCGTGCTGTGCAGTGAAGTACATATACAACTTGGGATTTAATTTAATGCTCACCATTTACCCCATAGCAGCAGGCAGAACTAACTACCGTGAGTGACCCAGAAATGAAGAGAGCAGTCACTGCCCCAGAACAGTAAAACAATTAATGGGATGAAGCACTGACTACCTTGCATGTCTCCTGGATCAGAATGTGTTGTTTTGTCCACTGCAGGACCCAGAGACTTGGCCCTGTCTCCCAATTTCTTGTCTTTGCCTGATATGGGGAGAAAAAGAGAATTTCATGACTCAAGCCATGTATGTGTGAAACAATTATTCCAGTTTCTAATGCTGGGATTAAACAGCAGCTTCAGCACCAGACTAAAACCTCAGAGACAGAAGTTTCCATCAATTGGCAATATTAATCATCCTGTTCTGAGAGGCAGAATTACAGTATTCTCTGGCTAATTTCCTCTTGTCAAATGCCAGGATGAGGTCCCACCTTGTGCCTTATGACACAAGTCTTAAAAGAAGCACAATTAAAACTTCTTTTGCTTGGTTTGAATGTTAGCCTCCTTTTGTACTTTATATGACTGCACACAGCTTTGTCTCTGCTTCTAAGTATTTGGTATTTCTGAAAATAAAAATTTACATTATTTAAAATGTTTTTCTTGGTAAGTACAACTGGAATAAAAATATCCCTGCAACACAATTAGAAGTACCATTGTGAAGCAAATGTAACAAATGTTCACAAAAAGAGATTTGTGCAGTCTATAATAAATACAAGACCAAAAGCAATTACCCACATATGCCGTGAAAATTTTTAGAAATATATTTTCAGCATTTATCACCTACATTGATATTATAGTATAATTATTTACACTGAGGCCAGCCACTCTGAATATGCACTTACAACTACTCACATATATTGAAGAAAAATGGCTTTTCAGAAATACTTTAAAATTTAGAAAAAATGAGAATTGCCACAAGGCAAGATTCCCAGATGCCAGTAATCACTGCAGCAAGATTTGCTAAACTTAATTACCTAAAATGCAGCACTGATTTGCTGAAAGATGCATAGTATTGGATCACAGTTAATTAGCACAAAAAAGCTCAAGGGGCTTCACACCAGTTTATATGACCTGGGTAAAGAGGAAGAAAGGAATAAAAGACGTCTTGGGTCACTGACTACACTCCTGTGCTATCACAGACAATCAAATCATATAATCTTAACTCAAACTGCACTGGATACCTCTTTCCAACATGTTGGTTAATCATTGGTAGTTTATCTTCAGATCTGATTTTTCAGGAATACTTGCACTCTTTCAACTGTTTGAGGAGTCTTTAAATTTACAGAGTGACTTTACTCATGCTTTGTTTATATTAATTTAAAGTTACTTCTGTCTTTTAAGCTTCAAAAGCTCTCTAGTTTTTATCCCTTCCTCAGTGCACAGAAATAAATCATATCCACTTTCAGTTTTTGTTTTTCTATGACAAACAAGCCAAGTTCTTTCAGTGTTTTCCCAAGCAATGGACTTTCTCTTATTTTTTTTTTCTAGTGGACATTTTATTCATCAATTCTAGTTTGAAGTTGATGTCTCATCAAGGGAGGTGGCCAGAATTTTAAATAATCTTCCAGAGGTTTGGTCAGTGCTTTGCACACCAGCATCAAAACTCTACAGAAATGTCTCTCCAGTATGTCTAGAACTGTATTCACCATTTCCATGTCACATTGCAATGATAACTCAAAGACATCCAAACATTGACTACCAAGCCTTGCAATTCCCTCTTCCCTTCATTTCTACCTTGTGAAGTGCTAAGGTATAACAGATGTTCTTCTCATTAGTCTCTAAATGCCCGACTCTGCACTTTGTATTATTACATCTTTTCCATTTTTATTATGTCATTGCTCAAGGTCCTACAAATCTCTATGATATTCCAGTTCGATCTTTATGTTTGCAGTCTTGTTAGGGTCTGCCATTAGCAAATTTTGTTAGCACACATCTACCCTTTTTTCCTGACAATATGATAAATTTAAATACTAAATTCAACAGATATCTCTTAAACAAATGAAAAAAATCCCTTTCTACATGCAGCCACAATGTATCTTATGGCTTCTCCTGTCACTAGAGACATTACTCCAATCAAGTATTTCTTTGCTTGTTTCGAAAATCTTTTGTATCGACTCCTTAATTCTTTATGTTTGCTGGTAACTTTCCAGGAGGCCCCAAAACACAATTCAGCAGTCCCAAAAGGTTAGGTATTCTGCCTAAGTCTAGAATGCCGATTATCAGTAATAGCTCAGGTTATACTGTGTCTGTTTAGGTAAACTTATGTTGCTTTCCAGCTCCTTTAATTCCAGTCCATTAATTATTCTTTCTTTCAAGTGTCATTCTAAATTCCTGTATACTACCAAAGGCACATATGAAATATTTATTTCCTTAAACAAAGTATCTAGTTTTGTCTTCCTGCAGTCTGGGAGTATTATGCCCAGCTTGTGTGAGATTTTAATTCTTTGTTATATATACAGTTTCACATGCCATTTATTTATCTGCGTGGGGAATTACCTACACCGTTTCAGTTTAAGCATTGCAATTGCACTAAGTTTTACTTTAGCTTGTCCATGTATGTGGATTTTAGCCATCACTGTTTTGACCCTCTGTCATACATAACTGAAGCAAAGCATTAATTTATCTATCTCTGAGTCATAACACTGTTTCCTCGACTGCAACTTTGCTGCATGGTGGCCCTTTTTTCCACTTCTGTTTTTACTTTAATTTTATAAACAACCTTTTCATGTTTGTTTAATTTTCCTTGTCAAAGGTGACCCTATCTTCTCTGATTTTGAAAATTAACAAACGAGATCAGCAATTTAATGAGGGTCAGTACATGCACTTATTCATGCGGTAACAGTTCTGAAGAATCAATTAGTCCTTGAGTTCACAGCAATGCAGACCCTGCAAGAAGGAAATTCTGCAACCCCAATAAACCAAGGACAGAAAGGCTCTACGACACAAGGAAGTGGTGATCAAAATGGTAATTGTCTGGATAAAACATGCTATTGTAGTTTCATGGCCTGTTATGATGACCAGCTGCAGTCGGGTCCCCTTTGAAGCTGCAAAGACAGAACTCCTAATTGACATTTGCCAAAGGTTTTGCAGAAGCAAATATGCCAAGCAAAGAAACAAAAGCTTCTCCCAATTAAAAAGACTACTTACCATCACCTAAAAACAACTATTTTTGAACATTTTGAAAACTCTTGGTATTAGCAGCAGGAAATAAAGGCATAAAACGAAAGTAAGTGGAAGTCAGAGGTGCACCTGCAGCCAGGCGCTGCAGTCAAACCTCGCCCTGAGGAGCCAACCTGGGCCCGGCTGCTGCCGCCTCACGCAAACACAGAAGTTTTGATCAAAACACGAACACAACACTGCAAATCATACCACGCAGCGAGGACCACAACACCGCACACCAGTATCTCACTCTGACAGATACCACTGATACGTGTCCCCGACCAGGCGGGCAGCGGCAGCGGCGAGCGCCGCAGCGTTAAACTCGAGCCATTGGGGGCTTCCCGGGGACGGAGAGGCCGAGGGAAGGCAGAGCAGCCGTTCCGTGTCGGTCCCCTCCTGGCTCTAGACAAGAACATGGCCCCGACACGTGCAAAATGGCCCACAAGGAAGAATGTGGAAACTCAGACGGAGCTCCCCCAGAAACACGTGTCTGTGCAGGTCTCCGGTTGCTGCGAATGCCCGAGCCTGGCATGTGTTCCCAATGGAGTCCGAGACACCGCCTGTGTGCGGGGTGATCAGATAAACTGCCTGCTCAGGCAGGGGGGTGAACTGAAGGAAGAGGTGGATAGACTTAGAGACAGTGAAAGGGAATAGAATGGTGGAGCTCTACCCTGAGGCATAGGAGTGGAGCTGAGGCTCTGAAGGATGTGGATGATCTCCCTTCTGCTTGTCACCAGGCAGAAGAAAGGAACTTAAAGGACAATGAGGAATGGAGGCAGGTCCCTCCTCAGAGGGGCAAGCAAAACCCCTGCCAGCCCCCCCTCATCTTCCCAGTTGCACTTACAAAATACATACGGTGCTTTGGAAATGGAGGGCCAGGCATATGAGGGTAGAGGCAAAGATCTAGACGGTGAGCTGCCCAGAGCCACCCACCCCCATTCCTCGGGATTCCGCAATAAAGAAAAAGAGGAGGGTAATTGTGGTGGGTGACTCTCTTTTGCATGGAACAGAAGGCCCCATTTGCAGACTGGATCCATCCCACAGAGAAGTCTGCTGCCTCCCTGGTGCCAGGATTAAGGATACACAGAAAAATCTCCCGACCCTGATCTGGCCCTCGGATTACTATCCATTACTGGGTGTAAACTTTTAACGTGCAAAAATAGTGAAGTGCTCAAACACTAATAGGGTGGGATTGTATAAGGACAGGTTAATACTTCATTTGTGTCTGTGTGGCTGCAGTGGGGAAACGGGGGTTGTACAGGGTTCAGGATACCTGTTCCTCTGCTGTCAGTCAGAGTGATCTGCTCCAGTCAGAAGCACCCCAGTGGTCGGGGCAGGTGGTTTGAGGGGCACATCCATCTTGTCCACAGCAAACTGTGAGTCAAGCAGGATAAAGGAGCTTGACATCTAACCTATGGTTTTCACTCTAACATTTGTGAAGGCTCAGAGCTTCTGTGAAAGTTGTACAGTACTATTTTCAGAATAGTATGGAACTGCAACCGAAACAACATTCGGTGACACTGACTTGTTCAGTACAAGCTGAGCTCTTGTAAGATGCATGGAAAATCATCCTGTCATAACTCTTGGATAGAGATTCAGTGATATTTCAGATTACCTGTATTTTTGGGCTTTTACCCTAATGCTTTTCTTACCTTGAAGGCACAGTTTCTTCAGATAAAAAAGATTGTTCTTTTTCCAGTTGCTGCTTTTGTGGAGATTATTCTTTTTCCCGCTGTTCTTAGGTGAGCTGAGCTTCCATGCTGCAGGATGGCTTTGGCTGCAAGCCCGGCATCTCAGCACATTCCTCTTAATGGAGTTGAATTTTTGTCTCTGCCTGCTTTTTCCTTTGCTTTCTGTCTTTTAGTCCAAGCAAAGTTTTATTTTTATGATAAACATGAGCAGGTCAGCCCTCCTCTTGCACAGCTAGAAATTTTATTTACTTCCAACTCTGCTTTGTTTCCCCTCCATGAGGCTGAGATTAAACTACTTCCAATACTGTCACGCTGCAACATAGGAGTAGGTAGCCTGCAAAGGCAGAAAATATTTTTACAACAGTTGAGGTAGGAATAATATTATTATTTTTTAAAGATTTTCTTCAGATAAAACTATATTTACTTTTTGGAAAAGGCAAATATAGATTATTAAAAAAAAATACAAAACAACCAATAAGTTAACTAGCTCCTAATATTCAGTCAGCTGCCAGGTGCAGTTAAGGCTACTTGTGTTAACTCTTCAAGTATCTTCCAACACACCAATCATTTTTTCACAAAACCTGTTTCCTTGCAGAACTGGATTCCTTTCTGAACACTTCAAACTGTGGACAGGTCCCCTTTACCAGAATAGGTTGAAGCAACCTTTCCCACATGCCGCACGTTACCACTCTTTGAAAGTTGACAGCAGAGCTTTTTATGTTTGTTCTCCTTAATCTGTAAGAGTACAAAGATCAGGTTTAGTGAAGGTGAGCTCTTTTTAAACTGCTTAAAATAACCTGCATCTTACAGATTGAAAGAGGTTATGGAAGACACAGATGAGCAGTTGTCTGGCTAAGATGAGGGGGTGTTACTCAGATGTGGAGTGGCAAGGCAATTGTCTGTCCCACTGGAAAAAGCTGCTTGCATGCCCACTCATCTGTTAACACCTCTGCTGGCAATTATCCAGTAGTTACTGGGGAAGAGACCATTTGTTTATTTAGAATGCAAAGACGGTCTTATGAAAAAGGATCTTAGGTATAACTCTCCAGCAGCTGAAGCAATTAAATATCGTTATATATGCTATAAGGGAAGTTTATGCAGAATGCAAATGTAAATTTTGGTAAGGTAATCTAATGTTAAAAAGAAATAGCCTATTTTAACGGAATAAAAATAAATACCTCGCTATAGAGATAATCCTTTAATGTTAAGCTTCATAGTTTAGTTTATTTCAGAATAGCTGTAATATATTAATGCAGGAAAGTTTGTGATTTATTCATAATGAACAATTCTGTTTGCTTCTAATTTTCAGGTCCCTATTAAAAAAAGAGAACAAAGAAAGAAACAAAGCAATTGTATCAAGTAATTACTTTTATTCAATTCCAATTATAATAATAACAGTGTTTAACGTGAACTTCCTAAAGGCCAATATGATTTAGTCATTACCTATTTAGAATACTTACTCAGCTATCTATTTATTGTTTTATGTTAAGCACAAATGATGTATGTTTGAACAAGAAAGTTTGTTTCTATTCTTTTACATATGGATGTCATTCCATTCAGAGCTCTAAGTCACAGTGAGATATTAAGAGTTTAGTCTTAAAGAGTAATGCTTGAGTGCAACTGCTGTGAATAGACAAATGGAGTGCTGCCTTCTTAAATTGAGAATTGTGTGTGCCTGGACTTAAAGGCCTAAGATTTGGGAGAGAACATTTGTTGGGTAATTTTGGGTAATGTTGTTGGGTAATTTTTTTCTAAGTAAATTGAGTTACTGGGAGTAGCTTCTGTCAAACTCTTACGCCTCAGCAAGAAAGGGGATCGTGGAAGTGCTAACTAACAGTTGGTAGTACCAGTAGCATTCATAAACTTGTGTCCAATTGGTATTGGTATCTTTCTGTGTTTTGGTAACTATTTATCAACTATTAGATAATTTCTTTGAGAGAGATGCCTAAGAATGGGTAGAATGATGGGAGATCCAGCTCCATTGATCTGTGCATAGAAGCCTGGAGTTTCATTCATCTGTGCTTGCATATGAGTTTCTTCTGTTGTCTCTTACCTTTTTCCCAGGTGTAGCTCTCTTATTTTACCTTTATATCACTCAGAGGTCCTACCTCTTGGCCTAGGGAGTATTTCAGGCTTCTGCTGTGAGCAATAGCTTCTTCTAGTTCCAGTCTCTAGAGGATCATCGTAGAGGCATAGAATGGTTTGGGTTGGAAGGGACCTTAAAGATCATCTAGTTCCAACCCCCATGCCATGGGCAGGGACACCTCCCATTAGAGCAGGTTGCCCAAAGCCTCATCCAGCCTGGCCTTGAACACTTCCAGGGATGGGGAATCCACGATTTCCCTGGGCAACCTGTTTCAGTGCCTCACTGTAAAGAATTTCTTTCTGGTATCTAACCTAAATCTCCCCTCTTCCGATTTAAAACTGTTGCCCCTTGTCATTTCACTACATTTCCTGGTAAAGAGTCCCTCTCCGGCTCTCCTATAGGCTTCCTTCAGATATTGAAAGGCTCTTATGACTTTTAAAATACAAGAAATAATTCCCTTGTTTTCCAGGGATAATCTGGAAAAATCAGGACCTCCATAATCACAAACAGTTTTGTCTGGCTAAAAGTTTTAAAACAAAACTTACTGAGTTTAACAAAGCTGAGGCTTGCAGCTTTATAAGAATTTATTGTGGTGGGTTTTTTTTCTCTTAGTAAAATGACTGACTCAAATGGCTTCACTACATCAGATTGCCCTGTTGCTTTAAGAAGTTTTTAGAAACATTTATGTTTGCCAAAGAAAAACAATAAACTAATTAACATTAACATGCATACAATTTCTTTTCAGTTAGATATCTTCCTCATTTTCAAAGATGGTATAGTTGAGCTGTCTTACACTGAAACCATCATTTTTCAAAGAAGAGCTCTGCTCCACTAATAAGCAGGAGTTTACCCCATCTGGATTTTCCTTCTGTGTTCTTCAGGTTCTGGAATTATGGGCAGATTGCCTGTGGATGAATGGTTTCTGAAATACACACTGCCCTGGGGAAAGAAAAGACCCTAAGGACCAAATAGAGTTAGGTTCACTACATGGTGGTAGCAGACACATCAGAGACTGAAATGCCATGTTCCTTAGGACCTAGCTGGAAGTGGAAGAAAAATGTACAGAAGTTAGGAATGTGCCTGGGGATCCTCTTTTTTGTTAGTAAAAAACTTGACTAGACAGTAAGAAAACTGTCATTTTTTAGAAAGTGTCTACTTTGTGGGCTATTTATGACAAATTTTTGCAGATTTGCTGCCATTAATAACATTAATCTACTATATCATGTAACATTGTTTCCTATTTCATATCTTAGAAAAAAATTGTCATGCAGTTCTGGTTTCTTCAGTAGCCATCAGAAAATAGGAACTGAAATGAGTCTGTAAGCAGTCCTTTTTGGGAAGGCTGTAGCTGAGTATTGGAGTAGTCAATGTCTCTTGGAGGTTTAGGTTGCAGTTTTCTCAATTAATTGGTGCTCAGCCTTTAAAGCATAGAAGACAGAATAAAGATTAGTGATGTGAAGAGTTTTTTACAACATACTGCTTTATTCTTTGTTCCTTTCTTGTTTTTTAAGTTTGTTTTTAAACACGATAGCTACCATTTTCATTCATTGCAGGCACCTGATACCTGGCCATTGTCATGCATATTTAATTTGGAAAGTGGGTGTAGCCAGCTCATTCTCTTAGAAAAGAATGGAAACCTTTGCTTGCAAGCATAAGCCATGATGTTCTGCAGCTGTTAAATATGTTACTACCCACTAGCATAAGAAAGCCTGCCCAGTAGTCTGTCTGATTGCTAAGGTGATAGAGATGTTCTCCAGCTCTTTCCAGTCCATTGACAGCCAAGGTAGCTTCAACAGTTTTCCCCACCATTTGAAGCTAGAATCTGTCATTTGACTGATGAAGAGGCGATGCAGGCGTGTTTTCTTTTTTTTTTTTTCTGGATAACAGCAGTAATGTTTGGCAAGAGCGAGGTGGCAAGCACATTGGGTGCTACAATAGCCTCTCCTGACACTGGAAATGGAATATTTCCTTCCTGTGCTCCAGAGTAGCCAGTGTTACTTGTATTGAAAGGATGATGTCTTTGACCTGATGCCAATGGAGAGAGCAAATTATCAGAGAAGAAATGTGCTAAATATATTTTACAAATCAGTATTAACAAAGTCCTCTCTTGAAAATAGAAACAGTCAACGTGAGACTTTTTCAGGTAGGAATGAAGGAGACATACCCTTAAATGCCTATGTTCTGTAGGATTTAAAACTTCTGTTCTACACCCTTTTACTTTGAAAGGTGCACTTTTCGTATGAAGTTAGACTTAATTAAGGTCTTTGTGGCTTACAATGAGAGGTCAAATAATTGGCTTTTCTTAACAAATATAAGCAATTTTAATTACAGAGTTCAAAGAGCAAGGAATTTGCCGGAGTTATTTACTTAATGTAAGGAAGATGTAGGGTGAAATATTGAAATTTCTTAAAATACTTTGGTTACTGAATGTGTAACGAGAAATGGTAGGAACTAGCCATATGATTCATATATGCAGTGAAGGCTGTAAATATATTTGTGTATGACTGTGTGTTTTTCACTGAATTTTCACTGAATTTCTAGAATTGGAAGGGACCGTAGAGATCATCC
>JAOXNG010000012.1:74696826-74707193 GCA_028566535.1 Scolopax minor
CTGTGACTGCAGGGGGGTCAGACTAGATGACCTTTGAAAGTCCCTTCCGTCCCAGATGATTCTATGATTCTATGATTTTAAACAGTATGGTCAGAATGAACTACTTACCCTGCTGTGCTATGAAAGACAAGATGGCAAAAGTAGTTTTAGTAGTCCATGACTTAAAATTTCAACACGTGCTCATTCTCCATTTGATTTTTTCTTTGATGAGAAAGAGGAATTGCCTCCCTGGTAACTGTAAAGTGTCCATACCATTTATTCTCTAAATATTTTTTTTTCAGTGTTAATTTTGCATACACAACACAGCCTACTAGATTTTATAAATGCATATTCATAAGAATAATTTTATTTCTCTCTTCTACTCTTTTAATGTCTTGGTTTGCTAGTTTGCTGGGTTTGCTGGTTAGTCTTTTTTTTTGTTTTTCTTGCAATTCTACTTACGTAGATGTGCCCCAGTAACCCAAGCATTTCCTGATTCCTCTGGTGGTGTTAATGTTGGAGTGCAGCAGAAAGTGGATGATAAGGTTGAAAAAGAGACACTAACTGAATGACTTTTACTTTTTAAGTTATGCTTAAAAAATTAATGTACTAAAAATACAAATGGGAAGATTATCTACTGACCACATTGAATGATCTCAGTAACCTGCTGAATTTTATGTAGTTACTAGTGCTAGCACTTTCACTTTGCTAGATAGCACAGAAGTTCAGCACATTTATATTAAAAAGTTTTATACATATTATTTCAAACTGTATAGGCATTTGCTTCTTACACAGGAAAACTAATATTTAGAGAAATACAGCTTGTTCAGGAAGAAAATAGCCCAGCTCTGAATTACAGACACAATCTTAGCCCTTTATTTTCCCCCTGACACACAAGGTCACAGAAGCCCAACAGTTTTTAGTTCCCAGTCTGTGAAATCCAAACCACTTGAAGGTGAGTATTTCAAAAATAGATATAAAGCTTTACTAATATGTCACACTAACCCTCAATCATATTTTGCAAAGTGTACACTTCTTGTGTGCATTAATAGTAAACATCTTTGATCAAGATAATCATGTGTGCAAAAGTTCCAACTGTAATTTATTCTTGCAGAATGATCTACATTTAAAATCAGGTCAACGTGTAGGCATGTAGTAACGCATGCTCATAGGCACACATACATAGAGTTTTATCCTAATCTACATTTAAAATTCCTTTTGTTATTCAGGGTTAAATGGGCTTTGAACTGAGAAGGCAATCTTCAAATGTTGATGTTGGGCCAATAGTTGACACACCTGTATGAAAGATGTATTTCATCAGCATCTCTAAGAAAAGATTGGAGCTGCATCTGGTCGACTAATAAAACAGAATACATTCATGATCTAAGACAGGCAGGCTGGCCTTGCAGTAAAGCTACTTTATGAGGTAAAATTGAACTAAAATCTGGAAACTGTTTATAGTACAGAAGGACTGGAGTTCAAGGTACCAAAAATAAACATCAGTACCAGACAGTTTAGCACAAACACTGTGAGTAAATCCATGCCAAACAACTAACAACTACCCTCCTGAAAGTTTAACCTGTTATGCAAAATATGTATTCCCAACCCATCAAACAGCAGTCAATGAACTGCCCATGTTTTGGTGATTTTCCTATTAATTTTTTTAGTAGGCTTCTTAGCTGCTTGATATACTTTTGTATTAAGGATCAGTGAGCAAAATTGAGAGACAGACTGATCCAATACTTCATCTCAGACAAGAACCACTTACATGATCCAAAGCCCCCTGAATATGTCAACAGAAATGATCCTGTTCATCTCAACAAGTGCTGAATCCAGCTTTCTTGAAAATTCTTCAGTTCTGTATTTATGGTAGTAAAAGAGAAAAATGACCAGCTTAAGCCAGAGGGAAAGGATATATTAGCGTCTTTTCAGAAGAGAGCAAAAAGCAGCAGCTTACTTCATTGCACTTTTCTACTTACTACAGAGTGCTAGACAGTACACAGCAATATACAATGGTCACACTTCTGCTTTTACAACACCAAATTATCTAAAGTGCTTTGTGGTTTACCTAAGCGTGAAACAGATTTTTGTGGTCACTGTTATGAAAAATCCCAAAGCAACTGAAAAACTGTCTGACAGTTTTTGCCTGTGATAGCCTTTGCCCCTACCCCAATATTCCCCCTCTAAAGAAATGACAGGTCTCAGCTGATGATGTACTTTCTGAAAGTTGATACTCCAGTGGCCAGGCCAGGCTTCTGCTCAGTGAAATACAAGTATAAATGAAGTGCAGAAAGCCTACATGGGAAATATATGTTTAGCAAACGAGAAAAGCAAACTCATTTACTAAATGTCAATCAAATAGAAAGTTGGTGAAACCCATTTCCACAATATTAGATAGTTGCTCTTAGTGACAACACGTCTGTAAGTGTTACATATCTCAGACACTAGTGCATTTATTTAAAAAGTGCAAACACTGGCAGTCCACAGGTTATTTAGCTCATTGGATCGTGCCCCTATTTCTTACACTTAAACAAATGGCTTTGTGCTTTGGTACCTGCTGTTCATTGGTACTGACTGCTGCTTTATGGTCTTAGAGCTGATAACAAGTGGTTCAGCAGCTCCCTCGCACAAGAGCTCTAGTCATTAAAATTTTGTGACTCTTACAAGGCTAATCTAATGTGAAGGACCTCAGGTTTTCCTATGTGGTACTTTCTTCCTATCATATTCCTGTGACTTCATGCATTTAAATAAATCATCCACATTTAGTGACAGAAATGCACTAATGATTCTGCTCCTTTCTGATCTGGAAGCTGAGCCATGACAATTTATACTAGCTGAGATACTGCCTCACACTTCTGAAGTTCCCAAAAATGTTGTGCAAAGTTTATTTGCTTTTGATACATGGAGATCATACTCAACTCTAACAACAGCATCCTTGTCCACATCCTGAGTTGTCAAGATTGTACATCTGCAATCTGTACTTATGTTAATATATGTTTTAATGGAAATTTATGGTATGCCAGCATCCAAACTTGCCCTTAAGGTTGATGACTGAAAACTTTGAACAATCAGATGAAAATAAATTGTAGACTCAGTGAATTGTTTCTGATTTCTGTTTTGTAAACAAAGCAAAACATGATAGGCACCACAGAAATGTTAACAACATTTCAAATAAAGGTATTGGGAGCTTGGACTAAAATGTCTGGCTATGTAGCCTTTTGAAGCTAGATACTGAAGTAATTTCTGCATTATACTGATCTTAATTTTCTTTGGAAACAAAGTGTCATGGTTTAACCCCAGCAGCTAGGAACACGCAGCCCCTCATAAAATTCTCCCACTTCTCCCAGAAGGGCAGAGAGAAGAGGGAGAAAAGGAAGGGAAAAGAAAAAGCAAAACAAAACAAAACAAAACAAAACCAACCAGAGATCTCATGGGTTGAGATAAAGACATTTTAATAGGATAATAACAGAAAATAATAACAACATCGAGACAAGTCACTCTCACCATTTGGTGAATTGGTACTTTCCTGAGCATCAATCGTGAGTACCCGTCCCCCAGTTAACCCCATTTATATACCAAGCACAATGTCTATGGTACAGAATATTCCATTGCCCATTCCACCATTCTGTATAGGCTCCTTCTAAGCTTTTGTGAGAAACTGAAAAAAGTTATTGAAAATATAAAAACACCTGGCAACAACTAAAACAATATGCATTATTTACATTCCTTTCATACCACATCTGAAATGCAGCAACCACTAAAAAGGAAATTAAGTCTGTCCTAGATGAAGCCAGGCCACAAAGGAAGATGAGAAATCATCAGGAATATTAGAAATCTCTTTTTATTTCCTGCTGCTATAAAGATGCTATTTTTAGAGAGTTTCTGAATTTATAAAATAATAAAGATATGAAGTGAAGGGGGGACTATTTTTTTAATTACTATATTTTCTTAGTGAAAGGAAACAAAACAAGTGGCTTTAGATGCACTGTAACAGTTCTGTAGTATAATTAAAGGTCAGCAATACCCAGGTGAAATTAAACACAGTTATTACAAATTTATTTTAAAAACCCACAAAAATGTTCAGTTTCTTCTCTGCTTCAGTCTACAGGACATGAGTACAAGCAGTTTTGCCTTCTGAAGTTTGGAAATATAACATCAAGGTCAGTTTACACTTTGTTTTACATATGTTTATGTAGACACGTAATTTGAGTAAGTGTCTTCGAAAGTTTTTATAAATTTAAATCAATATTACATTACTGTTATAATGAACAAAAAAAAGCAACAGGAAGTCAATAGAAAAATAATAAGTAAGTTAAACTTAAATTTTTGTTTTAATTAGGTAATTTTAACATTCACTTCGGCACTTTTTATAAATATTGACCCAAATGTTCAAGTTCTGGAACAAAGACTATGGGTAAACAATCATCTCTTTCAGATATCTCAACTTCCAGCAAAATGCCTTGTTACTATTAGCAAGTTTGTTGCAGGCATCAGCTTCAGCCAGAAATTAAAGTCTTTTATTACTCTCCTTCTCATACAACTTCACATTTTCTAGACAATGAAAGCTAAAAATTGCACTGTCTTTGGAACTGAAAATATCTTTGTATTTATGAGAAAATGATAGAAGTGGCCTATGCAGTTCTTTCATATGCTGATATTGCCCTAAAACCATAATTATTACCAAATTAAGCTAGAAAAATTACATCAGCAAGACTGTCTGATCACACATATTCAGCTTTCTGCTTACTCTCTTAACTGTCAGGTATCCTCTGTACTTCAGAAATTGTCCAAATCCCAGCTAAGCTTATAGTTTAAACACAGGTAAGAAGCAGCACAGCCTTTAAAATTTACATCCTAAATTTAAGGCACTCGTTTCAATGTTCGTCTGTTACCCTATTGCAGCAAGATCAGATCTGGCCAAGAAGTCTGGGCACAAAATTGGAACCTACCATTAAATAATCAGAAATACCTTTCCCCAAAATTCTCTTGTTCCTCACTTTAAATCAGCTTCTTTACCAGCTCCACAGCAATTTTAGCTGTGTCTACATTACAAAGTAGTGTAGTGCAACAGAGCTAGGGGTGTTGGAGAAACAATTAGTGCTGATGATCTAAAATCAGTACTCCATAGATATGGGGATGGGAGGATGAAGAAGAGTGGGAAGGGTAGTTCAGACTATCTCCAGACTGTCTACAGGGAAGGAATGCTCACCAGCACTTGAAGGTCACCAAGTTCACTCCAGCAGTGCCACTTTTGCTTTACATCCACACAGAAGGCGAGCACAGATTGAGCACTCCCAGATTGTTCTGTGAAGCAAACTAGAGTCTAGCAAGTGGAAACTGACTTCAGCAGAGTGCTCCCTGGCAAAGCCGAATTGCTAATGTAGATCTACCCCTAGGAACAGTTTACCAAACTCTGAACCACTCAACAACTCGAAGCTGGATGTCAGGGACATCAAAACTCTCCAGACTGGAAGCATCTGGAAGAGCTCCACTACTGGCTCAGAAGCTGAGTAAACACATGAACTCTGTCTTAAGAACAACCTAATGAGTCCACCAGAGAGATGCAGTAGTTCAGGGCAGAGCTATACTAACAGTTAAAAATGCTTACAGACTGAAGATTCTTTCTGATTGACTGAATTAGGTATGTAACTGTCAGTATTCACCCATGTTGAGGCATCCTAAGAGATGCATGTAGGAAAAAATCAACCACTGCAAAAATGATAAAAAGAGTATACATACATATATACTGACAGGCTCCCTACACAGTAACTCAGAGGCCTTTACCATTTAGTGTTCGTTTGTCATAATTATTATTTCTTAGCGCTGCTCAGGTGGATACTGTATTGCCCCTGAAAATAAATAACAGAAAAGCTCTAGCTAAGGTTTTAAAATAAAATATGCAATCTGAAAATTCAAGATGCTAACAGCATAGCCCAGGCAATCACTTACTTATTTTTCAATCTATTCCAAAGGCTTTAAGAATTGGATACTCTGAATTTCCTGAAAATTAAAGAGGTGTCTCTCTGGCCTTCTTCTCCTACTCCAAATTACTTATAGCTTCCCACACTGAGAACTCCAAACAGTGCACTGTTTCTCTAACAGTAGTAGACCAAAATCTATGAAGTCTGTTTCTCAGATATCATTTTTTATATCTTGGGATATAAAAAGTCTTTCTGCTTGTGACAGGAACTATCCTCTCTTCTTGAGGATGTGGTGCTTGTTCTTCATCTGCTTTGGTTTCCCAAGAATATATTTATCTTAGAATTGAAAATCCTTGGGAAAATAATCTGGCTTTTTTAGCCTTTAAATGTGAGCCATTCCCATAACAGGAGTACAAACAGAAGGGTGACTATTTTGAGGATCTATAGGAATGTGATATTTCAAAAGATATTTCAAAAAAGTGAGGAAGTCAGTAGTTCTTGGCCAGTCATTACATTGGAACAAAGCTCTACTAATGAAAATTCAAAAGGAAATAATTGGAAGAAATCAAAGCAGAGACACCACAATCTCTTACACTGTGGAGGAACTCCCATGGGAGGCCATCACTGCCTCTGGAGGCCTCAGCTCTATCTCTTCAGGTGGGAGAGGAAATTATTTTTGTAAAAACAGGGCTGAAGCATTAACACAGCCTCCAAAGTACAACAAAAGGAACAGCTATAAGCTGGCATTTGTACAAATACTCATAATGGTCAAAAGCATAGAAAGATAAATGTTGACCTTTATATAGTTTCATTTGCTGCCTTTCATCACCATATTACAGAAAAATGTATATATTTTGGTGTATTTAAGAAGACTATTAATATCAGCTGAGCTAATCACAACAAGAGAGAAAAGTGTTACTGTACAAATACTAATCATGATGAATTAGCTAATGCCTCAAGCCAGTAGGACAAATCATCAATTGTATACCAACTAGAAGCACCACAGAAAACTCAAACTTTAGAATTAAGTTTTAAGAATTAAAATACTTTCTCATTTGTTTATTTTGTCAGTTAGCAAAAGAAAAATTAAAAAAGAAAAGATTTATGGGAAAAACATTGCTTCTACTGCAGATTTGTAAGAGAGTACTGTGTCATTTGGAGTTGTATTTTCTCTATGGACAGAACTCTCCAAACTGATTTAGCCAGTAGAATTAGGAAATTTCTGTTCCACGGTAAAGTATCTAGGCCTAAGTGACCTAAAAGTTAAACTGATCTGAAAAATAATTTTTAAATTTTTAAATAAAATAATTTTTAAATAAAAATAAATATCACAGCCATAAAAATATATTTTAGAATAATGAAGTGAGAGACTGATCAAAATAAATATACAATTACAATGAGTAAGAAACCTGTTTGAAAGTAGATTCCTCCACATGACATTGCTTTCAGCTTCACAATACATTTTGCCAGACACATGGATTTCACTGTGAGACAACAATACTGTCTTCAATAATTTACTTCTGTTTATTCTGGATCTGTAGCTGCAATGATTGTAAAGCCAACAACGCAACTGTGTTTTGTGTGTTGTTTCTGAAAATCCCTTGGATTTATTCATCATTTTAATGTTATTTGACAAAGGCGTAGATTGAAGCCACTGAAATCATTACTGCATAACACCTATGAAATTAAAAAAAACCCAGTTATTTTCTAAAATAGCAAAGCAACTTTACAAAAAGTACTCAGAAAGCTATGTTACTACCTGGATTTTATCCATTATGTCCTGACCTCTTCAGAAGTAAAAAAATAACATGGTCCTCTCTCCTGCACCAGTGATTCATTAAGGGTAAAAATAACTGAAGAACAAAAGAATGCTTTAATCCTTGGTGCAGTTAGAAGAACCCACATGACAGAAGCCTTGATTAGTCTTATCTAACTTTGAAAGGGGGTAACTAAGATAATCAGGGAGTCATCCTAACTTCTGATAATCTGAGGAAAAAGAAATATTCCTCCCCGAGTCAGCTGGAGTGCGAATGAGGTGAATCAGCTCTGTAAATTTCTCAGGAAAACTTTCAACTTCACTTTGGTGTCTCATGCTATGTGAAATGAATTCCTGCTTGACCATAGCTGAAATTCTTTCTGACATCTCCGTATGGACATCTAGATGTTAGCCAAAAGATGTTTTCCAAAAGTTTCCACAAACCCCCTCTACTTCCTTCCACAACCTACAAATACCATCAAATTATAAACACAATCCTTACAACATTTTCAGTGTTTCTTAGTCTCTCATTTTTTAAAATCCAGGCTACATTAGACTACAGAATGACTTGTTTTCACAGACAAGAGCCAAGACAATTCTGGCTGACCTAAAGGATGCCACTGACAGCCATGAAATTTCTAAGTCCAAGTATATTCCTAGTATTTGTCCTTTCATGCCCTAAGAGCACATTTAACAAAAACAAACAATTTGTTGCTGTATAACACATCATAGTTTAAATACTGTACGTAAAAGAAGCCTATACCTGGAGATGATAATTGCATTTAAAACAAAGCTAATAACTCTACACAACACAAACTAAAGCATCACAAATGGCCTCTGCTTTCCAGACATTTTTCTCAAGTCTTCTAAAAAAAAGTCTAGTTATCTCTTAAAAAAAAATAATCCACTGCCATGGAAGCACTCTGACAGCGTCATAATTAGTTACTTGCTTATTTCAAGCTTTTGTTCCCCTATAAGCTTTTTTTTCCAGTTTCAGATACAAAAAACTATCTATATTATGATGACTTCTAAAGAAGTTAATCATTATCATGTACTTCAGAAAGTCATGTCAATTCTGTAATACATAAAAGATAAAAAAATAGGGGGCAAAGACTTCATAGATTTGCAGTGCTTATTGCTTGGGGAATACTCAAAAGTCACCTAAGAAAGCAGACAATCAAATAAACATTATTTCAGCTTGTGAAAATGTAAAGCCTTACTTTACTTTCCAACAAAATGGTGAAACTAAAGGCATTGCGCCTGATGTAGCCGCTGCATTCAAAATGTTACTTCAAGAGGAAAATGTACAGCTATTACACTCATCAAAGCAAAGACAAGAATCGTCTTGCGAAGCTAACACAGGAAACCTCATTTGAAAAGCCAACTACTGTTGGAAAGTTTTACATGAAAACTGAGCATTCTGCCCCTATTATATATTCTTGACTGAAAAAGCTCACTACAGATGACACTTTTAAACCATGATAAAGCTACACATTTGCTCGTTCTACAGTGAGATTTCTGAATAGGCTGTAACATAAGACAGGAAATATTTAGGCCATTTTAATGTCTGTAAAAGGGCAAATGATTTTATGCAATATTCTTCTCCTGCCAACTGATATTTTAAAGATAAGAGTCTGTTAAATTTCAGCAAGCACATATTTTAATGATACATATTGAATATACCAAAGATATATCCTCAATTCTCTTTATGCAACTCATTACGTTGTGAGCATAATGCCTCAGAACAAGCCCTCATTTGAATAAAAGGGAGCTTCAGTAAGGAAGGATCCATTTGCACATCCAACTACGTACTGTGTTTCTGATTTTAAGCATGTGCCTTAGTGGAACTGACATGCTCGAAGACAAGCACCAGCTGGAATACCATACTGGACCAAAGATGAAAGCCATAAGGGTGAAGGCATCACCCTGACTGGCAGAATTTGCTCTGCAAAGTACAGACAAGCAGTAGCATATTGCAAGTTACTATTCATCATCAATTATTTTGCTCAGGCAAATGGTTTATCATTTCAATTGTGCTCATACTTCTTTGATTAGAATTTATACTACACCAGCTAATAGTGTGTTAGTCAAATGTATACATATATACATTTCCTTTCTCCCTGCCCATAGAACATAAGACACCTATTCATCAGCACTTGTAGGAGGACCACGTAAATATGAGTAGGGCTACAAACTGCTCCTAGGTGCTAAAAGCAAAATCAGTCATGAGCAAATTGTGTCAGTGCAAGAGCCAGAGAAACCAGGGCAAACAGGAGCTGCACAAATTATGAATGAGTCATCACAATCAATAGAGGACCAAAAAAGGAAGCTTTGCTGATGGTTAGGGAAGGAGTTCAAGTGGTGAGCAGACTGCTTAAAAAGTGGAAATAGTACTTATTATGACTGTATCAAACAGAATTCAGAATGCACGAATTGAAGTATCTTAGCTCCGTAAAACAAACAGTTCATGCTCTAATAAGAACTTTATGATATGCCCAGTGCACCTCCATTCCACAGAAATAAGTAGCTAGCCTAGGTTATTCATGAATGCTGTTAAGGCCACTGAAGAACTGAAGGATCTTGCTTTGAAAAGGTTAACTAATGTGACTTGAATAAGATTTTGACCACAATGCTTGTACTTCCCATGCAGCCAGCATTGCAGACCCAAACTCTTCTTGGTTCTGTACAGGATGTGGTATCTTTGTATGTTT
>JAOXNG010000012.1:74712674-74723671 GCA_028566535.1 Scolopax minor
AGAACCAAAAGCAAACCAACCAACCACCCAAACAAAGAAGCAAAACCCCACACCACACCCAAAACAACACCAACCCAACACTAAACCATATCCCCGAGCACCATGTCAACTTGTCTCTTGAATAGCTCCAGGGAAGGTGCCTCAACCACTTCCCTGGGCAACCCATTCCTTTCACTTTACTATATATTTTCTCCAGTATTTACATTAAACAAATAATATTAGGTGAGAGTACTGGAATGGATCACCCTATCCATGGCAAGAGTCATGCTGGTTTATTATCTCAGAAAATAAACTTATCTTTTTAGTATGTCTTTTACTTTTTATTATGAAATATGGTCTTGATAGAATTCCTGTTTACATCTCCTTCCTAACGTCATTTTATAATTCTTAATTATGCAATCCACAATTCAATAGGAAGCTTTCTCGTGTGTTTTAACACTGTTGAACAAAAGAAATCTTTGCTGCTTTAGTTGGGTGCTCTAGGTGCTAACACAACAATAAATTATTAGTAGCCTATCTCAATGTTACCAATGCTTCTGTATTTAAAAACCTCCTAGAATGGCATAGCAGAGCTCTGCTTTGTGAGATGAGATCTCCTCTTACAGATTTTTTTTCCTGTAACTTCTATAATCATCACTTCTTTTTATTAAACATATTGTAATATGTGAAGAAGCTGTTGCCGTCTTGGTTTGGCTTTTTTTTTTTCCCCAGAAAGTTTAGTGGGTAGAGAAAAGGAAAAACAAAAGAACAACTGTATCTGGATACCATATTGGAAGGTCTGAGATTTGAGAAAACCGATGGCTGGATCAACTAAAACAATCTGCCAGGCAGCCACAATACTACAACAAAACTAGTCCTTCATTACAGTAAGAACAAACAAATTCAGGGTATTACAACAAGCCTAGAGAAAAAAGGTCATAAAGCTTAGAGTTCAATGTGAAGGAAAAGGAAAAACAGCAACTGTTTTGTACCCATGCAAACTTCCTCATAAAAAACTTAATTTTTGCTTCAAGATGTTTGTGCCAACAAAGAATTTGCTTACTTGGGACCTGTTGAAGTAATTGACTTGGATGATTCTGCAATTTATCATATGAACCCAATTTATCATATGAACTGTCATCATATGACAGTCTCAACAGCCTTCAAACTGTCTAGTGCATGTGTGCAAGGATTTCCACATACCACATTCCACACAGAACAGTTCAGTTTTAAAGCTTAAAACTGGCCTGATTTGTAAGTCTGCAAATGCTCCCATCCCAGAGATCTCCAATTCCCAAAGTGATAAATACGTATATTCACTTCACCTCATTGTTACTCAAATTACTGAGTTCATCATACAGTACCATAAATTTATGGCAGATTGGCTCAATTTGAAAAATTTTCCAAAATGTACCATTTTTAGAGTTACAGATCGTTAAGCTTTTTCAGCTCCTACCTGGCCCTCCTGGCCTGTCTCTTTAATTTAGATAAAATCTATTCTATGTATATTAATGGTTTCTATAGCAAAGCAATAGGTAAAGGACAAGACAAGTTGCCCCAAAATTTTTCCCAAAGTTCCATCACTTACTTGTGTGGCACCTCCAAAATGCATTACTCCAGAATACAGTAGAGGTCTAACCACAGCTTCTCCTGTAGTAAGCTTGCTAAGTGCTAGACTCTGCCAGCAAAAGCAAACTAGGTAGTCACAGAAATTAAATAGAAGAAAAAAGCTTTCCTAATAGAAGAGACAGAAGCCTGTTTACCAATATGAGCACGCAGGTGGATCACTCACCATTTGCGGTGGGCTAGCCCTTTCTTTCTCCCCCTCTGCACAGCAGGTCAGTCTCTGAGGAGGCCAGAGTTCTGCTTTCAAGACTAGCAGATTGTGGTAGCTTCTCTATATGCTTGGGATGGGGGTTCTCTTTTACCATTCATCTTTTGTAACAATTTACATTTAGCTTTTTTGATTTGGCAGTTCATTGCACTGTCTTCACCATCACCCTGCAAAAATGAAGGTGATTTCAACAAAGCGAAAAGCAGTCAAAAAAGCAGGCCTATTTTATGTCTCAGACTGCTTTTCTGCACAGAATTGCTTTGGTATTGTTGCCTTAAAACACTTCATGCCTCAGGGCTGCTGTTGTCTGAAGTATTTTCTCATATGATCAATTATATATATATATATCCTCAACAGAAAAATCCCATTGGACTGAGAAATGTAGTATTTATAATTTTAAGACACTGTACTGTTATTAAGCATTTAAAAAAATTATTTTCCTCTTAAAACTGTTGCTGTTGATTGCATTCTCCCCTTTTCACTTTGCTTCTTACTCATGCTTCAATATAGCTGCAGTTCCCAACATGTTCTTCAATGCAATTACCTCATAAACAGAAACCACAATTAAATTATATGTTTCCTGCAGGTAACACTGGGCGAAATTAATATATACCGAACTCTGATGAGATACATACCTTTCTGCTGAATTCAAAGAATCTTAGAACTCAGCAGGGAGCACACCAATAATTTCAAAAGAAGCCTGCGTATTGCATAAACTGTAAAGTTAAGCACATGGCAAACATGAATCTACATCTTTTCTCTAGAGGCTGAGGCTCAGGCAGTATCCTCATGTGACATTAATGTTTCTGTCCTTCAAAGACCTTGCCAATATCTTCAGGCAAGAATGAGGAAATAAAGATCTAATAGTATCAATTATTTCTTTTTTAATGGGCAAAAACATGTGTGGGTAAACAATAAACCTTACGATATATTGTAAAGAAAAAGGAAGCTTTCTCTAATTGATCTTAAAGGCAATAACTAAGTGCCTGTGTATTGAAAGGTGATTATTCCTTCACATGTTAATCAACTCAACTGAAAATGCATGGGGTTTTTTTCTCCTCTAGGCCCCTAAGTAGTTTTTTTTTTAGTATCTACACACCCTGTTAGCTGCCTGTTACAATGCTTTACCATATGTTAGATGTTTTAAATGTTTGCTACACAGAGAGTTCCTGCAGTTTGTTAACATTTCCAACCAAGATATTAAGGTCTGTTAACAGGCTTTTAATGATATTTGGAACATGTAAAAGATGGTAAATGAAATGAATACCTCATAGTTAAGACACAGAACAACTTCTTCTGTTGCAGTGTTTTTAAACTGTAGTTAATTAAAACTAAATAGTTGGATTAGAGTCTTAAAAAAATGTAAGAATATGACTGTCACTGAAGGAGGTCACCAGATAAAAGTTTTGAACAACCCATTGTACAACTCATTTACCAGATATGACTGTTCATCCCCTTAACATAAAATGTGGAGTCTTTACTCGTTAGCTGAAACTATTCTCTGAAAACAGCATTCCTGCTCAATATTGAATTAAGCTTTTCCTGAAGAAGCATGTTATATCAGGAAGGGAACAGAATCTAACAATCTGCTTTTTATTGACACACAATACACCTGCCTCTCAGTAAGACCTTCACCAAAGTCTCAAAGCACCTGCAGTATGAGCAATTAAAGAAAGATTTACCTTTGATTCAATTTTGCCTATTCATAAGAAGTTTGTATAGGAAAGTGTACCTTTAACATAGAACACACTTGACCTTTTCAAAGCACCAAAAAGGGAAGATATTACTTGCTGCAAATGCGTGAAGAACTCACAGGTTGAATATCCATAAAAGTTTGTGTTGTCCTCTCTAACTTATGTAAATCCTTTTACACTACCAATAAATTTAACATCTGCTAGGCTAGGCCTAGTAGGTGCATAATCAACATATGGACCATGAGTTCAAAGACTCCTCACTGATACTATCAACATTTCTTCAGACATCACTGAGATCTATGAACAGGCCGAGGAAACATTTTGTAATCTTACTAAGTCCAGTAGGCTACAATCGAATTAATCTACTCAGGAAGAAACAATGAACAGTTAAAAGCAGGCAGACTGCAGAATTGTCAGATGTTTAGGTAAAAGATGCCTGACAGATACATGTGGGTAGGGTAACTGTCAAAATGAATTTAACTCAGAATCTTCCTTAAAAAAAGATCAAGGCAATTCAAGCTAAAAGAGAATATAATCTATGATTCTGTGATCCATAATTAGTTCAACAGTACAAACAGACTGAGTTGTTGTCCAGTCATATAGTAGGCAAGAAATTATATACAAGATCCGGGTATTATCTGTCCACAACAGCTGTCCAATTATCTCATTTGTCTCAGACAGTACAAAAAGTTAGAGTTTTCTTCAGGTTAATGGAAGATCCTTCAGAAATGGTTGAAAGGCATTAATAGAATCATAGAATGGTTTCGGTTGGAAGAGATCTTAAAGATTAAGTTCAAACCCCTCTGCCATGGGCAGGGACGCTTCCACATTAGTGAAAGACACCACTTATTAAGAACACCACTAATGTGTGACTTACTTATCTCTAGATGGACTTCACAACCTTCACAACCTTCAGTCAGTTTTCATTTTACCTCACTGTTTATTTATCTATGCTGTACTTCATCAGTTTGTCCATGAGAATGTTATGCAAGACAGCTTTGATAATACCAAGGTAAATACCAACCACTCTTATGTCCTTGTCCATCAAACAAGTCATTTTGTCACAGAAGGCCATTAGATGGTTCCGGCATGCTTTCTGCTTTGTAAATCCAAGCTGACTACTCCTAATCACCCTCTTAATATGTTTGGAGTACCTTGGCCTTTTCCATGTCCTTCGTCATCAACTCTCCTGTCTCTTTTCCCAGTGTGCCCACATTTATCCTAGTCTTTGGTTTTACCACTGATACACTTGTAAAAACTTTTCTTGTTGTCCTTATGTCCTTGTTGTCCCTTGCCATATTTAACTGCACATGGGCTTTTCCTTTCTTAGCCTCATCCCTGCACATTCACACAGTATCTGAGTTATTCCACCTTTGTGCCCAGATCCTTCTTCCATCTCTTCTGTGCTTTCATCTGATGTTTGAGTTTTGTCATAAGCAATTTGTTTGCGCATGTAGGCCTCCTGGCAACTTTTCTTGACTATATATTATTACCTCATAACAAGAAGAAAAAAAAAATGCAAAATGAAATCCATACTATAGATTCTGCTACTTCATGCAGTCACAGCAAACTTGCATGTCAGCTACAGTGCATGAAGATGAATTACATGTGAAAAGGAATTGCTTTTGTCTTGCTTTTGTTCGCTTTGTAAAACAGAATCTGCCTCTGATAAATTACAGTTCTTAGCCTAAATTCTCAGCTGGTATTTATTCACTTACACAGCTCCACTGAAGACAAGGCAACTACTCTCATTTGTACTTGCTGAAAATACAGGTCATTAGAATCTTCTTTACTATAGTACTTATTAAGTCTGAATGTCAATTATTTCTTTCCTAATAAGAAATTAAGCTTATCTTAATATACTAAATTCTTACCTGGTATACTTACTCATTTGTTTAATAGTTACTGTCTCTGAAAAGTAATTTTCTGAAAAATTCTCTCATGTTTCAAAGTAAACAGGTGAAGAACTAGTGAAAATAGCTGAATTACTGCTACACCACCACTGTCTCCATACTATGGGCAACTGAAAATGATAAGTTTATATGCTACAGGAAATGCTTGCTGGATAAATCCCATACTGCCACTGAAATGTTGAACACAGAAAGATAATCTAATGAACAATCAGTACTCGATATTTCTCACACTATTAAAACCAAAAAATGAGTTTTTAGCACAGAACAATGAGGTAAACCACATCTCTTACAAAAGAGATATAAGACAGTTTCATTGTGTCAACACAGAGGAAACAAATGCAAACAAATTAACCATTGAAGTCTCCTTAGACTTTAAATATTTTTAGTGCCTCCTAAAAGGCTATTTCTTACAGTTATTTGTCACAGTTATAAAATATGAGATGTCTTTTCTGAATAAAGTTTGTTCAGGGAATATTACTATCTCCATTTCTCAAGCAAAAAAGCCTCTATTTTTACATGGATGCTCATTGCAACACTCAAAATGCTAAATTCCTTTTTTTTTTTTTGTCAAACAATGAAATAAAAAATATACAATCCAGCAATCAAATTCAGTCAGACAATCAAATAAAAAATATTTTTATTGAGATTGAAAAAGCAAAAAACAAGATGAAAACTACCAACAAAAGCTAAGTACAAGTAGTTAAACCAATCTGAAAAGCCTGAGGAAATGAGGAAAAAAGGAAGAAAGTATTGCCTCTCTAGGATGACAAGATTAACATAAAGACCAAGTGACAGACATATCCCATCAGGGCCAAATCTGGAAAGCCTTCCAAATACCAAGAATATGGTGATTGTAGGAGCTCAAGAAGCTCTAAATCTTTGTAAACATAGAAGTGCTACACAGGTTCCAAAGGATGAAGCTTTATTAATTACACATATCTGATATTACTGACTGACTTCTGAAATAAAGATTTCCAGTTTCTTCAAAATTACTATTAAGTGAAAATTGAAAATTTCAAGAATGTGAGTTAATTACACTGGTTCAATGCATTTATTAAAAAGAAAACACTGACCCAATCTTAAAATATGAGTTAGAAAATTCAGATTTTTTTAATGCTTCTCCTGTTTAATGGCAGTAAGGTTATAGAAGATTGGAAAAGGGAAATTATAATGCCTATATTTGGAAAGATAAAAGAAAAACACAGAATTATAGAAAAGGCATCTTATTTTTAAATTTAGGAAAGCTTATGGAACAAATATCAGATCATCAATAAACGTCTGAAATGTAAGAAGCAACTAAAACTAAATATGGATGCATGAAAGCCAAATGGTATTCACTCTTTTGTGTGATAAGGTAAAAGATCTATTTAAAAATAGTAACTCAGAGAATGCATATATCTTGATCTTAAGTAAGAATTTTGACAACACCTCACACGACATTCTCATATGCAAATTAAGGAAATGTAATATAGATAGAACAATTATGTTTTATGGCCTGTAGCTCCCTCTTGTAATGTAGAGTTTGAGTGTAATTCATCAAGGGATCTACCTTGCGTCTGGTTATGTGTAGTGTTTCAATTAATGACTTGGCTGGTGAAATAAACACTATACACATTAAATTTGCAGTTGACGAAAAAGTTGTGATGATTTGCAAGTGTGTTGAAGATCAAGATCAGAATTCATAATCACCTTACCCTGTTTTTTTCCCCCAACAAATGGTCTGAGAGAAAGTATGAATCAATAAAGACAATGCAAGGTACTAGACCTGAGCAGAAATAATCCTCTGCTCAAATACAGAGTGAAAACAACATTTCTTCAGAAAAGATCTTCGGGTTTATAGTGGACCATAAAACCAAATGTTACTTAACTATGTGATGACACTACAAGAAAGGCAAATTTCATTTTAAGGTGTATAAACAGAAATCCTGCCTGTAAGACAAGAAAGTACTCTCTTTACTTTCCTCAGTGCTGACAAGGCACCAGCTGGAATTCAGTGTTTATCTTTGTGCACTGATTGTCAAGATGGATACGGATTGACTAGAAAGAATTCAGTGAAGATCAATATGCACTTTGGAAAAGAAGAATGAATTAGGCTTGTTTAGCCAAAAGAAAGAAAGATCAGAGTGACTTTTACGACAGCTTTCAGATACACAAAAGACTGTTGCATTGAAGAAAGAGAAACCAATCTTCCCTCCATATCTATGACAGAGAGAAAGTGATGAACTGAACTGTAGTAAATAAGAATCAAGCTAGACGTTAATGCAAAATTTTCACATCAATATGACAGATTGCCTAGGAGTGTGGTGGATCACCATATTTGAATGTTTTCAGAAATGAATTGTATAGAGGGTTGACCCAAATTCTCTTCAGGTTCCTTCTAGCCCTATTTTCAATACATTCTGTGGAGGTTGTAAAGCATCATCAATTGAGGGGAACATTGGAATATCAAGCAGGAAGAATGAGTTGATTGTGATAAGTGGAAGAATGAAATGGGACTTAACATCAATAACAGAGTCTTGGATTTAGGGCTAATAGGAGAATTTCGAATTACAAGCTAGAATTTCACAATCTGGAAATCAGAGGATTAAAAAGCATGCTTGGTAATCTTACAAGTATCTTCCATAACCTTTGTTTGCTTTGAAAAAAATGCTATTTTGTGATATATATTAAATATATTCCAGCAAAGAGAAAGCACTATAAATTACATTGTGAGAAGCACTTGTGATGGACTCCTCATCTAGAAAATTGCATGCAATATCTCTTGATCATCCTTAATATAAATCATTTAACTTTCTCTTTGACACAAGCATAGAATGACTATGATGACAATTCAGATGAAAGGAAAGCTTTTGGTACCAAATTGTCTGAAAGTAGTTGTTCTGTCCAGACCAACCAACCTTAATTGATGAGAACAATAATAATTGGGTTTAAGAATCATAGAATCATAAAATGTTTAAAGTTGGAAGGGACCTTAAACATCATCTAGCTCAAACCCCCCTGTGCTGGACCAGGACACCTCCTGCTAGATCAGGTTGCTCAAAGGAAACAAGGAAAGAATTAAAATATTTATGCAGTACTCAGGAACAAAGATTAGATCATCAACAGATTTATGTAATAAATTTTATAAAGAATTTTTTATCAAATGGATTTGCAATAGCAATAAAAACTCTCCTGCCAATAGGAGAGGTGCTTCTGACAGGCAATGGTTCAGAATCATAATTTTTTACTCAAATCACAAGATATTTTGAGGCAAATATAGGCATATCTAATTCACACTTCCTGTATAAAAGGTCTACTCAAGGATGTACATGTATAAAAATAGACAGACCTTCTTTATGTAAAGGGATTTTAAAATTATTTTTTATGCCTTTATAGACACATACATTTTCCTGGTTTAACACACCACAAATATTGGCAGCTCTCATTTGATTCCTACACTTTTGATCACAATCTTGTTAATCAAGCAGTGATGTTAACCAAGCAGTCTCCCTTTTTCCAGCTCCCCCTTTCTTTTTGGCTCTGTCCTAATGCTGTTTGGGTACTTATTCATTAATATAGTACTTACAAATTCCATCAGTTTCCTCCCTAATTTCTCCTTCAATCACATGGATGCTTCAAATTAATTTTTGACACTTCCTGCTAAAAATGTCATTAAAATGGTACAGAAGTAATGTAGATTATTTAGAGAAAAGTTGATTACTGACCTTCAACATGACAGCAATAGCTTACAAATTCTTCTTTCTTTCTTTTTCTTATTTCCACTTTTCACAAATGGGAAGGTTTACAGGATACTTTTTTTGTTTTCTCACTACCCCAGCTAAAGGTTTCTATCACAGACTGATTTTTAATCTAATCAAGAGAAAGAAAACTTGGTACCTTTTTTGTTATTATTAATATCACTAATTCACTTTGCTATAGTTTCAGAAACAAGTTAGAATTGTTCTTCCAAATCAGTTCAAACCATATTTCAGTCAAAACAGGACTATTAGATTTCTTAATATTTTTTTTAAATAAGCATATTATATAACCAGTCTTCATTATTTCTGAATATTTCCTCTAGTGCTTTGAAGAATATCAGGAAGTAGAGCTCTGCATTATAAATGTGCTTAATCTGAACCAATATGAAAATAATATTTTAAAATTTCACTCTGTATCTCATAAGTCACTCAGAGAAAATATTTTTGTACTTTCACACCCTCATTATGAATAATGCAAAGAGCCAATTAATAGAAAATGTTCTGAATTATGAATTAGGACCAAATTAAAAATGCAAAATTACAGAAAAACAATGAATGCTTATTTTAAATTCCCCTTCCAGACAGGTAACCATTTTAAACTACCCCTGCTATCCACATTTGATCTATATCTTTATCTATTCTTATGGCTAATGAGGAACAAATTACTTATTACTCATGAATGACACTAACTACCCACTCTTGCACAAAAGAAGAATATTACAATTTACATTTAAATGAGATTTGAAATGTTAATGAACAGAGCCAGTATTCTAATTATCTATACAAATACATTAAATTAAGATGAACTTCAGTAGACGAATTACTTCAAAATCATACTCTGTATTTGCCCAGCAGCATTAGTGAGGAATAGTTCAGTATTTGTAGGATAATTCCCAATAACTGGGGGTCAAGAATGGGCAAACAGTACCACTATGTATTTAATGTCATTTGATAGGAGGGAGATGGTTAATCTTTACCTTACACAAGCAAAAATATCATAAGAAAATGCTTCAAAGACACCTGACATTTTCTTTACGTTTATGTAGAACTTTAGAGTGTGCTTCTTTCTGTAGTCAGCTAGGCCCAGATGGACATGGAATCTTGGCATCTATGTTGAGTTGCAATGCTTAATTTCCCTTTGCTTTTTTTTGTTTTCACATAAAGGTCATTTAAATAATTTGAGAGCAGGATGGTAAATAAATTCACAAGAATGCTTTGTACACAGAAGATAAAGATTTTTTTTTCCGTTACAGAGGCCAAATGAACACTTTTCTTATTTTCTGACCAGTCATACTGTTTTTAATGCAGTCCTAGCTCTGTGTCAGGAAAAATAAAGATAATTAAGTTTTTTTGACTGAAGTAAACATTTTCTTTCCTTATATTAGCAAACCCAGAAAAGTAAGTTGTTATCGTATTCAGAAATATTGTTCAGCCAAAACACTCAACCCTCGAGTTTTCCTTTTCTGGCCTCATTTATTTTAAATGTTCTACACATTAACTGATTCAAAATATCATTAAAGGGTCAAGAAATCAACAGCAACAATATAACCCTCAAACAAGACTCCTAAGACAACAATGCTGTGATAAAATAAAATGACAGGCACCAATACAGGTTAGGCATGGATGTGCTGAAGACAAGTTCTGGGAAAGATCTGGGGGTCCAGCAAAAGGACAATGAGCAAGCAGTGTGCTCTTGTGGCCAGGAAGGCCAACAGAATCCTGGGATGCATAGAGAAGAGCATGGCCAGTAGGTCAAGGGAAGTCATTCTCCCCCTCTACTCTGCACTGGTGAGGCAACAACTGGAATACTGCATCCAGTTCTGGGCTCCCCAGTTCAAGA
>JAOXNG010000012.1:74744025-74755017 GCA_028566535.1 Scolopax minor
GCGGGGGAGTTGGACTAGATGATCTCTATGGTCCCTTCCAACTCTAAAAAAAATTCAGTGAAATTCAGTGAAATATACCAAGTAAAGGTATTTTCCCAGATCAGTGATTTAACAAAGAGGGAGAAGAGACATGTGGACTAGAATCCCACTACCACAAAAATATGGAAGTCTCTCTTTCCTCTCCATGTTATTTGGAGCTTCACCATGCCTTTCTCTACTTTCTCATCACAGTAAGTCAGGGACATATGCTAGACCACAAGACTATTTCTGAGCTTCACACAATCTGAGCAACTGCAAGTCGTGATTTATATGAACATGTAAGATACAAGAGCAAATCACTTAAATTACCTCATATTTTAGAAGTCTCAAGCACATTTTCCATTTGTGGAACGGAAACTGGTGAAATTTAAACTAGAACAATCAGAAAATAACTGCTGAAGTTTCATCACAGCTTGTTCTGCTTTGTTATTGTCTCTACAAGTCCATTAGTTTAAGCTATGACTCAGTCTAAATTAGCTGTGCAAGTGATTAAGGATCATACTTAATACCTGATGGTAAATTCACTGAGAAGTTCTAATATTAAACAATACATAATATAATACAATCACAGCAGCCAATGACCTTCGTTACATGCTTTTAAAAATGTGGTGGCTGTATTTCTTTTTTAATTAAAAATTGGCCTTAGCAATATTCTGAGTAAATTGTTTTGGTTAAGAACTAGACAGATGTCTTACATTCTGTAAATACTTATAGCAGAGAACCCACATTTTTAGAGAGTGACTGGTCTGGCAAGATTACAGGACAGATTCAGAGATTTCTGAAACTTGACACTTTGCACTTGAAGAAGTTTTCAGATAATCCTATAACTAGTCATCAAAAGTATTATGAACTTTCATATAGATAGCACAGGAGCTGAAACTACGTGACGGTTTCAGACTCTTTCAAACTAAATTAAGCTCTATCTTAAATGTAAGCTGCTATACTTAATCACAAGTCTTTGAATAAGATTTTTCTAAGTCTTTAGGACTAGCCAAGCCCTTACCAGTGTTTCAAATCCTAATATATGCTATTGGAAAAACACATGCTGTTAGTCATGCTGATATCCTTTCATAAAGAATTTGAAATGTGAGTGTAATTATCACAAGAGAGCAGATTATCCTTCCCCAAGGGTAATGTAAAGAATAAAGAGCAGAATTAAAAGCAGCTCATATTAGGGTACATAAAGAACATATTAACAAAAGGATATAAACAAAGTTGTGTCATGCTCTGGAACAAGCTGGATCTAAATCCAGCTGCACCTCTAGCATAAGACTAAGAATGCCCAAGACAGTGATCTTTCCTCATCAGCACCTGAGCCAATGATATTATGAAGCATCAAGGCATGTGACACTTTTCCCTCTTCTATTTCTGTGAGAGCTCTTAGCCTTTCAGACCAATTTACTAGCTGTCTGCTGGGAAGGGGTTAGAAGGAGAGGGGATAGAGAAGCCATAGGGAAGGAGAGGGAAATCTATATTAAACAGGTTCCTTTTTTTATCTCCTCCATTCCTTGTATTTTTTTCCTCTCCTTTTCTTTACCTAAACTGCAAGTTTGACAGTTGACAACACTAGAATAGGAATATATCTTCAGGACAGTTCACAGATAACATATTAGATAGAAGTGTCATTAATTCATTTCCTGAAGATCATGTCTATTACATATTCACAATAAAAGGGAAAAAAAATCCCTTTGGCCCAAAGCTAAGGAATCAGATTTTTCATAAACTATTTTCTATGGCAAGAAAAGTTGTCTAAAACACACATTTAAAAAAGGACTCATGATCCTCTGCTACATTCCTAAGACTAAAAGCTTAGATTAGAGGGCAGCAAAAGCCCAGATGATAGCCACAGGAACTTCTCATGGAGCCAGCAAGGCTATTAGCAGACACTAATATCACATTAGGTCAATGGACACATAAGAATTAAACACTACTTTTAAATAAATGGAAGTCAATTTTTCATCTGTATGAGCTATTTAAGAATCATTAGTGACTTTTTTAATATATATTATATACATAAAGAAATTAAATGGAAAAAGAGTTCATTCTTTGCTGTTTACTTAAGGAAAAATAAAGTAATAGAAACTTCACAATTGACTGTCATGTAATTAATTCTCTCATAGAAGTGCAATTAGCTACCTGTTGATCCACTAACATTATTTAATGTCCATCAATAAACACAGACACTGGATTAAAAAATTTGAGATTCAAATGGAATATATATTTTCTGTCGAGAGTTATAACCTCTGAGCAGCAACTGGCAAACCAATAATCTTTTTCACCAGCACTGAAAATAAATTCAGCCAAGGACAGTAACTGGCCAACCATGAAATTGTGCACTTAAGTGGACTTCACACTGACAACAGAAATGCCAGATGAAATTTATATAGGCCTGCTAGTATCACATCTGTTGAGTCTTATTCTCCAGAATCTTCTTACCCAAAATCCATTTGTAATGAAAGCAGCAGTCTAACCATTTGCTGTGTCAATGTCAGTTTTCTGCGACATATTGATCAAATTCTTGTTCCCTGAAGTTTAAACAGCAGAAATTATTCCTTTCATTCCAAACTTTTAGGAGAAAGGTGGCAGCTTATACTATGTGTGAATGTCAGGAGCAAAATAACTACCTCAGGAACCTTGTCAGTATTTTGGGGGATTTGTAGAAAACAGAATATACTGTAAAGCAACAAGGTATGCAAGGCTATACCACGGCAGAAAATTTATGTTATAAAACCAAAATTGTATTCATGTGTAGTGTATATTAACACATTCATTTAATTTCTAAATACTACTTAGAACATCGGTAAGTATATTGGTTTTAGAAAAAGGTTTGATTCTTTTTCCTTTACGGAAAACATTGGATTTATTTTCTAAGTTTTAAGCATTTATTAAGCATTTTCTAAGCATTTTCTAAGTTTTAGCATTTTCTTGGAAAGCAGGAAGTCTACTGGAAAAAATGCTGAGGTTGTATCACTTTCATTAATCTCATCTAATACCAAGAAAATTCTCAGTGTTCTGAAAATTACTGTTTCTTCAATCCATTTATAATAGTAGGTTTAAACAAGACATGGAATGGTACATCCTAAATTACATACAAGCCTAAGATAAATTTTTGCAACATAAATACAATGCAGATGATGTGAGAGCCATTTGAGATAATAAAACAACAAACAGATCTATTACAGGAAGTAAATACATACTGAACGAGGTCTTCTCCCTTCATTCCTCCCACCCCAACATTTAATCCTTGCAAAAGTAGCCAGTTTCACCAAGAACAAACTTTTCCCATCCAAATTCAGTAGTCACAAATCTAACTACCTGTACTGTATGCACAACTTTTACATTCTACAAAATAAACATCGAAGGCAGCGAATCACAGATTTATATACTTCTAAATCTGTAACTTGAAGCATCTCGCCTGGGCAACTGCTGTGACAGTGGTCTCACATAAACCAAAGAGACTCTATTCACAGACAGCAATCCACCATTTCCCTCAGTCACCTACCAGTAAATATGTACATACATTTATGCACAAGCACATGCACACTTTATCAACTGCCAGAGCAAGGTCACAAAAAAAATAAAACACCTTTCTGAACACTTGACCCTTTGTGCCAGATCAAGTACAAACGACCAACAAGTTCTATTCATTTAAATTGATTTTATGCGGATCTATATCACAAGGGACCCACTCTATTTTAAAATTACTTTTTATAAAGAAAGTTTGGTGCAAAAACAGTTCCAACAAACAGAGCATAGCTTCCTTCTCAGTGGAAGTCATCCCAGCGAGTTGCCACTTATGTACATAACCATGTAAGTTAAAGTCTAAGCTCTAAACAAAAAAAAAAAAAAAAAAAAAGGAAGTAAAGGAACTAGGAAGTAAGTCCATAGTTTTTCATCACAATCAAAAGCAGAGTGGATCACAGTCCAGGATTAAATATTCCTGCCAGAAAAAAACCAAAATCCTTAATCCTACTGCATGCCTGGCAGGTCGAAAAGCAGGCAAAATTGCCTTTGGTGCTCTTCCCAGTTCAGTAAAACAAACTTTTTATTTAGCTTTTCAGTTTGATAAATAGAAACCATTATAACGAACTTAATTTTTTTTTTTGCTCTTGCACATGGCTAGGAAAGCTCAGCCTACTGGCTGAAACACCATTGCCCCCACAGAGTCTCTGTACAGCCTGTACTTCTCCTGTAATCCCTTGCTGTTGACTACAGGTAGCTATCTCATTAGAGCGTGACAGCTCGGTTCCCTGATCCAACAGCTGTTAAATCTAGTTCATTTCCCCAGCAGGTTTTGCAATGCTGCCAGGGAGTAATGTGAAGCCTTCTCCCTCTAGGTCCTAGTTGGTTTGCAGGGAAGATGGGATGAAGTCTTATATGGACTGCATAGTACTCCATCCTGTGAATAGTCTGGGTACCCCTTGCAGCACTCTTGCCCCCTTAATAGGCCAAGGCAGGGGGTGTCACCACGACCACACTCCAAGGATGCTACTAAGCAACAATCTCTGCTAGTCTTAAAAATGACTTTCTGTATACAAATCTTCATAGTAAATTTCAATAAACCTATTAACCATATGTACACACCAGAAGAAAAGCACACAAACTGTGTTAAATTGGCTCCTAGCACATTCTTAGTAATGTAGACAGGAGCTAGCTAGCACAGCAAGAGCTAGATGGCAAATAGAAAGTTATTTTCAAGAAGGGATGTCATTACAGTTGCATTATCCTCTGCAGCTGATCATAACACTGCTTTTTTTTTTTTTTTTTTTTTTATGGCCTCTTTCAAAGATCTGTAACAGCAAAATACAATTTTCAGTGACATCCTATACCAATCTAAGAGGAGGAAAATATTAATAACCTATCTATATCAGGCCTGCCAATTATACTGTAATTTTTAATTTTCATGTAAATGGGACACTGTAGCCAGTAAAATGATACTGATGCAAATGAGGCAGCAGTCCAGGCAGTAAGTAGCCATTATCATTTCTGTTATTACTACTAGAAGTCACAGTCTAAAAATGCAAAGACTATCTTTAATTCTTCTAATTCTTTCACCTCCCCAGAACCTTCAGTAGAGGGTGCATTTGTCATCTTTCTTGACACAGTCTAGCACAGTCCACCTCTGGCTGTCTGACTAACTCTCTAATTTTATTAAGTAAGAGAATGAGCTGTCAGATTCCCAAGGGACCAGTAACTCACATCACAGTTTTCTTCTAGAGTGCATTCACACCATAAAAGTGTTATTAATGAAATTTGTGGGGCTACTTGGAAAAGAAACAAAACAAAACAAAAAAAACACCAACAAAACTGCACAGCCCAAGTTACCCATAATTTCAAGTAAAAAGTCAGAAATTCTGTTGTTTTCAAATTGTAAATTAAGCCAGACAGTTATATTTCCATAACTTTAGAGTCCCTTCTTTCTCACATTCACAGTAATCTTTTCATATATAAAAAAGCAAATAAAAAAATCCCCAAGCACTCCCCATTAATTTAGCATAAGTTTACCAATATATGCACTTTGAATAATTATAATTTTTGCATCTAAAGTGTGACTATTTAAAACAGAACTGGAGCACTAAATATACAAAAATATAACTAGATATGGTAATTTACATTAAATACTCTGTTATGTTTGGATTTTATAAATTTGACCACCACAGCTATTGACTTCTATGAATAAGATACTCATGACAGTGCTGTCACTGTTTCACAAGAGAATTCCTGAAATTCCATTATATGTAACACTGATTATATACCTTCAAAATAACTGGCTTCCTATAACATCATACCTTTATTTACTTCATAGCCCAACCATTACCTCTTAGACACCACTAGCATTCTTGATTTTCTTTGTCCCTTGGTAAGTTCAGTGTCCAATGTTTTTCAAGTTCAAAATTGGAATTTTCTAATTGGAGATCTGCTTCAAAAATATTAAGTTCTATAAATGGTTAGGTACTCAGAGAAAAAAAAAAGTATTTTGTCTCCCACCTGATGACTTTATTTAAAGGATAATTGCTATCCTTGTTTTAAAAAGGATGAACAAAGAAACAAGAACCACCTCAATTCACAAGAGTGTTGTGAAAACTAAAATAAATCTTCAGTCTCAGAGTAACAAGAGAAACGGGGGGAAAATATGCATGAAAGGGAACTAATAACTGTTCCTATATCAGAACTAAGTTGTATGAAGATCATCTGTGGCCACTCCTTGAGCAACGAGGATACTCCACAATCACTAATTTAAAATTGCCCAGCCTGTATGCTAAATAAAGAGACTATTCCAAAACTAGTATGTGATCAGATAGTTAAAAGCTTCTTATAGTTTTAAGAAAAGTTAAAGATATAGAAATTACAGATACTAAACATTTGTGTGTATCCTCTTTGAAACTGTGTACAAATCTCCAGTTCTAGAAAACAAAGATTTCCGTGCATTTTTGAAAACACAGCATCCTGCTCTATACCAAATATCACAATGGTCCATGGGAAATTTTTCATCACAAATCCTTAACGTGAATGAACTTACAAATCAGCCTGCAAAGCTAAGTTTTATATTCTGTGTCTTAGAAGGCCTCAGAAATACCATTCAGATTTGTAACTCTTGAAAGATTATCCATTTTTTACTTAACGTGGAAGTCAGTTTTTCACATTTCCTGCATTGTATTCTTTACCCTTACCATGTCTTCAGAAACACAAACCTCTTACTGGCATTTCAAACACCATGTCCTGCATTGGACGATTAGTAAATTACCCTCTCATTGCAGGGGAAAGAAAACAGAAGGCAACTGTTTTTCTCTGGTATGATCAGGAAGTGGTTAAATTTTAGTTTGAAACCTTCTGAATGCATCTGATTGCTGCCAATTGAACTGGTATCCTATTTCCATCTACAGCAGGGATTGTTGCTTCAGAAAAAAAGACAAGGCACCTTCAAGATTCATTCAGCGTACATCCTTGTTTGCAGTTGAGGAGTCTTTCTGACCCCCATGCAGGCCAGTGTCTGAATCCCTGAGGCATATGATTTGATTTTCTTTACCATCTTCCCTACACAGAGCTACGTGTTAACATTGTAGAATTAAAATGGAGGTTAATGTTCCGCTACTGGCGTGTAAGCATAGAGGGGAGGCATGAAGTGAAAGCAGAATGAGTTTATACATCATACTGAGAAGGATTATACATCCTTAATCACCTTGAAGAGCACTTCAGTGAAAAAACATGAAATTCAAATTTGATAGAGTAGAGCCATAATTTGCTCTATAAGAGCACAAGACTGTTCTTTGTACGGCACCACAAACATCCTTTTATATTACATTGGGTAAAGCAAGTCTATTTGGGTTCTCTAAATATTGTTGGGAGAAGGCAGTTTTTCTAGAAACTCTAAGGTAACTACACAGTATTTTGCTCTAATGCTTTTTCCCCAAACCACTGTGCAGAAAGAATCTAGGATGCTGCATTCTGTAAAATTTGCAGAAAGAAATTCTATTAACTTTGTCAGATTGAACCTTGCTGTTGATATAACTAAGTTTCTACCCTATTCAGCCTGACTTTAATAGCAGGTCAATTTCATTAGCAGAAATAGGAAGGGAAATAATAAATAGCTGACACTATCTCCACAGCGACACACCAATTACCTCACACCTTGCAGTGACAATCTTTCTGAATTCTACATAAAGAACAAAGATAAGACATTAGTATCTACGCCAGTAGATACTATATAATCCACCCAAATTTCATCATTTGTTTTCAAATTTAGAATGTCTATGCAGTTAAGGAAGTTTGATTGTTAAATTTGCTGACATATGTTACAAACTGTATTAGTAAAAGTAAAAAAAATGCCAGAAACAAGATGGCAAAGAGCCAAAGAATTATGATATGGGAGGTAAAAGTATTAAAAAGGTAAAAGCAGAAAACTTCCATTTTGAGTTCTATGAAATTATCATGGCTTCAATATATTTTAAAAACTGAAAAAAAACCAGTAAAAGTTATCACCATGACTACCAAGTCAAGCTAGTTCAAATAAAACCAAAATGAAAACATCAGATATCAGTTCTTCATAATGACAAAGCTACCTATGAAAAAAAAAAAAAGAGAGCAAGAGATGACTTTTTTTGAAGTAGCCAAAGGGATATTTTGAAAAAATTCCCAGTCAGATCCTCTCATTTAAGAAAGCAACTGGAGTGAAATGCTTGCACCAGACAATAATAATGGCATAAGAAGAAGCAGAGTTGAGATTAAATGTTCAGAACTTACACCCAGAGGGAATGCATGATGTTCATTTTTCTACCCAGTGTGCTTGAAACTTGCAGTTGCCTACAGTTTCAGATTCTCACAGCACTTGCCTAAAAAGTATGTGAAAGTGTTTTCAGATTACAAGCTTCTGAACTGTTTGTTCAGATCCTCAAGTACACTATGAAGCTGCACGTACTTCTGTTTCAACTGTACTGTCTCACATTCTTAAAAACAAAAGATATTAAATTTAACAGATGGAGATGGATTACATGCCGGATTTCTGTCAGTGAATGAGTCTACAGGTCTGGGAACTGCAGACTGCAACATATTGGAAGGGGTCTTAAGTAGATTTTTCCATTCAGCAATATGATTATTCCAATATGAGAGAGATTTTCCTGTCTTCACTCCTGATCTCTAGTTCTGAACCAAACTGGTACATTTTTCTGCTTGCTCTTATATTTCTAATCCTGATTCTTATCACATCCTGTTTTCTTCAACACCAGTAGCAGAGTTCAGCATGGAAGTCCTTTTATGAAATAAAATTACAGTGCAAACTCCAGAACAGAAGTGAGTCTAACCTCTGGCTGTAAGAAGTTACAACATATAATAAACTATCCTCTTCCCAGGTATAAGCACTCATCTATGATGTGGGAACTTGAAAGAGTATATCTAGCAGTACAGAAAGAAAACCTTGCATCACGCAAACACTCTATAATGACACAGCAATAACAAACAGACCTAATCAAGATCAGGGAAGTAAGGCTCAGTGGGAGCAAAATAGGTGTGGAATACAATGGGAAATGAGAAGGTCTCCTATGAGACCACTGGCAATAAAGCAAGACCAAGGAAAACCTATTTGCTGCTAATCAAGCTAGGAGACCTACTGATGAAGGAAGAACATAAACAGGCTTTGGTGCTGAATATCCTCTTGCCTTAGCCTTTTCAATTGAGTTGTGCTCTTAGAGTATGTACTTGCATCTACTTCTATGCACTCTTATTACCGAACTTATGTCAGTCTCAGAGGCTGGGGGAGGCAAGTATTATCCACAAGAGAAAATCAAGGTGGAGAGAAGGACAATTACTTTATAAGACTGTAAATACCAAGTCTATATGACTGCATGGGACTCAAGAGCATTGAGAACCAACATTGTTTTGAGGCTGCTGTCACCTTTGAATCATTGTACCTTTCTGGCACTACTACTATTGATGCTACAAAAAGCAGTTTCCAAAGGGAGAGGGAAAAGGAATGAGCACTAAAAGTCAAGTCCAAAGGTTTCCCGTGTGAGGCCACATTTAGGATTTAGGATCTCTTGAATGCATTTTCCACTGCCTACTGGTAGCACACCAACACAATTCTAGATGATTGTCAGAAAGATTGACATAATACAAAAATAAAGCCTTGCAGAAATCAGTACTCACCAGCAGCAAAGGGTAGCCTTTGTTCTGTAAAACAACCCTAGTATAATCACAAAAATGTCTCCACTGTTTCCAGGGCATTGCGAGAGCAGCAGTACTGAAAGCTGTGCAACAAGAAAACAAAGGATGCACATACATGATATTAGCTGAAAGACAAAGATTTCCTAATAATTTCCTAGTTTCCCTGAGATTAAATCTCACAGGGATAGAAGAACACCTATTACTTATGACCTCAGTATGAAATTTCCAGAATTTTTGGAGCTACTCTGAGGGCCTGAGCAAATAGGCAGACTCCCAATCATTTACACATTCAAAATCTCTTCTATTAGACAAGCTCCCACATCTGACAAAAACTGGAACATCTACAATACTGACTTGCTTATTGAAACTAGAGTTCGTTTACTTCTTTGCAGATGAGGAATGTAATATACATAATTTAGTTAATACACAAAGTACTGTATTAAAGATGGAGCTCTGCTGCACATTAAGGTACTTCAGAGATGCATCAGCAGCGCAGGGAGAGTAGGGGGAGGTTACAGTGCTCTTAAGTGAGAAGGGGTGGTGAGCAGGAGAGCAAAATGCCCAAAATAGAAAGTATCAATACTGTTAAACTATAAACAAACAGAAAGGGCTCAGAAATAATATGCAAATAGAGACCTGCTGGTTTAAGGAAAAAAAAACAAAACATTTTTAGAGACAAAATGAACTTGACACCTGTCCATATATTATGCATGTCACCACACGGTGTTAAAGATCACATTAATGTGATATATACATACACAAGTACTATAATGATCAGATTCTTGAATACTGCATTGTCACCATAAAGTGTCATTATATTGGCTAGTTATTTCTACAAATCCTGAAACAGTTCTCAAAAGTTTATATCTCTTTGATTGCTATGACAGTAAATATCATGTAAAATAGTTATGTTTGAAAAGAATCCCTAAAGGGATTTTACAGGTCACCAGTGTTTGTCATTGAGACCTGCTTTATATAAAGGGTTATTTCCTGTAATTTAAAAAAAGCCTGTCTTGGATGCCTGAGATAATGAATATTTTATACAAAGATGGATATAAAATAATGATTTTCCTCATTCTGTTTGCTCAGTCAGGTGCAGCGTCCTTCCTCAGTGATGGAGATGGCCAGTGACCCCTGCAAAGTTCCTCTTCAGGCCAAAATCACCAACTGCAGAATTCAATGCTGCTGGTCAATGGATTTACTTGGGAATTAGGTAAAATGCACCAAAATTGCCTCAAGTCGATCCCTTGGACATACTTGCCGTGGTGCTACTGGCTTTAGGAATTGTTCAGAACC
>JAOXNG010000012.1:74770245-74780388 GCA_028566535.1 Scolopax minor
CATGCCTCAACAGAATTAGTGTTATTATTTCCCCTAAATACTAACTTCTGATTTCAGAGTATTGAATGCAAAGACTATAAGCAGGGGACAGGGAGAGGGGAGAAAAAAAAAAGGAGTAATGAGCCACATGTTAAGGGTGTTGCAAAAAAAATACTGAATCCATTGGCCTCTAGGACCCAGATGATTTCTCTACCCCAGCTGCTGAAGCTCAGTGTGACACAGTCCTAGGCCTGGAAGGTCCCTCCTGTTCCTGTCCTGTGACTGGGACTGTTCTTGCCCACCTTGCAGCCAGCAGCAGAACTGGACACCCATTCCAAAAACATACTCATTCAAACATACTCAAAATACTGATATAGACAGCCACATGGAAAGTACCTTACCAATAGCCACTTAAATACCAGCAATATGTACTTAAAACAAAACCAACGAAGTCTTGTTTCCTCTTCAGCTGATTAGGATTGAAATCATTTTGTGAAAAAAATAACCTCCCTTACTCTGTTGAGTCAAAAATGTACCTACATTCATGACACCATGACACCTCTGTACTGGTTTTGGCTTTGGGAGAGTTAATTTTTTTTTTTTTCCACAGTAACTTGTATGGTGTAACTTGTATGTTTGGGATTTGTGACCAAACCAATGTTGGATAACGGGGAAGTTTTAGTTAGTGCTGAACAGTCCTTACACAGCATCCAGACCTTTTCTGTTTTTCACTTTGTCCTACCAGCAAGTATGCTGGGGGGCACAAGCACTTGGGAGGGGACACAGCTGGGACACCCGATATAGTTGGTCAGCCAACTAAAGAGATACTCCATACCATCTGATGTCACACTCACCAATAAAAGCTGCAGGAAAGGAGAAGGGGGGACAACGTGCAGCATTATGGCATTTGTCTTCATGTAACTGCTACTTATGATGAAACCCTGCATTCCTGGAGATGGCCAAACATCTTACTGCTAATAAGAAGTAAATTAATTCCTTATTTTGCTTTCATTATTAAACTGTCCATATCTCAGCTCATGAGTTTTCTCACTTTTACCCTTTCAATTCTCTTTCCCATCCCACTGCAGGGGAGTGAGCAAGCAGCTCTGTGGGACTCAGTTCCCTACCAGCATTAATACCTGCCATGGATTAACCCCAGCCAGCAACTAGGACGATACAGCTGCTTGCTCACTTCTCTTTCTCCCCTCCTCTGGAGAAGGATAGGGAAAAGGTGGTGAAAAGAAGGGAAAAGGGAAAAAAAATAATCATGGGTTGAGATAAAGACAGTTTAATAGAACAATATTAGAAAAGGAAAATAAAAATAATAATAATAATAATGACATGAGTCACTCTCACTACCGGTGAATTGGCACTATCCCAAGTAGTGATCATAAGTGCCCACCCCCTAACTAACCCTATTTACATACTGAGCCTGACTTCTATGGTATGAAATATTCCATTGGCCATTCTGCTGCTCTGTCTGCATTTCACCTCTGTAAACTGCTTTTAATTGGCCTCCAAGGGAGGAGCTTTAAACACAGCCACCTGGTGAATTAGCAAGCAGGCTTTCTTTCACCCCTACAAGGTCTTTCACCACTGCTGAAGATCCATGACTGTGCTAATAATTTTTTTCATAGTCATGATGGACAAGAGGTTGGAAAAGCTTTGTTAGTTTAGCTCAGAGCAACATAAAAATGAAATACAGTGTTGCCTGCAAAGAGGACAGTTGCTACAGTACTGCTCTTCTGGCCTTGAGAGTTCTCCTACAAGTTGCTGCTTTGTTATAGAATTAGAGATCTGATCCCAGCAATAAGCCACAGTGGAAAAGCTTTGTGGTTTTGGTAAGGTCATGCTCCAGTAGGCTAACAACAGGATGAAGCCTCAAGACAATGAATATGTTAGAAGATCCTTTTATATTGCCAAAACAGCATATGGAGACTTTAATGCAAGTGAAAGCCACATTACTTTCTGATTAATATTTCTGCCAAAACCACAAGTCTCTGATCTGGCACAGAAATATAGCAATCAGTATATTTGTCTCCTAAAATTAAATTAAATTTAGTAGACAGAAAAAAACACAACTAGAAGCAGCTTAATTAGGAAAAGCAGAATGAGACAACAAAGTCTACCATGCAAGGGCTTGCAAAGAGCTACTGTTCTACTGTTGCTGAGCATGGCCTACATTATGTTCTATAAAACATGACATCTGTTGTCTTGTCTGTAAGGAAATATCCAGTAATAGATTAGTAAACTTTGAAACTTTGTCTCCATTAAAGCTTGCTGAGGTCACCTTATGTAGTATATAGAATTTATTAGTTTGGCCTGGAGTCCAGCTACATAAAGTGCAGGATAGCCAAAATGACTGAATATATATTAACTATGCCTCTGGAATCTTTACATGATACTGAAACCCACAAGAGGAACTCAATTTCAATCCATCCAAATGAAATCATAACTAATGTACTTAAACCACAGACTCTTGAGGAACTAATCCAGCAGCACAAATTGTGGTGGATCATGCCTGATGCAGATAGGCCCATTATCCTAATATTTAATGAGAATGTTAATCCATTCCCAGGTGGATAAAGGTCTGAGAATCGGTCCACTAAAATCTAAGGACAGACAGGATCAATGGACTCCCTGTAAGGGTTTATTAAAACCAAGCTACTAGCAGCACAGGATAGTTTCAGAAAGTCAAAAATATTGTGCAGATCTTTATCAGGAGAAATAGCTTCCCATGAATCATGTGTGATTTTACAGATACAGAGATTTCCTGCAAGGAAAGAAAAAAAAAATACGCACAAGAAGACAAATACCCAGAAGTCTACAACTAGATGTTCTTACAGAGCTTCTTTTGTAAAAGCTTTTCTAAAAGCCACTAGGTGTGAAATAGGGATGAGATACGGATACACATGATACTGATATACCCATTTAGAACATTAACGAGGAAAAAAATGGTTAACAACAAAATTCTTTTGAGGTTTTGAATCTAACCTTGTATGTCAAACTGAAAGAAGTTTAAAAATAACCAAAATTATTAATTATTAACCCAAAAGTTATACTGAAAATGCCAGGCAACTGCTACTACAGCAGCAGCAAATACTATAATCTAATTTTCCCTATGATTCAGAAATAATTATAATTTATTTTCCTGACTTAAATTCTACTCTGACCACTTAAAGCTTACTTACTAGATACAATATATACAGATACATTAAAAAATTAACCAATTAAATAGAAACATCTTATCAGTTTAACCCTTTTTCTCTCTAACTACGCTTTCATGAACTGACAAAGTTTTCCCTTTCCCAATGAAGCTTTTTATATTTTCTTAAGCGAGTGTTACCTCTTCTTAAAAACAGACAGATTTCTTGAGGTCAAGAAAAGGAGGATGAAAGTAATTTCAAATACTGAGAATATAAATCAATTGGAGAAGTGGGGTGAATTGGACTCTAATATTTTTTTCCAGAATTAAAACAGAATATAAGAAATCAGTGAAGGTTAGCCATTATTAGAATCAGTAATTAAATCCCACTGGTAGACATAATTTGAATAGTATTTTTGTTTTGAAAACATACCCTTGCAGTATATCTTGCTAGCACTGTAACAAGAACACCAAGGCAGATCCAACTGAGACTATAAATTCCTGCAGAACGATGCCCTGCCAAACTCTTGGTCAATTTACACCAGAATAACTTGGGTTGCACATGACTATTTTTCAGATTTGGAGTCCATCTGCAATGGTCTGGAATCCCAAATCTCGCTGGGTGATTTACTGCTGATGCAGTAGTTCACAAAATGTTCCTTCCCACACACAGTAAGTCTGCCTTTCTTACACTGTTTCCCTTCATTGCCCCTACATAGAAGTTTTCATATCACAATAAGAAATAATAACTTTTATTTAATTTTTACTATGTATCAAATAGATTTTAAAACCAGGTCTGGGCCTCAGTCTTGTCGTCACTGAAACAAATGTCTCATGAATCTTGTATCATCCCTCTAGACTTTTACACATGCAAAAACTTTAGTTAATGGTGCTAACCGTATCTGCCAATTTATTAAACAGATTTCCCTGACACTGGATCAAATGCCAATTTAGACAGGCCTTTTTTCTTCCTGAGAATTCTTATACTGCTCTGCAATGTTTAACATTTTGTTTCCTTCTACATGAGAAATGAAAAATATGGTTTCCTACAGATCAGTAATGCAAATTTTGGCTTGATTTTTCTGTTTGGTTGTTTTTTCCCCTGGAGATCATGCCCCCTATCCACCCACCCCCAAACAAAAAACACAATTTGTGACAATCTGTGTAACTAGCCTCAACTCCTCCGGATGTTCTGGTACCATCAACAAAACAAGGAAATATGTTACTATTCAGAATAGATGTAGCTAATGTCCCTTTTTAAACATTCTGCTTTTGTAGGGAAAAGCAGATTAATTCTGAATAGCGCTGTACTATCTTCATCTCCAAAAGGACAGCTAAACACATGAAGCCGAAGAGATGAGTACTATTCTAGTCTATAACATGTGTCTTTCCTGTGACCAACATAAAGAGCTGCAAACTTGGCCACTTTGTTCAAACAGAAAGTGGTATTTGCAGGATATTTTTCCTCAATTTCCTGTTCTTATGGGTCGAGATACATTTGAATTTTGACCAAAATTGACCAAAATTTTTCTAGTGAAAATATTATAAAATGACTGTTTAAAAACAAATCAGCAATTAATTTATATTTTCCAACAAAAACATGACTTTCCAAATGCACAAGCTGCTGGTGCAAGCTGCACTGCTTCCTATGGCCAAGTGCTGGTATAACTTCTGCTGAAGACTGACATCAAGGAGCTGGAAGACTAAGTCCACTCGTACTGTGGGATTGAGTAAGGTGTACACTACAGACTGCAAAGACTCAGATAAAGAAGGTAACTTCACAGAATGAAAGGGGAGGTAAAAAAAATACCCGCATATATAGTAGCAGGAACAGGCTTGCATTTTTAAAAGACTTGTTTTTAAAGTTTGTGTTCCCCCCCTTTGCATTTTCTCTAGCAAACAAACAAGGAAAAAGAAATACTTCAGTTTCTACTTGAATAAAAAATGGCTGAGTTTAAAAATTTTTCAGTCTTCTTTGGGAGACTGCAGATCTGCTTCAAAGAGGTGTTTAAATCAGGATCCTTTTCAGTCACTGGGTAGGAGAGGGAGATCCATGCTAGCTATATGGATATCTGGTCTGTCCAGTAGGATTGCTCTTCAGAGTTGTCAAATAAAACGGTAAGCTCAGATTCTAAATGTAATTAAGTTCCTGACACTCTGCCTGGTTTTAAGGTCACTTGTTTGTGCCTCAAGTCATTGGCAAAGCAAGGTTTGAGAGTGACACTAGCTAGAAATGTGTCCTAGTTTCCAACCCTGTCCACAACCAATGGCGACCATGCTACAACACTGTCACCACAGCATGTTTGTTGTCATCAATCTGATCTCTCTCATGTGCTGCAAAGTTCCCTTCTCATAAAGAAACCACTCGTTTTAAACTTCATTTTCAGAAAATGTGAAGACCCTATTGATCTCCCACAGCCCCAAGACTGCTTTAAAAATAACTAATATTACAGAAATTACCAAGAAAAAAAATTGCAACCTTGGTATCAGAAAAGTAATGGTGTACTTCATATTTTTTCAGTGGTTTAATATATACACAATGGCTAACACAAGGATAAGCAGGAATCAGTTTGAGTCCCATTCGACAGAATTCTAGTATAAAGTGCTAAAAGATTAGAATGCCTTAGACAGACTATATTAAAGGTTGTATTATCAAAAATATGTCTTAACTGAATTGTATCACTAAGACATAGCATAAGCCAGTTTCATGTTATTTTTAGTATGAGTTTCTATTTTGCTAAATATGTTCATTTTTTTTCTAGCTCCAGGGTGTCTCTCAATGAACAGCATAGCTACTAAATAAGATTTTAGCTTTGTCTAGCTCCTGCTTTCTCTCTTTGTAAGAGCACTAGTAATTTTTGTCTGAGAACACTATCAAATATTAGGCAAAACACCTGGAGGGATAGCACATGTAATCCCTCTATATAAATTACATCAGTTATACTTATCTGCTACTGTTAAGGTCTGTTCTTCCCTTAGCCAGATAAACTGAATCTTCTAACCATGCCTAGTTTTATGATTTTTATTTTCCCTCAAGGCAAAGACATTCTCTTTCATTTAAGCTTAAAAACAAAACAAATGAGAAAAAAAAACACCAAAAAACAACCAAAGCCAGCATCAAACCAAACCCCACACCTACTCTAACTGCTTATATAAAAAACAATTTTAGGAAAACTGATTTTATTAAAAAAAAAAAAAAGTAAGACTATCGAGTCCAGAATTGTGGAAATTAAATTTTCTGAAAGTTCGATACTCAGGTACAGTTGATACTGTCAAGACATGTGAAAGAAATAAGATTTGTTCCCCTCACCTGTGTTTATTTTGACTACAGTGCCACAGTCACCTTGCCCAAAAGATACTGGGAATGCTAGCATCCACTACTGAAGAGGGGGGGAAATAAAAGAAATAGATCTCATTATTGCCATCTTAGCCACATAACAGGCAAAAACTCCAAAAGTAATTCATGTTACTTCTTGTCTGAAATACTTAAGTGTTATAACTTCTACGTGCACACAGTTTCTGTTGTTGTATGTTTTTACAATCAATGACACCCTGGGCAATTTACAAAGGAATGTACCAGCCAATAAGTAAGAAACATAAAATGACTGATCTTTATGGTTAAAGAACTTGTTGACTGGAGTCAATAAGAACATAGCTCCAGTTAGCCACTGCTAGCCATGTGCTCTGTTCTGCACCCTCTTGGCAGATAGGAAGTGCCCCACAGCCAGGAGCTACTCACCACCTGGCTGCAGGGACCAGGAGTTCATACAGGTTAAGATCCAGAGAGAAGCAAAGAAGGGCAGTAGCAGAAGACAGACTCTGGGCTTCAAGAAAGCATGCTTCAGCTTGCGTGGGGACTGGAGGATTGGACTCTGTGCAGGGCTGCCTCAAAGGACAAAGGCCCCGAGGAGCTGGTCAATCTTCAAGAGCAACCTCTTCAAAGCACACCAACTGACCTACCCCAGGGTGCAAGAAAAGAAGAAACCACAGCACAAATTCACAGGCTGTACAGGAAGTTGCAACAGTGTTCAAGTACAAAACAGAAGGAGGTGTTGTCCAAGGAAGAAGCACAGAACCACTGCTCTGACTCACAAAGGTGAAATCAAGGCCACAGCCCGACTCAACTTGAAAATAGTCAACAACAGAGCTGACAACAGAAGAGACTTCCGCAGGCATGTGAGCCACCAAGGACACTAGAGAAAACACAGGCCTATGGCAGAAAAGGGTGGGTAGCTCAGTGGTGAAGGACAGTCACCATTGTCAGAAACTCGGAGGTGGGTACTCGGAGACTTTCTTGCCTCAGTCATCATGGTCCAGCTCTGTCACCTCCACACATAGTGGAGTGAAGAGCCTCAGGAAGGCAGGTTAATCCCACAGCAGAGAACTCTGACATTTACGTACTGTCCAGGATACACCTGAGGATGCCAACACAGCTTGTCTGATGTCTTGTCTGAAAGGTTGCTTCATTCACAACAGCAACATCCTCAATGAGCAGAAACAAGCATTTTGCCCACCTTCAGAAAGGAGAAGATAGAATCACCAGCAGACTATGAGTCAGTGAGACGTATCTCAGTTCCCAAAAGGAAAATGAAGCAAAGCCTCCTGGCAAGCCAGTTTCAGGCACACAAAGGATAAGCCAGCATATGATTACCAAACACAAGCCTGGTGCCTGCCTACCTTTTGCTGTCTTCAACAGAATTGCAGAAAAGATGAGGTTGAAGTAGGCAGGAGAAAATAAGGGTCATAAGCAGCAACAAGCAGTATTCCAATTGGACGCAAAGTACAGCATTGACTCAAAAATATTGGGTCTGTTAACTTAAGAGAGCTGCTGAGTCTACAGAGGTGTCCATGCCATGAGTTTGTCATGAAGGCCTCTGGCAAGGAATCAACTTTTGAATTCCCATTTATGGAAATTCCACAGTAGATTACATACATGAGGATTTAAATCCCATGTTTTGAATAAAGCACCAGAAAAATTTCTCTGTCCTCCATCTCCACAGAACATCAGGGCAGGGAGCATTGCGAAAAGTGTGAAGGAAATGAATAAGACAAAGAAGCTCAAGACAGAAAGATCACTTGCCAGTTACCATTACAGGCAAAATAGACTTGACCTAGGGAAAGTTAATTTAATGTATTGCCAATTGAAATAGGTTTGGATGGTGAAAAACAAAGAGAAGAGCTAAAGCCCCACCTCCCCCTTCCTCCCAAACTCAACTTCAGTCCTTTCTTCCCAACTCCTACACTCCTCTCCGAGTGGCACAGGGGGATGGGGGGCTGCAGTTGGTCTCTAACAGCTCCTCTCTGTCTCTCCTTTTATCTCTCCCCTGTTCCAGTGTGGGGCCTTCCTAAGGGCTGCAGTCTTTCAGCATAAACCAACTTCAGCATGGGCTCTCCACAGGCCACAGTTCCTTCAGGGGCCATCCACAGGCTCCAGCATACGGCCCTCCACAGGCTGCAGTATGGATACACTTATAAAAGTATCTTATACATTTTTAACAATATCTTGTTTAAGTCTTAGTTTATGAGTGGAGATTAAGTTAATGGGACAGGTTCTGTCAGGAAATGTATGACTATTTGATTTCTTTTCCTTTAATGAGACTTAGAAATCTGAAATGCATTTTTGTATATTCAGGCTGTCTGTGGAAGTTCAGAATAAGACTAAAGAACTGATGACTGACTTGCATCAGATTCAATACACTTGCATCAGTGGAACATAATAGGGAAAGAATTGCATGTGTCAAATCCTTTGCTCCAAAATCTGTAATAAAAACCTTCTAAAATACCAATTAATAGTTCAGTAAAAAAAAAAAAAAAAAAAAAGTGCTACTTCAAATGGAATATGAATTTTCTCCATGGCTCAATAGCATGCAAGAGTGTAAGAAATCTCCCCTAAATACACTGATTTACGCAACAGCACAGTACACCTACAGGAAGAGTATATTATTGAGTCCACTGAATGAGAACACTTTTTCCTGCTTAGACGTGAAAACATGGATTAAAAATAATTACTGTGCATAAAAAGCATCAGTAATACAAAGTTAACAAAGGAAGTAAACAGGCAGGAAATTCATCTTGACACCAAATATTGATGTCAATGAAATATCAGAGAAGACCCTACCTCTCAGACTCTACTGAACTTTGCAGAATCTGAGTGAAGTTCTTCTCCCTCTGCATTAATTGATCAAGAAATAATGAATGAATTAGCAGCAGAAGAGCATTCTGATCTCAGGTCAGTGTACTGAGTCTAGCTGGGATGGAGATCGCTTTCTTCATAGCAGCCTATGGTATGTTTTGGATTTGTGACAAAACCAGCATTGATAAACACATCAGTGTTTTGGTTAAGGCTGAGCAGTGCGTGCACAGTGTCAAGGGATATTTCCCCCTCCCCTGCCCACTATACCTCCTCAGGTGGTAGGCTGGAAGCGCTGAAGAAGTTTGCGGGGAACACAACCAGGACAGCTGACCCAACCTCCACAGTACTACAAGACTTCCATACCACATGACATCATGCTTAACAATTAAATCTCAGGGAACAGAGGAATGGCTGGGATTTGAAGGGACCTCCGAAGATCATCTAGCTCAATTCCCCTGCTAAAGCAGGTTCATGTGGAGCAGGTTGGACAGGAACAAATCCAGGAGGGTTTTGAATCTCTCCAGAGAATTTTGAAGCTCTCTGGGCTCTCTGGGCAGTGGGCAGTTCCAGTGCTCTGTCACCCTCACAATAAAGAATATTTTCCTCATGTTGAGATGGAATTTCCTATGTCCCAGTTTATGCCTGTTGCCACTTGTCATGTTGCTAGGTACCACCGAAGAGTCTGGTCCCATGCTCTTGCCACCCACCCTTTAGATATTTATAAACATTGGTGAGATCATCTCTCAGTCTTCTCTTCTCCAGGCTCAGAGACTCAGTTCTCTTACCCTCTTCTCATAAGAGAGATCCTTATGAGGATCCTGTCCCCTGATCATCTTTGTAGCACTCTACTGGACTCCCTCCCGTAGTTCCTTGTGTTCCTTGAACT
>JAOXNG010000012.1:74878479-74888742 GCA_028566535.1 Scolopax minor
GGAAAGAGATCACTTGGGGGTTGGTCCTCACTGGTAGGTGCCAATAAAAGTAAGAATCATGCCCCAGCTGGAGGGGAGGCCCTTATATCCCAAATGAAGGAGAACGAAACCGACAATTTCAGTGAAATGTAACACAGCCTGTAGTACTGATTCATGGCAAAGCCCCTGAAACTGATACATTTCTGCAAAACGTTTTGGTTTCAGTTAACTCGGCGTATACAGACAAAAATAAGTTTTACTGGAAATATTTTGACTTCTTCATGACTCACTTGTTTTTACAAATCTAACACTCCTTTACCCACAAACCAAGTAAATAAGCAGGCAAAGCAAGAAAATATTTACTATAAAATCTGTGATCTTGAAATTCTGTAGTTCTGAAAAGTATTCTCTGCTCTCCTTTCTGCAAACCTGTTGCAGGGGGGTGGTTGTGACAAGTTTCTTACCACTGTGGAGACGCTCACAATGTCCTGGTTTGGAAACCCGACACTCTGCATTTTTACTTTTGCTTAGAACTAAAATTTGCAGAGGCATTTTGGGTCTCTTGGAGGTTGCAGATGGATTGTAATGATATTCTTATCACTGGTTGTGCCCGGCAAGGCCTCTGGACCTTATTACTTCTCGCATAACAGCTGCCAGTTTGAAGAATAATTTTCACGCTTGGAAATCATCTTTACTTGACCTGTGCACATTTACATGCTGTTCTTCTCTCTAAAATATTCTTAGTGTGAGTGATAGATGATCTCCTTTTCTAATACAAGGATTTGCTATACAGATTTTTCACTGAGCCTGCAGCAGTATTTTTGGTTAATAAAAATGTATCCTAGTTCTCAAGCATTTATTAAATAAAATGAAGAGAGGCTACCCTGACCAATACAGAGAGATCAAGAAGGAAGAAGACAAATCAAGAATAAAAGGAAGAGTAAATTGCTTTTCCCTCTTCATCTTATTATAAAAGAAAGGAGAAGGCTGTAAATGGGTTTTTTTTTTTCCCTAAGTTGTTCTTACAGTTTCAGTGATTTCTCAGCGTTGCAGCCTGAATCTCAGACCGCTTCAGTCTTTGCAGGCCTCAGCACCCACACAGACAGACATTTAGAAATCTCTGGACCCCTAGCAAAGATGAAATGCTGAGTTACAAAGTGTATAAGAGGTTGTTAGAGGTCATGAAATTGACCGGTTTAGAAAGGGTTATGGATCTCAGTCCTTCTAAAAAAAAAAAAAAAATAAATTGAATTGTCAGATTTTTTCATACCACTTTTATCAGCATTAAAAATACCAACATTTAAAAATAATTTTAAAATTGGACATTACAAAAATGAATTCTTAAAATGAGATTTCTTAAACTAATGGAAAGCAGAGTATACGAATAAGGTTATTTAAAATATTTTGTACACAAATGAGTAAAACGGTTCACAAAGTAGTTGATAATTTAGCATGAGTGTCTTTTTTGATAGGTAAAAATAAAAAATAGCAGGATGTGTTACTTTAAAACTTTTTTCTTGTCAAATTCCCTCATTTTTTAGACTGTATAAGTCTCTGAATTGTTTTTATGGTCATTAATTTGCACCGATTACTTTATGAATCATCTAATTAGAAAAATCCATAATCAGATTGTAATTTTAAAAATTAAATTCTAACCTGACAGCAAAAATTGTCATGCATCTGCTTAGGTGCGAAGGTTGCTATCATACTTCTAATAATATATTTGGGTCTCAGAATCTTAAATTGTATTAATTTGTCATTTTAATTTCATTAATTTTGACAAAGATGATCTTCAAAAGTTGACTTCATGGAGTTCACAGGACAACTTAAAGCAACATCTTTATGGAAAGTTGCGACCTGTTGCCCTCAGTTTGTCCCAGCAGAGCACTGATTCTTGAGTCATCCCAATTCTCCCAGTGCAAATCTCGTTAGCAAGTCATCAGTGACCATTTATTAGAAATCTTTTGGGGTCTTATTAACATTGTAGTAGATGTTGGAGACTAGAATGTCATGGTGCAACAAGTAAAGTACACTGCAGTAGTTTGTTGACTGAAACCACCTAAGCATTGAGTAGTTCTTCCACTTGCAGACCTCACATCCCACATGAACATCTGTCAGAATATGTTCATGTAGGTTTTATAAATTACTAAAATGACCTTCTGGTAACTTGGGGTGTAAATGTCAAGCATCTTGAGTTGTTTGGGGCTATTTTTCATTAACTCGCTGAACCATACTGAATGGATGTTTCAAATGTCAAAGTTGGAGTTGAAGAGGTCATGCAACTGGGTGAAGAAATGAGGACAATGACCTCTTGGTGAACTTTTAATGAAAGGTTAGAGATCACAGGATTTTTTTCTACATTATTGAAACGAGGTTTTTTTGTATCAGGATAACTTTTAAATGAAGAAATGAAGTGCTTTGCCTCTGTTGCTATAGCCCTTGGAGAAGTTAAACTGATTCCAAGGCTATCCTTGAAGAAACAGCATAGTGACAAGTGACTAGTGAAAATGCCAAACTCCTGAAATACTAGGTATGTTTTATATCTGCCCACACTTTGCATCTATTAATCCATGAAATTGGCAAATTTCATGTTGCCGATTTAGTATTGATACTAACTGGGAGTTAATGGTCACTTATTTTTAAGTGGGTTGTTTCATTCTGTGGAAGTAGTGGCTGAACTCTTCCTCTACTGGTCTCTACAGGGCTCTTCAGCATTGGCCTGGTTATTCTGGTTTCATAATTCTTTTCACATTTTCCTACTCTGAAAAAAGAAGCTTGCATAGACAAGGTGGCAGTCTTCAACTTTATTCAAGTTTCAGTTTTGCTGGAGAAAAGCATGAACTCTGTGCATGTAATGCCACGGTTTTTGGCTTCCTGTTTGAGTAATGTGCTAGAAGTGGCACAGGATCCCAAGAACATTTGGGAATCATACAATTACTGAGAAGGTTTCAGTCCAGACCTTGGAGAGGCAGGAGTCCAATTATAACTCTGTGTTACAAGCTCTGGGTGTGGGAGAACCAGACATTCAACTGATCTTTAGTTGACAGCAGGGAGCAACTTTTTCTCTCTCTTTTTTTCTGAGAAACAGCTTACTGTGATGGATCATCCATTGTGTTGAGTCTGCATTTATATCAATGTTCATTCAACAATAACTTGTGAGGCACAGCTTGCGGATTTTTGGAATCATCATATGTCTTCATAATCAAAGGGAAAATGAAGGAAACAGCTAAGTAATATTTGGGAACGTGTGTAGCTTTCATTAATGCAATATTTGTAGGATTTGGATATTTTTAGAGTTGTGCACCATTCTAAGCACTACTATGAAAATATAACCCCTAAAACTAGTATGCCCTGTAAGAAAAGGCAGTAAGAAATCACTCCTCAAGTGACAGTTTAATTCCAACAGAATTATTCCCTGATGATTTGACGTCATGGCTCCTTTTCTGTAGTTTCAATAATTGCCCCTTGCTTCTGTGCTGTATGAGGTGGTAGGTGGCATTTTTCTTGCAGTGTCCCACTCCAGCCAGTCCAGCCAAAGGCCGTGGGTGGTTTGGCTGCTGAGTTTAGGGTTGGCAAATCCAGCTGCTGTTGGCAGAGAATCAGTGTGTGCAGGTTGCAGCAAACGAACTGAGGGATGTGACAGGCAGCAGTACCACAAGTACAAGGGTTGTGGCGTTCCATTAAACAGATCAGCTACTGTTGTCTCTCCACCTCGAGTATTCAGTTCTTTGTGAAAACTCTTTGCTTATGCTTTAGTTTGAGTTTTGAGGATGGAATAGCGTTATCAATGCTTTCTTCAAACAGCTCTCCATTGAGACCTGGACAGGCTGGAGAGATGGGCCGAGAGAAACCTAATGAAATTTAACAAGGGCAAGTGCAGGGTGCTGCACCTGGGGAGAAATAACCCCAAGCACTAGTACAGGTTGGGGACTGACCTGCTGGAGGGCAGCTCTGAAGAAAAAGACGAGGGGGGCTTCTTGTGGACAACAGGATGACCATGAGGCAGCAATGTGCCCTTGTGGCTAAGAAGGCCAATGGCATCCTGGGGTGCATCAAGAAGAGTGTGGGCAGCAGATCAAGGGAGGTCATCCTACCCCTCTACTCTGCCCTGGTAAGGCCCCATCTGCAGTACTGTGTCCAGTTCTGGGCTCCCCAGTTCAAGAAGGACAGGGAACTGCTGGAGAGGGTACAACAAAGGGCCACAAAGATGATTAAGAGCCTGGAGCATCTCTCCTACGAGGAAAGGCTGAGGGACTTGGGTCTTTTTAGTCTGGAGAAGAGAAGACTGAGGGGGGATCTGGCCAACGCTTACTTAAAGGGAGGGTGTCACGAGTACAGGGCTGGTCTTTTCTCAGTGGTGCACAGTGACAGGACAAGAGGAAATGGGCACAAGCTGAGTATAAGAAGTTACACTTAAACACAAGGAGGAACTTCTTTACTGTGACAGTGGTAGAGTCCTGGAACAGGCTGCCCAGAGCGGTGGTGGAGTTTCCTTCTCTGGAGACACCCAAAACCTGCCTGGACAAGTACCTGTGCAACGTGCTCTAGGTAGATTCGCTCCAGCAGGGGCGTTGGAGTAGATGATCTCCAGAGGTCCCTTCCAACCCCGTATGATTCTAGGTTGCTTACCTAGACAGAGACTGGGGTGGAGAAAGAGAGGTACAAGAGTGATGACAATAAAGGACAGAAAATGAGAAAAAGAATAACAAGGTATGCAAGTAACATGCTGGTCCTGCTATGGGTACCTGTTGGACACCTTGGGCACAAGAACTGTCATGGTAGCAGGAAAGGGAAATAGAATTTTTTTTCTAATCACACCATGATCGCCAGACCTGCTCCCATGGTCACCAGGTCCCCAGAGGGGGACATAACACATGCTTTCTCAGGCAAAAAAATGGCAATACATGGATTGATGACTCAAGCACGTTGGTATCATCATATTAATGATGCAAGTCCGCAAGTCTGGTGGCATTGGTAACAGCCCACCAAGCACATAAGCAGCAATCCTTGCATAAATGTATCAATGATATTAAGGCACAGAATCTTCTACTAGCTCTTGACAGAGAACAAACGAGGGGGGAAACAAAATGTATTTGAGAGTAGCAATGGATATGAGCTAGTCAGTTCATCAAATACAGTCTGCTGACATGAGCAAAATCCATCACAACAGTCAGATGCTAAGATGAATAATGTGGGCCAGGACACTACTAATTCATATGTCAGTGTCACTAGTAGAGTAACATCGAAGCTCCACAAATATTTCAGGAAAGGGTACTTTGAAAATGCTGCCACATGGAACAGTCCAGTGCTCTTTCTAACCCCATCAGCCCAGAATTGGGGAGACCAGACTTTTTTCCTTCCTATGTGTAATTCTGGCATAAAATAGCTTAAAATGTTCTCAGAACCATCACATGCTTCTGCCTTATCTCTAGAGCACAGACGAGGCAAAGGCTCAAATGCAAGTTTCACATCACCAGATGCACAATGCCTATATATTTCAGGTAAGGTGTTACTACTCCCTTATGAAAGCAATGGGAGATTTGGGGGAGGGACTTGTGGTTTTGATGAGTTTTTTTGAGCTTGAAATCTCCTCTTACTTACTTTACAGCCCCTCAAACAATTGCAATCTCCAAAATAAAGGTCCAGATCTGTACATTTTCAACACATTGGAAATACAATGAAATATGTATACAGATTTTTGGGGGTTGGGGGGGAGCAGGGAGCTGCCTCCTTGCTACGTGGATGTACGTCTAAGTATAACTGAAAGAATTACAATATCTGACGGTGTAACATTCATGTTTGTGCCCTTCCCCGAGTAGTTTACCAACATTGTATACATTTACACTACTAAATATTTATCTCCAGGTTTTTGTTACATCTCCTCTAGGAAGACTGTTAGGGTTAGGTGCAATTTTTCAGCATTATGGTTTCAGAAGATGGGCCATGTTGTCTTGCTATTTTGAACAGATTATATTGGTTTTATAGTTTTTCCTCTGAAAGGTCTGCTTTTATTTCTGTTATCTATTTTTTTTTCATCTTACAAACAACACCAGGAGATAAAACTTATAAAAATTGCTTATGGGCAGTGTATCCATAAAGATATGCCAAGACATTTAGAAAAATAGAGTTTCTGTCCGCTGACCCTGAAAGAAAACTTGATTAAGATGTAAGGCATTCAAGCACACATCCTATACTGTATTTGTTAAAGAGTCAGAGAGCCTCGTATTGATCTATTTGCTCGCTGCTACACTGCTCTTGAAGTATACACTACAATAAGAGCCAGATGTCATTTTGTATAGCAAATCACGTGTGTGGGAGTCTGTGTGTGTATACATTTTCAAGAACACAAAGAAACAGGGAGATTAACTATAGAAATGCTAGCTGAAGAAAAATGGTTTTTTCTGAAACTTCACAAATTTAAAGCAATACTAGCGAGTGTCATTAAAAAGAACTAACTAGAAAAATCTGCAGGTGTGAGTAACCATGACAAAACAGCATGTGAAACTCAAATACTTTTCTGCTTCTGATGGAACAGCATACTGTAGGAGCTGCTGGGAGAAAAAGGAAAATGAAAGGGAGGACTAGAGACATGGAATGATTAAACTAAGAAAGGGAGATAGGATATAATCTTGGTCATTTGCAAGCATTTTGTTTTATTTAGTTTCAGAAATGGGGCTTTTACTCCATTTGTAATTTTTTACTCCATTTGTAATTTTTGCAAACAAAACTGAAAGCCCACATCACAGAATGGTCTGCTCCAAATTAAGAGCCTGTTATATATTGCATAAGTGTATGCAAAAAAGAGACATACACATATTTTTCTTGTCCCCTCTACACCTGGTTTTGCAGCTAGTCTCTGTGGTTTCTCTTTGCTATCCAAATACTTATTTATTTTTGTGAGAAATTGCCACTGCTTGTTGGGATAGCAATTGCTTCAGGAAGACAAAGCATAATTGCTCCAGGTTTGCCAGCTGGAGAGGCCAAGAACCAAGGGAGCCAACAGTTTGTCAAGAGCAGACAGCAAAACAAAAAAAGTGTCCAAAAGAAGTTGAAAGAGAAGGAAGGGGAAGGGCAAAAGCTGCTTCTGCAGAGCCTGACAAGCCTTGTGGTTTATATTTGTTGTTGAAGTTCTGCTTTGTAAGAAAATGTATTGTCACATCTCTGAAAAGTACTGCAATTTATAAGCTAACCTTCCTGCACAAGCCAGTCCTGTGACAGCCTAATAGACATCACTGTCAGGGGAATTATTTAGTCAAGTAAAATATGTCATATCTAGGAATAATGGAACTTAGATTGGAACATATCATAGGCTGTTATTCCATTTAACATCCTAAATAATCTTCATCTTCCAGTGTTTTCTTACCCTTCACATATTAGTGGACCTTTATCGGCCATCCAACCTATGCATATTTAACTCTTCTAATCTGTCGTCCTAAATGGATCCCTCCAACTCCCTAATTGTTTTTAATCCTCTTCCCTAAGATCCCTTCAACATTTCTCTGGCAACGAGGTGCCCTTCATTTAATGCAGCATCCTAAATATAAATGCTGCAGCTGTACAGAAAATATTCTCTGTGGCAAGACACCTGTGAGAATTTATCCCCAAATTGTGCTAGTTATTTTTGCTCCAATAGTACATTGTGTAATCCACATTAGCTTGCTGCAAATGTGACCAAGACATTTCTTTATTCATTATCATTTCCCAGGTTTCTGAGGTGTTAATCATGCAAAGCCACCACCACCCCCCCTAGTACTCAGCATGGAGTTGGAAGAGCTGCACTCTTGCTACAGACAGAGAACCTCTGCAGAGAACACAAGATCTGAAAGCAGTGGTTCACTGAGGCTGGAACTTTGTTTCTTTGTCCCATTTGGGAACAAACCCGGAACAATGAAGCAAGTTGTTCTGTTTTCACCATTTCCAGCTGCTACTGGGTCACCAGCCATTTGCTGCTGCAGTACGTATCTGACCACTTTGAACATTTTGTGGTGGTTGTATCTGTTATCATGAACCTTCACCTCCCCTGCTATAGCTTCCTTTGCAAACACCTCTCCGAGAACTCCTTTAGCCTGCCAGGGGCTGAATATCCTACAAAAAGAAACCTCTTGTGCTGGATACTTGCCACCAGAAAGTACCAGGAAAACACTTCCTCCCAGAGCCTTTCCATTGTTTGCTACAGGTATTAATTCCTTAACAGGTCGTTCCAGAGCATCAGACATAATATAGAACTGCTCCTTTTGGAGAGAATTTTACACCACAGGTAACACTTACACATCAATGCCATTTTTGGTAGCTATCAGTATTGAGGATTCATAAATTTTTGTTTCCCATGAGCAACAGAGTTGATAGCTACCTGCAATATCCTCTCTTGGGCATGCACCACCAAACCAAAAGCATAGCACTTTGTTCAGATTTACCTATCGGTTTCTACAACTCATACATGTGATTCTAAAAAAAAAGAAAAGCCATAATATTCAAGCACATATAATACACTGAATTCTCTTCCCATTATTCTAATGAAACCTTAATGACCTTGGACATCATTAAAAAAAATATTTGTTAAGTAACTTCTACTCAAATGAGTAAATAGCCAGATTACGTTGTCTATGAATTTATAATTTCTTCCTTTAATTATCCTTAAATTGACACTCAGAAAGAAAATAAACTTTATATGTGTAAACTCTCAAGTCCTAACTGAGCCTTTCCTTGATAAATCCTTTCCTGGTCCTGTAAGATGTCATCACTAGGCAGCCAAAGCCTCACAAAAAACAGTTTCTTAGTGAAGTTCCCTTGCCCTCACCTGAAGTAAAATTTTCCACTTTTTTAGAATTTAAATGAATATTCAAGACAGTAATGTCTTGTCCTAAGGCAAAACTCATGTAGAAATAAATATTCATAGGCTTAGCTTTGTGCAGGTGAGCTCCTTGCCAGTTTCCAACAGCATTTTGATATTTTACTTTACAATCTCAGTAATCTGATAAACGAACAAGTGCTATTACTGCTCACTGAACTTCACTGACTGATGCTATAGAAGGACTTATCTCACTGTGGACATTGTGAATTTATCAGTGAAGAGGATTAATAAATTAGATACTATGAAGGCTTTAGTTTGTTCTCCCCACTTTTATCCTCTGCTTCTGCACTTCTCTGTCTCACTTTGGTACTGGAAATTGCACAGTTCTGACTGGTGTGGAGAGCCTTAACTTTTCCCTAAAGCCTCTAAAAGCAGGAAGAAATCACTGAAGCATATGTGTATTTTCTCTGTCCTTTATGAACCTGTGTTTAGTTACATCACTGTTCCCCTAAGATTCAATTAGCACAAATCTGCTGGGAATCCAAGGCAAGTATCTCAGCATTGCCTTCATACTATGTTTCAAAACTGATTCTGAAGATGCAATATTGTCTTTGCAAAAACAGTGTAACATTAAAGATTGTTCTCTTCTCAATAAGATCTCTGTCCTTTCATTTGCCTTTAGCAATAAATTAGGTCTGGCCACGGTTGAGGAGGCAGTCAATTGTCAGATGCTAAATACCTATCCCAAGGACATTGCATGTGTGAAACTGAAGCTGCCTGGTCATGCTGCTTACACAAAGTTTAGTTCTGTACTTGCTCAGCTCTTCTGGCTAATATTCACATTCCTGCTGATTTATGTTCTCAGTGATGATATTTACCTCCATTTTTCATTTGGACTCCAAGTGCACCCCAGCCTACTTAGGTAACAAGCTGGAATTATTTTTAAAACTTAATTTGTTGGAAGCGTTCCTGCCTTTCCAGCCACAAAATAATTAATTCACAAGTTTGTATTCCCCCTTGTATCCAGCTTTGCTGCAAATAAAAAATTAATCTAGAGGCATCCCTCCTGCAAAACTGATTTTAATCAAGAAGTGATTAGTGGCATGTAAGCCATGTCAGATAGGGAAGGGATTCACAGTTTTCACCCTGTTCCACTGTTATGGTTTGAGGAAACCCGTAACAATCTATTGTTGTTCTCTCACCCGATGACTCCTCCCCACCCAGAAAGGGGAATCAGGGGAACCCAAAGAAACACAAAGCTTGAAATATAAATAGATTTAATAGACTACCACTAAATAATTAACAGTAATAATAAAGAACCAGTATTAATCCCGATACTAAGACATGCAGGAATTATACTCAGCCAGTTCTATCAGTAGGAAGCCGTGCCCTCCCAGCAGTGGGAGCAAATGTTGCACACTACAAGCACAATGGCTTCAGGAGGAAAGGAAGGGCTCAGGGGTCCAGCACAGGGACAAGGGGTTGTCTGGACC
>JAOXNG010000012.1:74918989-74933016 GCA_028566535.1 Scolopax minor
GTCAAACCCTGTGAAAGGGTTTGGGTTCATTTTTGAAACAAATCATTATTATCTCAGGATAATTTAGCGCAATAAATTATCTCATGATAATTTAGTTATGATACTTTAAATCATAACTACTTATAAATAAATAAATAAATAAATAATTTATATATATAAAAATAGACAAATAGATATATAAATGACAACTGAAAACTAGAAATATATTACATCTGGAAAGAGAATTCCCCATTCCATTTTCCCTATACTCATTTCTGGTGCTAAAAAAGACTCATTTGTGGTGCTAAAAGTGCAATAAACAACACAGTTCCATTAAGAAACCTATGCACATGCAAAACCAATTTGAAACTTCATTAGGTTAAAATATTCAAGCTGTGTTCTCCAAGAAGAAAAGGTTTTCATTAATCTTTATGAAGATTGAATTCAATGGTATTTTAAAAAATATATCATCTTTTAATTTATCATGTTTGTTTTTGGAAGCTCAGAAAGTAAAGAAGAAGCTTAATCAAAATCTGAAAAAACATGTTTCTTGTCCTCATAAATAACATGAAGCTTCACAAGATAACATATTGCTATCTTAGGCCCATTTTATCAACATCATCTTCTAAGGATCTAGGATCTGATCCAAAACATATTAATGTTAATTAGAGTCTTTCTGTTGACTTTGTCTGACTTGAATTTGATATATGTCTCTATTTATTAACTTGTAAGAACTGAAAAAAAAATATATTCTGACTTTCCCATGTTTTTTACATCCTGTTTTCTCACTAGGATTGTCATTAATCAACGGCTGAGTATAATTCCATGAATGGGAATTATTTTGAACTTCAAATTGTTCCATACAGGTAAAAAGTCAAAATCTAGACAATCTAGAAAAATTAACACCTCAGATGATTCATGATCACATGACTTGTATCATGTCCAGAGGCTGAAGCAGAAGATGAGGGTGACTGGAAACCACACCATAGAATTTGCACAAAAGTGCAGAAAAAGAAGCAGAGTCACAGGCACAAGTCCCTTGCCTGTTCGTTGAGTCACAGGTTTGAATGCCAGCCTGTCTTTCCTCAGAAAATATCCCAAACATTAACTGGAGGAGGAACTAGTTCTCAGGGCTCTGAGGAGAGCAGTCATTTACTATGCAGTTTAGTATCTCTGGCTCATTCAATTAATATTAGGAAAATATTTATATAGCAGAAAGACATTTTCAGAAAGGGGTAAATGAAACTGTTCCGGAATGGCTAATAGGCTTTGTTTAAGGCATGCTATCTAAAGATGGAAAGTCGGAGTTCAGGTCTATCATATTAAGTGATAAACAGCTCATCTGCATACCCACAGAGGAGCACAGGAGTACAGCAGCTGTACCCCAAATAACACCATGCCCTGGCTGGTCCCAGGCCCATCCCAGGAGCTAGCATCCTATCAAAGGCCCATCTCCACAAAGTCAGAGGAGCAGAGAGGCTCAAATGCAGGCAGGAACCAAAATCAAAAACTCAGAGTAAGAGACATCCTGTCTCCCAGGGCAGTTGCAGGAGACCCTCTCCTCGTGTATGGAAACCCATCCCCATGAGTCCATGGTAGAGCACGCTGCCAACAGAGGGGAAATTAATGTTTATGGGTGCAGGAAACATCATGGGATGCAGGGGAAGAACATTTGGGGATTACACAATTTATCATGGGATGTTTAAAGTGGAAGCCAAAGGTGGGGAAAAGGAGGGTTCAAAGTGATTTGGGGATGAACAAGTATGGAAAAACAGAAGGATGAAAGGATCATCTGCATGTGAACAGCTACTGGATTCAGCATCACCTAACAAAATAGAAAAAAAATTCATTTCAGTTATCAGTAGAATACTGAAGCCATTGCAGCAGCTAATAACTAAGACCCACTTACTAGTGAAAGTGTCTCATCCGTAGTAGAGAATATATACTTTGAAGCTATACAATCCTACCAGACTATCAGGGAAAAAAAAAATCACAGATTTTTTTTTAATTAACTATATAGGTTTTCAGAAATATTTCAGAAAAATAAACTTTGTACATTCTTTAACACTCGCCCACACACCTCCCCCCCCCAAAAAAAAAATGCCAGCTTGCCCTTGCATTATAAAAGAACATATAATTTCACTAGAACTTGAACAAAATGTTACTAAAGAGAACTAGAGAGCTAGCAATTAGCATCATCTCTGGGAAACATGCATAAATTTACTGTTTGCTGCCCTTTCTCTCTGATGGCTATGCGTATTCAACGATGGAAAAATCAAAACAAAAGTTGTACTTCAGAATAGCTGAACTGGTCATGTCTCTTCATTATCAAAGCCAAAAGATCTGTCTGAAAACTATTAGATTTTTAGTGCCATTTTATTTATTTGTTTTTAAAATAGACTTAGTCATATCAAGAAATTATATTTTCATGTTTTAGTGTTTTTTTTTCCAAAACTGAACATGAGTACTTTTTCCCACTAGGTCCAGAATCCACTAGTTTCTTAATTAAATTAGAAATTCCCAGTGTTCTCATTTCATTTCACAGCAGTAGATGGCACTAGCTTTGACAATGAATATAGGGAGTTAAAGATACGTTTAGTCACAAACAGATTAATGCAGGCAAGTGCAAGCTTAATCTCCCTATTGTAATGCTGAAACCAAGAAGAAAGAGAATATATTACTAAGACACATAAAACAGGTAAATCTCAGCCACCTTGACTCCAGGTAAGCATGTGCTGCATTCAAACCAATAAGCCTCTCCCAGGCTCACTGCTTATTAACTTGTTGACAGCACTGATTCATCATGACTGTGTTTCTTCCAGATCCAAACTTTGCATTATATTGTATGGGAATTTGGAAACTTTGAGCTTTACTTGGATTAAGCATCTTTGCATTGTGCTCTATTGCTTGATGTAAACATACAGTAACCATGCAGTCTGGAAAGGACTCTTTTTTGTTGTTATTTTTGTTGTTGTTAGCAAATGAGAATTGAGAGTAGGAAATGGCAGTGGGCAGAAGAGGAGACTTTGTCTGCTCTTGATGGACATAGTTGCCCAATTTTTTTCTCTCACCACTATCATTATTCCATTGAATTTCTGATAGTTACTCCCAATTTACCCTACTTTGAGTGGCTTGGCTCCTAAAGATGCCCTTGCACTTTCCTCAGCAGCAGGGGCTTTCCATGATGTGCTAAAACTACATTTTCTCTCCCCTTTCTTTCTGGCAGCGTGCTGTGCCCATCAGCTAACTAAGAGCTTCCATCCCAGAGGAGGCTGCATTTCATTATTGATGGACTGTGCAGATATATAGTTCAAATCTAGTCTGAAGATAAAAATATTAATAATTGGATCAGCAGTGGTTTGAATTCTTTATGGCCTTTATTTCTATGCTGTGGTCTCTCTATGCAGTATGAGGATGAGCATGAATCTCTGGCATAACACACTTTCTGTCCTAAGCAAGCAACAAAACCCTACAGGGTTTTAAGGTTTAAGTTTTTAAACGAGTTTTTAGCTTACTTCATTGCTTCACTCTCAGGAAGCTTCATAGCCATAGAAGCTGCCAGCTTCTTTTCAGAACTTAATGGGAAGTCTTTGCCAGCATGCAGATCAATGTGGACGAGATAATGATTACTGCTGTCACACTACTCATTTTTTAATGTGAAATCTGGACTGCCTTTTGATTGGTGCACTCTATGCAAGAAACCCAGTTTGTCATGTGATCAAGGACACATTGATGGATAGTGCTTGATATGACATTAAATTAAGTGCTTCTTAAAGGCACCTTTAAAGGAAACTATTACTGAACTAATGATGTGGAAGTGATTGAACTTGTTCACTTCCCATCTCTGTGATGTCATTCTGATGAACAAGGAGATGCTGGCATGTGGCTGGTAGCTAATGGAAGCAGATTTTGTCCTGGCACGCATCTGTCCTTCTACATTTAGCAAAGTTTGCTATATACATTTTTTTAATGATAGCTGAGGTTCAAAAAGAAATACTCAAAAGTATAAGATATTCTATAATAATAAGCATTCTGATGCTCTTGGCACTTCAGTTCTTCAGCAAAGTCATTAATATTAATCTACCTAGGTCACTTCCGAATCTTTTCTTGTATTACACCTTTCTAGTAATACTTATCTTTTAATACAGCTTTAAATAAATAGATAAATAAATAGTCTTCTTAAGAGGAAACTAGAACTTGAGAGTTAATTTCCTTTCAAAGCCTTGCCACTGACTTTTTGAGTGACCATGAACAAATTAATTAATTCACCATGTATCAAGACCTGCCTTTAAAACAAAAATTGCATTTCCTGTATACATCCCCTTGATTTAAATTCATAGCTCTGTGAAGAAAGCACTATCTCTTGCTGTATGTTTTTAGAATATTCAAAACAATAAGATCGTTTTGTTATCTTTCACATTTCAGCTAACTCCTAAAGGTGCTATTATAATGCAAAAATTCAATAAAATATACATAGTCAACATGTACAGAACAAATTCTGCTTCTTTCTTTACCTGCTCTATACTATAATTCACATTCACCTCCTCCCAACACTACAGAGAGCTTTGTGGAGCTTGGGATGAACAAGATATTAGACCCGACCCGCATCTCAAACCAGTCTCTGTTCCTTTCTTTCATTCTTTCCCTAAACATGATGACACATTGTCAGCTGTGAAGTGCTGAAGTAGCCTCAGAAAATGTTCTCCTGAGATATAGTATGAAAATGATTCTTTGGAGCAGGATGGAAAAAAAGGTTTTCTCTACCCATTATTATTCCTGGACTTGAGGGAAACAGTCTCCTTCCTTTTCCTCTCACAGCAGCCTTGCTTCCTCCCTGCTAGATAGCAGCACAGCTACTCAACTGAAAGGCAAATTCCATTTTGGGATAGGTTACCCTTTGCTCTTGTCTTATTCCTCTCTTCTCACCCTAAGACTGAGAAGCTGGGTAGGTCCTACTAATAACTCAGAGGACAACAGTAACATAGGATGGTTTCTTTCCTGGAAGGCTGAAATAAGAGACCACTAACTTATAACCTTATATTCTTAGTTCAATCTGTATTCCTACCAAAATTATATGGAAAAAGTCACAATTCCCAAGAGCTGTGCTACAAATTTCTCTTGGTCCATCTACTTCGTGATCACAGTTCTAGTATGGGAGGAAAAGGAAGCAGGAATTTTGGAATTACATAGAGCAGTCTGTAAAACTGCTTCAATAAGATAAATCTGCAAATCCCAACCTGTAGTTTTATCTCCCCTAATGGTATCATGCCACTGCCTAGCAGTTGATCTCCGACAATATTTTGTATTTTTTACTCCTCAGCAGTTTCCCTTTTCTCTCCTAGAAGGTTGACAATGTTGTGACTGTGAATATCTTTTAAAATAAAATTAATAGCCCACTTACACTTTTTTGTCGATCCAGCATGTTGCTTTGATATTGCAGCTTATGCACTGCTTACCATTTAATTCTGCTGATCTTAAGTTTGCACTCATGGAAGTTGAATACACACTGTGGGAGAAGGGCTGCTTATGTGGCAAATTTTCAGACCTTTTTCCTTCCGACTCTTGGAAGAGAAGCTGCTCATGGTTTTTTGTTTCATATGAAGATTTTTAGGTGTTAGGTAATTTTATGCCATTCACAACAAAACCAGTAATGATTTGTAGGAATGAAATGCTTGAATGCATGCCTGGCCTTCGATAGGTGCAAGTCCAAGATGTCCCTTAATGTTTAATAGGACGGACACTGTTCTTAAGTATGAAGGGACTAGCCCTTTGTGTGATGTGATGCAATGTGTCCATACTTACAAAAGAGAAGGGGGTTTGTTTCCCTCTTTGTGGCTGTACTTTCAAGAGAAAAGTTGAGCCAATATAACTGCTTCTGAGAAGGTGCTCTCGTGCTTCCTTATCTTACCTTTCTTACAAGCTCATACTCCTCATCATTTGCACCTTGCACCAGTTCTGGTAATAAACTCAGGAGGAAAATAAAAAGATACCTTTTGTTGGCTTACTGAGCTAAATTGACCCAGAAGGGTCTAATGAGGACCAGAGCAGGAGTGAAGGCAGATGCAGGACTTAGCTTAGGAGCAGGGGAAAAAAAAGGACCCTCTCCTGATGGCAATAGGAAGCAATGGATAGTGCATGAAAAGGTACTTCCATCTGGAGACCTCATTAAAAAAAAAGGACCTGGGGTGGCAGATATAGTAGATATCTAAGCATTTAACCTAATATAATGAGGCCATTATCTAACATGGATTGAATAAAAACAGAACTAAACAACGACTGGAATTCAACATTACTAACTCGTAGTTAACTCCGATTTTTAAAAACATTGGTGCATTTTCTATTATACCAAAATGCTAAAAGGTAGGTTTATAATCACCTTTTCTATCTGACATATGACAGCATGACTACAGACTAATAGCGGCTTAGTGGCTAGGTAAGGTTCTTCCCCTTATCCTCCATAATATCTTTTTTTTTTTTTTTCTCCCTTAGTTTTGTTCACTGATAAAAATCTCCTGTAGTGAAATTCAGCCTAATACAAAACACCTGAACAAGCACTGTGCAGCTCCTGCTTATGCTCTCTTCTGAAAAATAGATTTACAGAACCAGCAAGGAAGGAACAAACAGGCATGTCCATTGTTCCAGAGCCTCAGCTTTCAAGTTTTAAAATAAGTGATAAATCTCTGCTACATCCAATAGTAAAAACAAACAAACAAACAAACAAACAAAAGCTTTTAAGTCTATCCATGTATTTCACAGATTATACTAATGTACAAAAAATAAAATGCGGTGATTTCTGGAACGTGAATTTTCCCCCTTCATTTCATCTACTTCATTTTCTTTTTCATTTCATTTTCTTTCACACACACATCTTTGTGTGTTTGTAAGGAGGACAGAGAAGAGGTTAGCAATTCTCTAGATAAGCCACAGAGAGCATCCATACTCTGTAGGATTTTAAGGAAAATTCTGACATTGTAAAGCATTTTTATTTTCCTAACCAGGGAGGAAACTTTCAGCAGCTTTGGTTTATATATTATTTATTCTGTGGTCTGACATATTGTCCTTGCTGCAATTAAGCCAAGTAAATAGTGTACTGTTACAAGGTCCTCATCGAAGTCCATCCCTGACCTCAATAACACAGTAAGACGGTCCTGTCTCCTCAGATCGACCAGATTAACTGTGCACTTGGTCACTCTTACACGGGTTCAACCTAAACAGTAAGGGCTATAAAAGCTTATTGTTCTGCCATCAGACGAGAAAGTGTCAACTTTGTCTAAGCTGCGTCTCTCCCCAGCAGAACAACTATTTTCATGCATAATGAACCAAAAAGTAACCCCAAACCAACACTCTTTTGTGGCTGGCCAAATTTGTACCTCAGAATCCTGGCTAACTCATGTTCCATAATAAACAGATCCTTCAGCTTTTGGACACTTTCAGACAAAAAGAAATTTCCTTCCAACTACCTGGAAAGATATTGTTTTCCCTAATTACGTTTCCCAATATGCACTCATCTTAACTATACAGCTGGAAAAAAAATTATCTCAAAATACCTGTGTGTATGTGTCCTCTCTTTTTCTTTAGAGAGTTGCAGGGAATGTACCAGAACTGTTTCTTGTCACATTACTGAGAAAGATTAAAATTGTAACCAGAGTCTATTGAAAGCTGTATTTGTCAACTCCCCCGCTTGTTCTTTCCCTATAGATACAGATTTGGAACATAGACTTAGAATGTATCTTTTACATTCAATAACTGTTTGTGAAGAGCTTTGACATCTCAAAGAAGGCAATAAATAGGAAGATATTAAGATACATGGCTCATCAGTATGGGTCCAAAGCTCACATTAAATCAAAGACTAAAATAAAACTTCACATACTATTTTCCTCACTGGTGTATATACTGATTTCTCAGCGTGTTGCCTGTGTGTTACATTTTAAAGGGAACTGGGCTTTAGCTGCAATTGTATGCAATTGATGAGTACTTGCCATTCAGGTACTCTTTGTGAAATATGCAGCAATCTGCCATAGATTGTACATGGCCTCCTTGAATTTTTCATGGCCTATTGAATTCTCTTGATGATATGGACACCTTTAACTTTACTGCAAAAAATAATCATAAGGCAGAGGAAAGTTTCAGGTAAAAGTAGAAAGTATAGATAAAATCAAATAATTTCCAAATTAAAAAAGGAGCCTTTAGGAGACCACCTAAAGCTGATATTTGTACTTCTTAATGTTGCTCCTGTACAGCATGATTTAGTGTCCTGTGTGCTTGAGACTATTTGGCAGTGCTTTGGCTCTTGAAGGATCACTATAGTAATTTTGAAGTCAAGTACCATTTGGCAGAAAAGCAGCATCTGTATGTCAAGAAAAATCCCAGATCTTTATTCTCTATGCCTTCACATCTAGCCAACAAAAACAAACCTTGAGTTTTCTAATGTCATGATTAGAAGCTTATTGCAAGTTAAGCAAATTGCCCAAGGGAATCTCTGATCAAAAAATGCATCTCTCTGCAGCGTCTGTGGCAAAGAAGAAGTCTGATAAAATATACTTTCATTATTCATAGTTGAAAGTGACACGGAGTATTCCAGATTGAAAAAAAATGTCTTTAGAGACTTGAGAATCATGAGATTCTACTCTCATTCTCATGAGAGCAATGAGGATCGTGGTTCTGTCCAGGGATGCCTGAACTAACCGTTTGCCAGAAAAGGTATGTCAGAAAGGGTCTTTACTTGCACTGATTTAGCTGTTCTCAGAGAAAAAACACTATGTTAAAACTGCTTCTTGGGTCTCAAACTGTCACCTCTAGAGCTGTGCCTGTTAATATACTAAGTTGGTAAGTGGGTATTCTTAGTTATTGTTGTTAAAGCTGTCATTCCAGTGATGAAGGAATGTTTATTCCATAGCCAGACACAGATGGAAGGAAAAATATATATATTTTTGATACAGGCCTTGGATATTAGCAAATACCTTTTAAGTACCAATATATACATACATATTCTTCAAAAGTTCAGTCTGAAAGACAAAATACAATGATGGGAGCTGTTAGCATGTTGACAGTACTACAAAATACACTAATCTACCTCATAAAAAGTTGTACAAAAGTAGCAACAGAATATAGTGCTAAAAGTAGAGTAATATCCTAGGATGCTCAGCTGTGTTTTCCAGAAAGTAATGTAATTCTCAGTAAGACACTTTTCCTCCCATGGAGAACTCACCAGGTATGCCACTGACTTACCATGACCTCCATATAAACTGTGTCAGCAGTTAAATTAAAAATTATTCACTCTAAGGCTGTCATGGAGATACTGCTATGGAGATGCCATGTCAATATTTTTCTTGATTTTATGAGGTTTTGTGACAGTCTCTGAAATCATTTAAAGATAGACTTTGTGACAGAGCACTGGAACAGGCTGCCCAGGGAGGTCGTGGAGTCCCCTTCTCTGAAGATTTTCAAGACCCACCTGGATGCAGTCCTGAGTGATATGCTCTGGGCAATCGTGCTTTAACAGGGGAGTTGGACAAGATGATCTCTAGAGGTCCCTTCCAACTCTAGCAATTCCATAAATCCCTGAATCCGTGAAATAAACCTGTGAGCCAGGCTTATTAAAATAACTGAGTATTCTTCAAGGCATTAGCTTAACTGAAACGCTTGCTATTGTCATTCATGAACTTGGTCTAAAAGTAGTGTTTAGGCTAGCTGGAGCAGAATATATCTTGCTTCACTTTAACACACTTACAAATCTGTGTTATATATCCTCCCTCCACCTCAGATACCAATGTTAAAATATAAAAATAAGAGTACTTACAACAGACAATAATCACTGTTATATTTACTCAGATTTAGATTAAAAACAAAACCAAAAACCCAACTGCTGTAGTTCTTTCTGTATTACTGGATTCCACAAGATTTCAAGGTAGGGCAGATTGATCTTGCTCTAACACAAATCTTGTTTGCGTTACGAGCTGAAACCTTCCGGTACAAAATCTCCGATGAGGGATAAATAATGTGAAACATCTAGGTGACATTTTACAGGCTTTTCCAGCCCGTTACTATAATTTAAAAGGTGATTCCTTGAGTGTTGCCTATTCATTGCTGTTTGGCTATTTCAGATGTTCTCACAACGTGAAATGAAATCTCTCTTGCCCTTTATTTGGGAAAAAAAAATTGAAGGAAAAGTCATACCCGTATACTAGAATTGTTAGAGCTGATTCTCATATTACTCACAGATAAGGCAGTAGTAAATCTATAGTAGTCTATACAGTGATATTAGTATGAGCAATGTGTTGTTATGAAATAAGAAGTGGAAATGTATTTTCCACCAGTGTATGATGACACTTATCTAAACACTGAAAAAATAAAAAGTATAGTCATATTGATCCTATTCAAAGTTTCTCTTTTAGGCAAGCACTACATCTTAACAAGAAAATATGCATCTTAGCATTTGATAATGTTTCCAATGAACTGGACATCAAAGAACACATCCTAACTGAAAAAAGGAACATAGCTTTCTTTCATAATTACTATCAGCTATTACATTTCAGAAATTAGAAGTCATTTAAGTAAAAATGTCGTACAAAATAGGTATTTTTTGACATCTCATGAACCCGATATTCATTCTTATATAATACCAAAGCCACAGAAGCTAAATAAAAGGAAAAAAGCAGTGTACACAACATATAGCGCTGCTGAGGATATACCATCCTGCAACAGCTTCACTATCTACTTTTATTTCCCATGGAATACACTCCTTGAATAAATAGGACAACAGTCTCTAGTTATTTCTCCTTAGTTTCATTCTGAAGACTTAGATGTACCTTAACAACTGCAAATACCTTGTTTGCTGATATTCAACACACAGAATAAAAAGATACTCAGTGCTGATACTCAACACACTACTAAGAAGTACTAAACATAGCTGTTTTGTGTCCATGTACAAACAGAAGAACAGTGTGTCCTTGCTTTTAGCACCATCAATTAAAAGTTATACTTTGGAGTGCATTTAATGGTCACTAATGCAGTAAGCATATTGTATGTGCTGGTATCTTAGGGATTTTTCTTTTGTCTCTATTCCTCATGTTTCACCTGCTGAGAAAGAGACAAGTCTTTTGTTGAATTTGAACAGCTATGGCTTGATCCACTGTATACTTCAATGCCATTGCAAATAAATGTTTTCAGCTGCATTGGCAGAACAGCCCCCAGATAATAGCAATATGCATGAATCAGTTTCAGTGAAGTCTACTTGTTCAAATCTTAGTGTATAAATAGTGTATTGAAATTTTTCAAAGAAAATCCATTTTCTCCCAATGCTTTTCCATGATCTCTCTCTGGTCTCTATTTTCTGGAATGCTTTGGATAATAGGCTCACTGTATTTGCTTTACTGACTTTCCTTCTTATTGTTATTACATTTTAAATAAACCTATTAAATGAAGCCAGCACTTGCTAAAAATATTAGACGATTATATTTAACTACACAGTCTTAATAACATGACCATGAAGAATATAAAGAGAAGTATGCTTACAGGTCAGCTCTAGGAACCAGGTCTAGAAAAGATATCCCCAACCATGGTTAAAGGAGTTTGAAAAAGGTATTTGAAAATGCTAATCATGATTTCCCAAACTGTACCAACATAAACCAAGTCTTTCTGGAGGTTACCCAAGAAACAGAAAAGTTATAAATTTCTGCTGCTATAACTATTATCTCTATTCTTTAATCTCATACATTTAATGCTGAAGAGAACATAATGGGGAACAAGCAAATCTATTTTGCTTGTCCAGTTGATCAGTTTAACCATATAGTTATGCCCATGCATCACTATCGTTTATCCAGATGTGCAATTTACTAGAAAAGGGAATGAGAAAGAGGAAGAATTTTCTTAGTTCAGAGACATTTCAGTGTCACAAAACATCTAGAAGTCTAGATTTGGCCCTAGTAGGTCAATGATGAAAATCCTAGTCTTTCCCTCTGTGCTAGAAAAAATATGGGAAAGCTGGCACAAAGATGAAGGTTTGGGATGACAATAAATGGGTATCAATACTTGCCTAATTCAACAGGATCAGGAACAGACCTGCAAATATCCATTTCAATCAAGGATAAAAGCAAGCCATTTTTGTTTGCTTTCAAAGTCCTAGAGCAAAATGACATGGGAAAGTTGGGGAATGTATTAATAAGGATGTTCATTTCTCACTACTGAATTTCATTGGAAAAAGTACTACATACCCAAGGTTTGTTCAAAATACAAAGTAATTGATGCCAAAGATCTTGCCAAGACCATGTCTGCATCTTTATTCCCCCTAAAATTCAGAGATTTGATTTTTAAACTCCTCAAACATACCCAGTTCAATGCAATCAGTTTTTAAGTTCAGACAGGAAAAATCTACCCATTTCAGAATTTTACACAGCAAGCACAGAGATATTCTTACATGAGCTTAAACTGTAAAAAAAATAGCTGTGTAACAATAGCATATTGTAGATTGATGATTCTTGGCTTAGCATATTCACTTTGAAACAGAAACAACATAAAAATCCAAACAAACCAAAACTAAAATTAGACAAAATAAAAAAGAAAAAAGAAAACCAGAAGTATCCTATATGCTTCTGCACTAGATTTGTGAGATTCTATCAGTGTTAAAGGAGAGCAGAATTTGCACTTGCCATTGAAATGTCAATACCAATACTCCTGAGGGTAGCTGTCAGCCATTTTTCTGTTCCAGCATTCTTACTGTTTTGTCTCTTTTGTGCTAACAAGAAAAATGCAAAGCAAAATGCAAACAGATAAGAATCTGATTATGCATGGGAAACAAATAAGTTCAGAAAATGACAGCACCATTTTTTACCCATCAGGGAAGAGACTTCCACAGCCAAAAAAGTAAAGGGTAAAAAAAGAAAATATTTTGTCTCTGGGGGCAGGAACCTCCCCTCCCCCAACAACCAAACCAGTTTTGTTGTGATGAAATTTAATTCATCTTACAGATATACCAGAATTGACAAGGGAGAGAGGCATTTGTGGTTTATTTTAAAGCTTATTCCCAGTGTGCAAAAGAACCTCTATAGTCTACTAAAGTAATTTAGAATAATTCTTCCTACTATGAAGGAAATAGGGACTACCACTAGCAAATGTCAAAGTTGCATTTAATATTCTTGTCAAGAGACACACTGCTGATTGGTGGAGAGATGTGTGGTAACTATTTTTTTATATAAGTCATCAGGAGATGAAATTAGAGTCCTTTTTAAAGGAAATTTATAGGAACATGTATTATTTGAACATAATTCAAACCCTAGAAAAAGGAACATTGGTACAGATCCAGATCCAGGTGGACAGAGAGAAATAAATTCGTTTTAATTTTTAGTTAATTAGAATAAAGATATAGAATAAAGAATATAGAATATAGAACTTAAGATATAAGAGGAAAAAAAAAAATTTATTCTCTTATTGGAATTCCCCATTGGAATGACAATTATAATATGTACTTTGGTACAATTTGTTTATAATTCAGGATTAAATGGTGAGGAAAGCACAGGAATTATACTATGTAATTCTCTCCAGCAGAGATTTTAAAGCTAGTCACAGCAAAATGAAATGAAACAGTCTAATTGAAGGTTTAACATTAAATTTTAAGAAAAACTAGACAAAATAAATTATCTACTTTAACACACAAGGAAAATGCCAATCCCAAAGGTGCAAGGATTCCTATGTTAAGTATTTTTGCTTTCTCCAATATAAAATCTATTTTTCTACAGATTTAAGTTTTAGGCCTGTCTGGCAAGACGCAACATGATATGGCAGAATGCCTAATATGAGGATAATTCTCACTGAGATAGCTGGAACAGTTTGTTAACAAACTTCACCTTTTTTTTTACACAAGAAAAAAATCTACTGTCCCTGTTGAGGTACTCTTTGACACTGAGACTTTACTGTGTGCATTTAAAACCTAAGGAACTTTGGACTCCTACATGAAACTTGTTCAGAATTTTCTATTGGCAGCATAGTCCCTGCCCATCTGAAACACGTTCTCCCTGGCCAGATGGGAAGGATTCAGAAGGTGCTCTTTTCCC
>JAOXNG010000012.1:74958312-74974023 GCA_028566535.1 Scolopax minor
GTGGTTTGAAGGAGGAGGGAGCCAGAGTCTTTTCAGTGGTTGCCAGTGAGAGGATGAGGGGCAATGGGCATAAGTTGGAACATAGCAGGTTCCACTCAAATATGAGAAAAAACTTCTTCACAGTGAGGGTGACAGAGCCCTGGAATAGGCTGCCCAGGGAGGTCGTGGAGTCCTCCTCCGGTCCTTCTCTGGAGATTTTCAAGACCCGCCTGGATGCAGTCCTGATGCATGCTCTAACATGCTCTAGGCAATCCTGCTTCAGCAGGGGAATTTGACGAGATGATCTTCGTGGCCCGTTACAACTCTAAAAAATTCAGTGAAATTCAGTGAAAATTCTTATTACTGCTTGGTCTTAAAATCTTGGTAACTGACCATGATCTACAGAAGTCACTGAGAAAAGCTCACCATATTGGTGGCTCAGTTCCTCCAAGGCTAAGGAGCAGCTGAGCCTGCGTCTGAAGAACCTAAGTTCTTCAGGGGTAAAAGGGCAATTTTTGTATCCAGCTGCTGCGAGAATCCTTTATATAGACCTCGCATCAACTTACTTCCCCTAGCTCACACGGAAATCCCTGTGGCAATGCAAAAACTTAATTTATCAAAAATATCTCACACGTGTATGATCACTTATAATCTCTAAGTGGCCAAGATTTTAGACCTTGCTACATTCCGAATATCTGGGTCTAACTGGCACTTCCTATGCATGACTGCATTTAATTGACACTTGGGAGTTACTGCAAACTATAATGAATTTTTCTTAACAGAATAATTTCCTGACATAAACTATGTAACCTGAAGCTATTTATTCTTTGTGTTTATAAAATAAGTAAGTTATTGGAGACCCCAGGTGAAGGGCACTTTATTTGCACACTTTAAAAGACAATTTTAGGAGAAATGTCATATTATATAACTAAGACTTCAAACTGTTGAAAAGAGGCTATACTATTATTCCCATTTTACACATGCAAATGTAGAGCAAAAATAATTTAGGAAACTCATTCATAAAGGTTCAGCTTGGGGCAATGTTCTCTGGAGTGCTTTCTTTTACAAGAAAACTCTAGATACAGAAGCAAAATTATCCACTGGTTCCCAGGTTTAAGATATTTAACTCAAGATAGACAGCTTTTCCAAGCACATCATACTTTAATGATCAATCTATAGTAAAAAGAGGCAGTAAAGTGTCAATCACCCTTTTAAGTGGCCAAATGGTGTTCAGGGGCAGGTGCAGAACACTGTGTCCAAGAATACTAGTTTATTTCTGTTTACTAACCCAGAGAAGCTGTTTCATTTCTTATTGCTGCATTTCGGGTAGGATTAGCTCCATATTTAGGCAGATGAACACCATTGCCTGTATTCAGTTTATTCAATACAAGCAAGAGTGCCAAGAGCTATTCATTAATCTTAAAGTAGCCACCTACCTTGGTTCACTCGAATAGCTTTGTATTTTGTATAGTCTACTGACTGTATTGACAAGATTTCCATTGACTATACTAGAGTCTTAGACACCAAGCTGAGAAGCTGACACCTACATGTAGACAGCTAAATTTAAGAGTTAGTCTGGAGTTGAATCCTATCCTTAACATCTGAGTATTTCTGAAGATTTCAGTCAAAGTAACTTGCTTAACTGAATACAAGAAAATGGGATTAAAATGGAGCATTGGACCATTAAATCCCACACAGATATTTAGGCAAGACTGATATGTGAACACCTGCATCTCACGCTCTCTTTTTTCAACAGTAATAAACATTTCACAGTACTTAATCAGAAATTTTAGAGATAAAAATAGCTGGGAGCATGATCAAGAAATCAAGTTCAAGACCAGTTGCTTAATAAGAATAGTTATTCTTCCTCCCTGGAAGAAATAAAAACTTGGTTTTTAGCTCAGTATACAACTATGAAAAATCTGAAAGATACATACACAAAATATTTTGTTTGAAATAGCTTATGAGGTCTAACGTTGCCAGGCTGCATGAAAAAAATCAGGTTTGTCCTGTAGTGCGTAACAATTTTGTGCATTTGCTAGAACTAAGGCATCTGAGTGACTCACTCCTTCCATTTGAAGAAAGCTCAGATACATGATGATTTTCTCAAATTGGCTTGTCAAGTTGGCAGTACAATTAGAAACACAACAAAAGATTGCTGACTCAGTTTCCCATATTCTATTTATCTTCAGATAAGAGCTGATCAGTGTCCTGTCATTTTAAAATATGTTACTGCCATTCCCTAGATTTATTGCCATTTCTAACAATCCCTAGATTGTTATTTCTATAATGTTTTTGTGCCATTTACTATCCTGGGCTGCAATTTTTTTTCCACCTTCAATTCCTTCCTTCTGTCCCAAGGAAGCTCTTGAAAGATGTTTGGAAAAATATGCCACAGACTTAACAGCTTAGAGAAACCTGTACTAATGAATGGCAAAGGACTGCTGTGCAACTGAGGTGAAGGTAAAAGCTTTATGGAAAATTGCTTGCAAAAACTGAAAATACTTTTCCACTCTCTGTAAAATATACAAATTAATAATAATGGAATGTCAATATACCAAATTTTCATTATCCTTTGTACTGTCACCCTATACATTATCAGAAAATTCTGCCACAACTCTATAGAAGTTTTAGAAGTTTCTATTCTTGCTCACCATTAAGCAAGTTGTCTTCTGGGTTTTTTTAGTCTCTATCTCTCTCATTTTCTTTAAATAAGGGAAAAGACTAAATTTTCAGATTTTGAATGTTCAGATACACCGATCAGGAATTGTATTACTCGGAATACCTGTAACAAGCCACTGCCTGAAATTAGCCCTTTGCTGTAAAGTCTAGTAAAAGCAGGTAGAAAGTAAGATGTTGTCAAGAAAACTGAGTAGTCTTTGCTGGAAATGCAGGAAAAGTTAAGTTCCTTCTTTTTACTATGGTCTTTCTTCACCTACAGAGGATATAGTCGTTCTTTAGCTATGGCACTATATGGCTAATGCTTTTAACTGTCACTTAGTTCCTTTCACTGTAAAGTCTAATTTTCTCTTGTGCTTTCTCTCAGATTTACCTTACTTATGGATTTTTTTTTTTCCAGAACCCCATTCTTCTGTGCAACTTTTGAACTCCATGACAGGTTTTCCACTCAGCTTTCAAAATTATCTAGTTCTCACTTTCTTCAAATTACAGTCAGAGTAAATGGTCTAATAAGCAAGGCAGGTAATTTATCAGTTAATATAACCCCAGTTGTGATCAGTAAAACTCAGAGTGCTGATACCAAAATCATTAATCTGTTACATTTTTTTTGTTTCTGGCAAAAATTAATCTGGAATCACAAGTGGGAAAAAAACCACATTGGCTAATAACCACTGAACATGCAGTGGGGTGGGATTTTTTGGTCTGCATGCTTTTTTAAAGCAGCATTTGCCATTTGCTATAAATTTGTCTAGCTAATTTCCATACTCTTTTGAACAACTTTAGCTGCAATTGATTGTTTTTTGAATCATGTCATCCTGCTGCCTCTTGTTGCCTGCTATTTTCCTTTTTTATACTTTAACTGGCAATAACTTACAGTCTCAAACATACTTCATACATGCTGTTGTGTATGCTTATTTTTGGGATAGGGAGATAAGTGCAAAGACTGATGAAAATGGTACTGCAGAGACTGCCCTCGTATATACTTTATAACAATATACTGTGCTTGCTCTCTTTTCCTTTTAGTTTAAGATTCTGGAGATCATTTTTAATGTCTGTATTTTCACACAGACTTACAACCTAGAAATAACTAGTGAAGGAAACTGAAATCCATTATTGGTTTAATTTCAAAACTCCTCTTTCCTTTAGGGATACCCGTTTTGTATATTATAGCAAAAGAGTTCAACTCTGGATGGAATTTAGTCAGCTGTGCAATATCTATTGGATTTACTTGACTTTGGAGTGGAAGGAGGATAATTTAGGATTGGGTTGTTTTGTTTAGTTTTGTTTTAATACTAAGGCAGAGGAAGGAAGTATCCTTTATTGGTGATACGTCATCCTTGAAAAAGGAAATTTGGCAGCGGTATCTACAGCTGTATGATATTTAAAATATGATCACAGAATATGACCATATTTATCACAGAGAAATCTTTAAATAGAATATTTAGAAATATTAGAAGAATATTCTAGAAGAATATTTCTAGAAGAAATATAGAATATTAGAAAATAATAGAAATTAAATTACTATGCAGAGAGTTGTCCTTATGCTTGAAATATCAGCCAAATTAGAATTCAAAGAAGGAAAAAAAAGTATGAATACTTTTTTTTCCCTTTTACACAGATATTTCCCTTTAAATTGAATTTGGTTATCTCAGAAAAGTTTTATAGTCACAAAATGCAAGGGGTATCTTTGAAACTTGTCTTGATTGGAAAGTTTTAAAAAACACTAAGATCACCAATAGGATGGTACTAACATGCTAGCTATTGTCATAAAGTTATACCATACAAAGAAAAATGTGATGCAAATACTCATTTTGCCTCTAAAACACTACCTTTTTCTTCCAACTCTGATCACCGTAATGAAAACTCTGAAGTAATCCAGCTGCTGGTAGGATGTGCTATCACTCTGTGTGGTAAGTCAGCACTGGGTACGCAGCACTGGGCCCTAATATGCCAACCATACTGTCTGTAGCCAGGTGTGGGGTTACTGACAACTAATCACTCTGCTGGTGTTGTAACCCAATTTTAAATAGTTCAATATTAGCTCAGGTGTGTCTACCTGTATTTTGACTGCAACTTCTAATAAAGTATTGATGTACCTTGTCCATCTGGCAGAATACTACTGTGGATTTTCTATATACAGATATATCTATTAAGGGGTAATTGCAACTGTTTGCTTTTCCCCAAATTTGCAGGAAGAGGTGGACGCCTCCTACGCACACACACACTGGTAAACATTTGTCTTTTTCTGCTTCTTAAGCCAAATATTATTTGTCTAAATGGATGCAACACTTGAAAAAATTAAAAGCTGAATATGTTTATTTGTGGAGATTAAAAACTGGAAGACATACTGCAGCATAGTAGTTCCCATTTATTGTTTCTTTCACTTGCTATATTCACTCAGTTCTAGGATTAATTTGGGGCCTGTGTAAATTGCATAGCAATCTTAGAGGTAAGCAACCCAGAATCTAGTTATTTTCCTTTGTCATCACCAGAATGAGTACAGCATGGCAAGAAATAGCAAGCAATTTCAAGCCCTCAAACATGGCTTTTTTTTTTCTTTTTCATTTATTTAATGTTAGTGTAATATAAACAAGGAAAAAATAAATTCATTTAATTTGGAAAAGCAAACTCCAGGAAGACACAAGTTTCTGTGTAGTTAGATTTTAAATTGAACATTTAAAGATGGATTGGGGGGATTAGCCACGAGCTTAGTTATGCAATGGGTTCCCAGGAGGCATATTTTTTTTAATGATTGCAGGGTTTTCTATCTCTAAATGCTTTGTCATTAAGTCAGAAGACATTATCTATATGAATATATACATTACCCCACTACCAGGACTGAGAAAAAATGTTACAGTTAAAATTATGTTTTCAGGTGAATTAAAAGTGTATGTTGAAAGAATACCACTGAAAGGTTTCAGCTTTCATTTGAGTATTGTTTCTGGACTTTATTTGATTTTATAGAATTACAGAAAGACTGAATTATTCAGGCTGGAAGGGATCTCAGGAGGCCTCTTGCCCACCCTCCTGCTAAAAGCAAGGTCAGCTGTGGAGTTACCAGGCTGCCCAGGACTTTATCCATATGTTCATATACTCATAACTTCCCCCTTCCTCCACAATGGCTGTGAAGCCTGAAGGCAAGCAGTTGAAAATAGAGGGTTGAAATAGAAGCCCTTAATTCTTTTAGTTCATAACCTGCATTTTAATTAAAACTGTTTAAATTTAAAGATTATTTCACTGAGATAGAGCATCATTTTAGAGTTCTTAATCTTGCATGACCTAAGCACAGTAACCTTCATTTACAATGCCATAAGCTGATATGTAAGCAGGCAGTGTTCATTCATTAAACACCCATTTTATATTCCTCTGTAATAAGCAATTAGCTTGCCAAAGCCTTATACAATGTCATATATTTGGACCACTGACATATAAAATTCCCTTGTAACCCACAAGAAAAAATTGTATGACACTGAGCGTACAAGTTTCTCAAAAGATTGGCCTTGGCAGCAATATAAAGCTTAACCCCTGTGAGCCATACTAAGGAACATGCAACGCTTCCTTTGTACAGGACTTCTGTTAATGTCTAGTGACAGAGTAGTGAGCAGTACTGAACTCCAAGTATAGAAGCAGAACCTCAAGAAAAACACAGAGATTTTTCTGTTCCTATGTCTTTGAATGCTTTAGCCCAGCTTCTGGGTCAGATATCTGGCTTGAAATTTGAATGAAAGATATATTTCATAGGGACTTTTGGCAATTGAGATTTTTATGCAAGTGCATGAGCATAAACCCGTCTTCCCCACATATTACCAGCGTATAGATCATATTTGCGTATTTCCATACAAAATGGAATGACCGATGCAATCCAAGTGGTAATAGCAATCCTAGAAACTGTGTCATGAGATGAGCTCAAGTGAGGTCAGAGCAGAAGTGAATTTCAAGCTGCACCTTAAAATAGCCTGACCTCAGGTCAAACAAGAGTGATGATTACTTATACTCCACCTCATAAAGAAATTAACAACTTTCCAGGCATATGCTGTGTACTACTGTGCTGAGTCCTGAACAATTTTTGCTACAGATACAAAGAGATGCAGACTTCAGGGAGGAACTGCGGCACTGTCCCTTTTAATCTCTGTTTGTATTTCTATTTTACTATCTCTCAAGGCATAATAGTGGCTTTCAGCTCAGGTGACCAGCGCACAGACTCCCACCACCAGGGAATGATGCATTTACCCCTCCCATTTCTATGAAGAAACACAATGTTGCATCAGAATCTTCAAAGGAGACATGCAATTGGAAAACCAGTGAGAGACTCTTTAATGTAAGTTCTTCACCTTAGGAAAAATAAGGACTTTCATTAAGGAAAAATTAAAAATGGTTTGTCGGGCTTTAAAATAGAAACAGAACATGCTCTACACACACTGTCACAAAAACCTAGGGTCTAGAGCTCACAGAGTTGCCAAGAAAAGAAAGCTTTCCTCGGCAGAACCGAATCACCAGATTGTAATCCCATTTCCTTTACAATGAAAACAAATCTGGTATTTTACGACCTCTTTGATTTTGCAGATCAAAGCACAGATTAACACACCATTTCCATATTTTCTTCCCAGCTCTGCAGTCATGATAGAAAGGCTTTGCTTATTCCTCCAAAACCTTTCTCAAGTGTTCCCTAGTTCACCTCAGGGGAAACCGATTTACAGTAGAAAAATGGCATTTCTTCCTGGGAGCAAAACCAAAATAATTAGACTAGCAATTCCTAGGGATTATAGTCATTTAAAAAAAAAAAAAAAAAAAAAAAAAACAAAAAGAGAAAAAAGACTGCAGGATGAAATAGAAACCATAGCTTTAGATATATCAGACAGCACCAAAGTGCTAGCTTCTCTGTGTTCTTGTATTTCACAACACAAATTGCTAAACTTTTTTCTCTTTTCCTACTTTCCAGTATGCGCTACTGTAGCTGTAGAAAAATCCTCAGTAAATCCGGTATACACAGCAGCCTAAAGAAATTCCTCTCTAGCTAAGTGTAAAAGGTGACATTTTCAAGTACTGGATGAGTCACTCACATGAAAGAACTCTAGAGAACAAGCCACAAGAATAAATAAAGCAGTCAGGGTCAGAGTTTATATACTCCTTTTTTTGTCTCTTCCCACCATAATGAGTGTGCTATAGTTCTAGCTCAGTTAACCTTGTCTTATTTCAGCTAGACTTGATCCAAAAAAAACCAAAAAAGTGACTTTTTTCATAGACAAGATAAAGCCCTGTGACCTAGCTGTAGGAAAGCAACGAGCAGGAGCATTGCAGGACTATTTCAGAAAGCACAAAGAAACAGCAGTGTGTTGCTCAGGAGGTTTGTGAGCAGTTCAGTATGCATGAGCCACCCATGACCTTGGGTTCCAACTCGAGACAGTTATTAGATGGAGTGGTACCTCCACCCAGGTGCTCTTCTACAGACATCATCCCTCCCACCACAGATGGCTATTGCCTAATCTCTCCTGTTGTAGAGACTCAGGTATCTTATCCTGTGGATACTCCTGCTATGTCCTGCTCTCTCCTCATCCTGTTCTCTGGTGTGCCACCTCCTCCACACATCCTAACACATCTATTACCATCCTTTGTCATACCCTTTCACACCAAGTCCTGAAAAGGCAAAACATAAACCTTACACACAAACTTTTTGGGTTTTTTTCCACGTTCTGAAAGAAACTATATAAAAATGCCAGTCTTTGTTTTTCCTGGTCTCGTACAGATATACAATGCATAGCTTGCTTTCAGCCCTTCCATAGTGCCCATAGCCCTGCCACACAGGGTTTAAATAATTTAACTGATCTTCATAAATACGCAATCATACCTATAATATGTTATTTCATCTTATCTTGTGTCCAGTATCTTTCTTCTATCTCCCCCAGGCAGATTAGTATTTTTGCATTTCCACCAGAGTGTTACCTCAAGAAAAGACAATCAAATAACATCAGGTTTTCATCTGTTAGGAGCCACACAACTGTCCTATCAAAGTGACTAGTAAAAATTACACACAAACATATAAGATTCCAGGAAACAGTTGTAAGACATTCAAAGCTAAATATAGTATTAAAGGTGACTGTAAAACTGGAAAAGTAAATTTTGCTACTACTGTGCTCTTTAAAGAGTCTCTAAATTTGGAACTAATTTTGACTTAGAATTTGAGAGAGTTTAATATATAGTAAGTACTTGTAAAGCATTTCACATGTTGGTGTTTCTCTAGTCAAAGCATCTCCTTGCTTTCTAGCTCACCACATTCAGGAATAGATATTGGTGTATAATTCCACATTTATACAAACTTTCAACCTCAAAGCTTGATAATTTACAAGTAAATGCCACTGTCCTTCCACTTTTATCGTTCAAAAGCAGAGGATAAAAAAATTCTAATTTTTTCTGGTTTTGTATGATACATGTTTTACAACTGAAATTCATAAAACTAGATAATACCCCAAATATATAGGCAAAGTTGTTCTTCAGAAAGATTTCTCCCCTTGAAACAAGTTTACAGTGAATGTGTAGTATTAGAAAATGCAAAATATCACTCTTCCATTTCCAAACATGTAGTAAACCATTTGCTGCAATGAGGGCACAACTGGGATTGGCCAACAGCCTGATTCAGAGGAAGAAAAGTAATTATTTAATAGGTGTAATGTACAGTAGCACTATCCAAATAAATTGATAAAACAAGGTTATTGCTATGACCAATGGACCCTAGTTCTGATCCTGAAATCATGAAATGTATGTCAACCTAAGTGCACAGTGGACACTTAGAGGAAAGGCTCATAAATACCAGTAGACTTTCTAGTATTCAGAACTTTCCATATGTTTTAAACCATGCAAATGTCAAACTCTCCAGCCTAAAAGAAAACTCTCCATGAACATAGAGATAGGGAAATCACTAACATTTATTTAAGACATTTAAAATTTGCTAAGCTTAAAAAATTGACCTTTAAATTTATAAATTATCAATAAGAAAATTCGCTTAATGCTAATGAATAAAGTAACTGAATAAAACCTCCCTACTTCATAGAATCAAAGAATTAGGGAGGTTTTATTCATTAGAGTTTTGATTTTGTAAGTTTGTACAGTTTTATCAAAGCTCCTCAGAACATTCTGCTTCTGTCCACCACCCTCTTTTTTTGAAACAGAACTGTGTTTAACTATGACATGACTCTTCGTTACCATGCACATTTCTTTACAAACTTGAAAAAAAAAATGCTTCAAACATCTGGTAGGTGCTGAGTGAGTCACTGCATTATCCTAATGACAGTATCAAGTAATTAATTTCAAAATTATATAAGACTACATAATCAAGATACTTTTGAAAGGGAAATGCCTCAGAATATTAAAAAAGAAACCTTTGGGGCAACACAAGAAACGCCCTGTTAGATGCCTGGTATCTTGTTTAGAGTAGCCATTTCTAAATCATGCCCATCAGCCAATTAAAAAGAAATTCTGACCCAAAAGAAAGATTTTTTTTTATTCCATTGTGTACCATCTATTAAATGGTTATGGAATTTAAAATCACACTGGGTTGATTATTCCCAGTTTATGTACCATTCGCTTCTTCTGGGCATTCAGAGTAGTTAGCTACATGCATAAATGGTGAGCAGTAAAATAATACTGCTTCATTTTCAAATGAATGCATTTGTCTTTTGCAAGTCCTCTATTCCACTTCCCCCTAGAAAGATGCTTGTCACCCCTAACAGCTTCAAAAGACACATATATACTCTTCAAAATATTTGGTCTGACCTACTGATTTTGAGTCTTCTCTTTTTCATAAGTTAACTGTGCTAGTTTACCAAGCTCTAGTGAAACTTGGGTCCTGATTCTAAAGTTCCTATAATACATAGGGTGATATGTATATATACATATATATATATATATATTTGCCTATATATTTTGAGAGCATTCAAAAACTTTTGTACAACCTCCTAAGTCCTCACATTTTTTGATAAAGATTTATGATAAATATCTACTATGAAGACATTTTTTTATTAACAAATATATTAGGATTCCATGTGATCTTAGCATTAAAAAGATAAATCATAGAATCATCTAGGTTGGAAAGGACCTTTAAGATCATTGAGTACAATCACTGACCTAACACCGCCAAGTCCACTCCTAAACCATGTCCCTAAGCACCATATCTACTCGTCTTTTACAGACCTCCAGGGACAGTGACTCAACCACTGCTCTGGGCAGCCTGTTCCAATTTTTGATAGCCTTTACTGTGAATAAAGTTTTCCTAATATCCATCTTAAACTTCCCCTAGTGCAACTTGAGCTCATTTCCTCTTGTCTTACCACTTCTTACTTGGGAAAAGAGACAGACACAAGAAAACAAGAATGAACATGGAATACTACCTCTCAAAAAGCTGTCTGCAAGTGTCTGCTGATTTATTTACAACTTATATGTAACATTTATCTTTTTCATTTTACATATGGTACTTTAGATGGAACTTTATTTTTCCTTTTCTGAAACCTGCATTAATATAAAATTAAAACCTGAAACTCTTTAGTAATTGATTCCTCTGCAATCTCTCTTCATAATAATGTTTATTTTTTTATGATCAGTACCCTTTGTTAAAGAATTAAAAATGTATATACTTTATTTCTTGCAAAAATTTCAGCGAAAAATTGCTTTTTAAAACTCAAGGGAATTGTCACCTATCATTTTTTTGCATGTGAAGATCAAGGATTATTTGAAACCATTTATTCTGTGCAATTGACAGAAAGTTTTATATAATACAGATCTGAAATGTGACAATAATAAACCCAATGAATGATGGTTTAGTGACAGATTTGTGGTTTAGTGGCAGTAAAGTACTGAATACTTTAGTATTCAGTAACACTACCATCTTATTTAAACATGATTATTTCCTAGATTTTGCAAAATGCTTTGACGTAGAAAACCTCTTTTTTCTTATTGCCTGTGCTGTACACGTAAAGAAAGTGAGCCTATATATTTCAGACAGTTATCTGGATGATCAAAATATTAAGTTAGCAATCCTCATGTATTAAACCATCTTGAGTTTTGTTTTAAAATTCATGGTTTATTTGAAGAAAATTGTCAGCATCCTATTCATATCAGATTTGAAGGGGCACTAATTTGCTGTTAAGATTCATACTTGTTCCTTTAATATAACATTCAGCAAGACTACATGTTAATAAATATTAAATAAATAAAATATTCTTAGTTGCAGCACATCTCCTTAAAGCGAACAGATAAGATGAGTGGTAAGGGGAAGGACCTCAAAAGTCATTTCATCACAGTAAGTATCTAAAAATTGCAATGCTTTATCTGGTCAGAAACTCAAGCTTCCAAACATCTTAAGTTTACAATATCCAGGATAGCTTTATTCCCAGGACACTCACCAATGTGAGTCTTGAATTTTCTTGAAGTAATCTATTGCACATAGCTCGATTTTACACATGCAATTCTTACTGATTTAGACTTAGAAGAGTTTCACTTACAAGGGAGGTCTAAATTGGTGCTTATTTTAGTGTTCCAGCTATAAACAAATTGCTTTTTTTCAAAGAAAAATTTGCATGTCTACACTTTTGCTTCCTCAACTGAATGCCAGTTAAGATTTCAGGTACAAAATAAACTCTAGGTGCAAATTTGAGTAGTTAAATCTTTAATTGCTGGAATGAAGGAGCAAAACCAGAGTGCTATTTGTTTATCCATATTATAAACTGCAAATGTTGTTGGGGAAATGTTCATAGCAGACATTATCATGAGTGATTTAAATGAAAAAAAGAGGAAATGAGCATTTCTAATTGCAAAATCTTGTCAGTCCGAGTGATTGACAAGTCATCAATTTTGACATGCAATCCACTCATTTGCTCATTAACTCTGCATACCTTTTCATATGCACCAGTATGTTGCAAAATATACATAGCACAGGAGGATAAAGTCACTGAATAGTGCCTAACACACACACATAAAAAGATAGCAAGGAATAATAATGTACTAGACCAAACATGAGTATGTCCTTGTAAGAACCACCCTCATAAGACATGCAATGTCTCCTCAATGAGGTGAGGAAGGGGCAACTTCCATCAATCCCTGAAACACCTCCTTGGCATTGCTTAGTCACCACCTTGCGCTTCCCATTTTTCCTTTTAATTTCATATGTTTCTATGTCAGTGGTTTTTTCCCACCTTCAGTCCCTGACCTGCTATGTGTGCCCATCTCAACAAATTAACCTCAATCTGCAGTTTTACCGTTGTTTTCTTGGGTGGTTCACCTCTACAGTTTATTCTTGGTCTGAGCCAAGGTTATGCCTCTGTGTCCTGTGAGACCTTGCACTGGGATTATAGGGAGCACAGTCTCTGGGATGGGGAAGGTCATGCTGCCACATACAACACTACAAGCATCTGCTCTGATCTGCCCCCTCAGACTACCACCTGCTTTCTTTCCTGTTACTGCTATGCTATGCCAGAGATTAAATAGATTTTAAAGGAACAGAAACAACATCCATTGAAAGACAAAGCACCAGGTTGACAAAGAATGCAAATATTTGAGGATAATTATTACTAGGATTATACTTGGACTTTTATTGAAACCACCTGGGTTTCATAAAGTGTGTTTAAATAAAAAAAAACAAAAACAAACAGAAAAAACCCAAAAACCCCTAAACCCAACAAAACCAAACCACCAAAAAAACCCCAAACAACATGGGAAACCCTGTATTATTTAATATAATACTTTAAAAGACATACCTATCATATCCATCAAAACTACGTCTAGCTCAGTAACTGCTACTCTTCAAATCCAAGGCTTTTTCTTCATGACTGCAATGTCTTCATTGTCCTCTTTCTTTTCTGTTAGAAAAAATACAGGAGGAAGAAACAAAATTTTATACTGTTAGCTTTATTCACACATTTCCACCCAAACACCCAAACTCACTTGAATGTTTCCCTCTAGTTTTGAGACTCTTTGCTGAATTCAATGAAATTTTGCAAGGAAGAAATAATCTCAAATATATATGTTTTTTATGAGGTTTGTAATAACAGGCAGTGAGACAAAGGAGAGAACTCACGTTAAGAGCATATTGCAACCTTCATTTTTTTTTTATTAGACATCGGATAATACATATCCACAGAGATATGAATTCTACTACTTGTGAAGCTGTTTTTCTGCATACTCCTCCCCCTTCATTAGTTCAATATCCCACGTTTTTTCTTACATGCTTTAGTACTTCCCACAACCCACAATCCACCATCCCAGGAAACTGAAATAATCTTACCAAGATCATGATAAAAGTAATGCAGAAGCAATCCATCCTGCTCCCCCACAGAGCAGGAGATAAATGTTGTGCTTATGTCTAGATGTGCAACTAATATATTACTTCAGAAAAGGAACCTCTTAGGATACGGCTATAACACAAGCTACAATTAATCTTCCCAGCAGGGCCCACTCTGCTCAATTCTGCCACAGGTCAAAGACCTACTGGACTCCTGTGGAACTTCTATTTTAATAAAAATGGAATAAAATTTCTTGTTCTATGATTATTTTATTACTGTAAGAATTTGCAATGTTCAATCATTGTAATATCTGTGAGTGTAGTTCTGTTTCAACCTCTTACACCCTCTTTCTCTAAAATATTGTGTTCAATTCTTATCTACTAGGCTACTGAAGGGCATATGGAGATAACTATATATGGTAAATAACTTTTGTAAGAAATATACTTTTAAACATTTGGCAAACCCTGGATTTTGCCTCATCTAAACCTAAGCTCTAATGCTCTCCTTAAGTGAAATGGAACACTGCCTGTTCAAGCCAGCGGAGGACCTGATTTCAAATCTTTTATCCAAACACAACATGTATCTTGTCTATAGGAAACATTCGCTGAACAGCAATTTTTTCCTTATCTCTTCATGGTGATTCCAAGTAGACCTCTCATAGAACTAATGATACATTTGCAATACCTACAGCCAATACCACTGCTTTCAAAAGCAGGACTATGTATAGAAGGAATCATTATTTCTTTAAAAATTCTGATTATTTGTCCTTTTATGTAGTTTGAGCCACTTAAGTTCTGTCTGGAATTTTAGAAACAGGCTCTGTAAGCTCTGTCTGAGAGACAGGATGACAAGATGCTCAACCCAATAATGAAAACCAACAAAGATCAGGACAGAAGAAATAATCCTGAGGGAACTTTAATAGCTTGAATTGTAGCAACTGTGATGATAAGGCACCTAAATATTGAACAGGGGATGAGATTTAGCCTTGAGCACCTACATTCTGTGGATCTTTTTGTGGATCTGGGCCTATATAATTGAGAATTCTAACTGATACATAAAGCAGCTCTGATGAATTTTAACTTTAATTTTCAGCTCTCTAACCATGTATAAAGTAATGAACCCAAGGGAAAAATATAAATCTATGTATTTCAGGCCAGACTGACCTCTAACTGTCAAGAGTTGGGAGGAAATTTTGTCTGGAAATGTTACGTCTTAATTGTCTCTTGCAAGGTTTCTTGAGCTTTACTATGAAGCACCAGCCAGCACAAATTAGTCATCTGAATCAGAAGAGCATTGCCAGTACCTATGACTGAACTTATTTAAATACTACTCTCAAAGCCTAGCTCCTGTCAGCTAAGTTTCAATTGTAAGAACTAAAAAAAGTTAATTTAAAAATATTTTTAATAATCACAGAATGGTATGAAGTGCTTTTCTATGCTTAATTCTGAAGTGATTTACAGAAGTGGGAGAGGTTTTGGTATTACTAAATACAATTACAATCACAATTACAAATTACAATCTTCTCACTATGACCCTATTATTCCATATTTTAAAAAGAATGAATATCAAGGCAGATTTGACAATATTTCTTGTTTATACAAAGATTCTCTTAGGTCTGTGGCTGGGCGGCTGGGACCTCCCCAGGTAGATGATGGAGAGTGGGGGCATTGCAAAGAGCTCCAAGAATATTTCCAAGAAAGCCAGAGTTTTTCTGGCAGACTCCTTGCCTGGGAGAGTCAGCTCCGGATGTTTGGCATTTTCTGAGCCCCGGCCGCAGCAAAAAAAG
>JAOXNG010000012.1:75013229-75023790 GCA_028566535.1 Scolopax minor
AGGTGGACCTGCTGTGGTAGGGGGGTTGGACTAGATGATCTCCAGAGGTCCCTTCCAACCCCATATTATTCTGTGATTCTGTGGTACTGGGTCTTTCCCTATTGCCAGATAATAGATGATTCCTGGAATTCAGATTGTACTTGGGGTTTTAATCTTTTTATTCCTGCACAGTGTAGGTTTTGTGACGGTCAAAGGTAACATAATCTACAGATTTCTAGAATAAACTGCAGTTTAAAATATATATCTACCACTGCTATTTCAGCTAGAAGCTATAAAATGCTAGGTACATACTCCTCTTGGATTTTTTAGGTTGGTCCTTGATTGGAATTGTGATTTCAGGTTCATAGGGGGGCTGTCCATCATATAGACCATAGATCAGGGGAGAAAATGTATCATACATTTTTCCTATGAAATTATACATTTTCTGGAACAGAACTGATGCCATTTTTCTGGCCACTATACATATATTTCATAGAATGACAGAAGGGTTGAAGATGGAAAGGACCTCTGGAGGCCATCTGGACCAATCCTACTCAAGCAGGGCCACCTAGAGCAGGTTGTCCAGGACCATGTCCAGACAACTTTTTATTATCTCCAAAGATGGAGAATCCATAACCTCTCTGGGCAACCTGTATCACTGCTTAGTCACCTTCACAGTGAAAAGGTGTTTCCCAATGTTCAAAGAGAATCTGGTATGTTTCAGTTTGTACCCATTGCCTCAGGTATTGTCACTGGGCAGCACTGAAAAGAGCCTGGCTCCCTCTACTTCACACCCTCCCTTCAGATATTTGTAGCCATGATGAGATCTGACTGAGCCTGCTCTTTTCCAAGCTGACAAGTCCCAGTCTCTCTTCCTGCCGTGGGAGTTAACACTTTCATTTAAGTGGTTAGATGTAAGAACTGAGCCAGTTTCAGGCAGTCCTATAAAAATAAAATCACAATGCAAAAACCAAGACACCTGTTTTAAATGAAATAAAATTAATACAGGTTTTTGTGGACTTCTTAATTTTTCATGGTGAACTTGGTGGCAGTTTAGGTCTTTCTGAGAGCACAGCTGCTGGGGCTGTATTCGAGAAATAAATAAAAATAATAAAACAGAAACCCAAACATTCTCCTAACAGATGGAGAGCTACAGAATTGAAACCTGTAGGCATTTGGAAAAAATATTTCACGTCCTTCAGAATACATCAGGGTCCTAAATTATGCTGGGGTTTGGTATTTAGAGAGAAAAACAAGTGCGTTGGAACTAATAATAAGCAGACCTAAAATCACATTTGGATTTGATAAGTTCTTTGCCAAGATGTAGAAATGCATGTTTACTAAATTTTGTTATTTTGCTTTTCCCCTCAGTCCTCAGAAGGACAGCTATTGTTTTAAGTGGAAACAAAGACTTGTGGAATACTCTGATATCCAGATGAGTAAAAGAGGTTTTCTGAAAGCTGTAAGGAAGTTCTCCTTCCAGAGAATCTCTGGATTTATTTTTCTCTCAGAAAAACAGGAATGCAAAGGATATTTAGGGGATTCTCAAGTCAGGCAATTACTAAATTTTGTGACAATAGTAAAGATTAAAGGAGACAACCAGAAAAATACACACTTCCTACTAATTAAAAGACAGTAAATTTTCTTTCTTGTTCTGTGGCATGTGCTTACACGCAACACACAGAGATTTATTGCACAGTATTTATTGCTCTGAGATATTTCAAAATATAAACAAGATTACAATTTCAACACAGACTTCAAACAGGTGGGTTGAATATACAGGGAAAATTCCTTGGATAACTCCACTGAAGTCAGTCTAAATATTTTAGAAAGAAGCTATAGTCATTACTAAGCAAGTAAGTTCTATGAAGAAAATGTTTGTGGGTGAGTTATTTCGTTTCTATAGTAAACAAAAAATGAGTTCATTGTCAGTAGGGCAATTAATCTTGAGAAGCTATAGATAGCCAGTACTACATTCTGTTATATATTATGAGACATTTCTAGAACTGAAAAGAGTTCTCAAGGCAGACAATTAATGGAATAACTTTCTATTCACTAAGAATTACATTTTTTCTTAATAGATCAAGACATAAGCTTTCATAAGTAATGATACATTGCAAGTAAATAGTTAAATTGTTGGAACTGTATTGATGTTACAGACATGTATCACCCAGTTGCTGTAAAGCCCAAGGAAGACAGATGGATGGGCAGTAAACTACACATGTAAATAAATGTAAACCTGGGGCAGGAAAGCTCAATCATCTTTTACGGTTCTACCACCTGGAAAGGACCACAGGATAAGCAAGCTAAAAACAAAGTTCAAAACCACCCCCTTGCAATCCTATAGTGGAATAAAAGATGTATTTAAAGTGTTTCACATTGCATTGATTGTACCTTCTGGCTACGAATACTAACACAGAGATTTTTACCAGTTGAAACAAAGACATTGTATCCTAAGCATTGTCAGTAATATTTCACAACAACCAATATTGCTGCTCACTTTTGTAGTACTTTTCACTCAAGGATTCTAACACACTCTAGATTAGACCAATTTACTACATCTATTCTTAGGAGCACAGATGTGCTTTGCCTTCTGATAATTAAAATGACCATTCACAGAAGGGCATTATGGGAATGCAAGCTTACAATGAAGGCTATCCACACTTCGGGTTAGGCTGCAACGTTATTGTGAGAGAACACAGAAGGGGGAAAAAAAGCACTTTTTTGTGCTTTCTGTATTTTTAATGCAATTCATCAGACATCCTGTTGTTTTGAGATGAGCTTCATATTGAAACTTTAAGGAAATGTTAATGGTGATGATGTTGTGTGATGATTTCACAAAAAACAACAGATGTCCCTTAATGGGGTAGCTTATGATTGAACTCTGAATCAAAGAATGATGCTCTGAAAATCACCTGCTCCCAGCCTTCTCACATCTGAGTCTGGAGGCTGTTTTGTCAGTGTGCTCAATTGCCATACTACTTGAAAAAGTGCATTCCAAAAACTGGTTGAGACCTAAAATGTAAGTTTAGAAAACTTAATTTAAATGTATAGTTTGTTTGATGTTTTAGTTTCTGTAAGAAGAGGTATGTTTGATAGGTTTCTCTGAAGCTTTATTTTAGAGTTCATCTGCTAGTATTCCTGAATAGTGTGGCTTACTATAAAGGCTGCCAAGACTGCATATGATACAAATAGATTATTCTAACTGCAGAGGTTCATCTTTTGTGTCCTTCTTTTCATAACTGGGAGACCATTGCTCAGGAATAATTTTTCTGTCTTCTTGGATGTTGTCCCGAATTCTAGATTGCCCATCAATTTCTTCCATACTTAGAATTAGCTCCAGGATAGCCTTTACATTCAAGCATAAAAAAAAAAATAAAATTAACATCTACTTCATTGTATGGATAACAATCAGAATATAGTCAACCACCTTTTCTTCATTCACAGCTTTCCCTATTAAAAGCCTCTTTCAATACACTTTGGCTCCTAATTTGCATGTCTCAAAGCACCCTTCATAGAAGGGTTCATAGAAAGCATTAATTGCTAGTCAGCAAAAGTGATATTTCAACTATGCAAGCTATTGTTGTAACAAGCCATGGTGGTGCTCTGATTCATTATCTAAGAAATAACTGATCGCAATTTTTTTCAATTGAATGTTTTATCTTAATTTTAATCACAGAGGTTCATCCCTGTGAACATCAGGTGCCTGAAAAGTTTTGAAGTCATGATTATTTTTTTACTGACATTGTTTGACACTTTCTGTTCTTCCTAGAGCATCTGTTACATTGATTTGATGTTGGTGTGCATACACATTATGAAAGTATGGCATTAATTAACTTAATAAAGATTCTATCATAGCAAATAAAAAAGCTTGATTGTGAGACTAATAAAAATGGATAATAAAGAGAATTTAGTCTGTGACTGGATGCCTGGGCATAGTGATGAGAGATTTGAATCTATTAAGTTATGAGAGTCATACAGTTTTGCATCTGTGATTACTTTCAGTTGCTAAAAAAAGGAAACAGGGAGGAAAACAGTGGAAAAAATAAAGGATTGAAGATTTGACATCTGCAGAGGATAAAGAAGGATCTACACAGACTTGTGTTTCTGTCAGAAAAGAATTATTGCATGACAGCAGAGCGTAAACTGCAAGGTAAGAACCTTTACATTCTTTGGTAAATGAGAACACAGTTGTGTCTGTTTCTGGTACTCCAGACTTTCCTGTCACCAAGTATTTTCTCTGAGCGTATGTCAAGTGCTACTGAAGGTATCTGCATAGCTGACTGAAAAAATCTGCTTTGAAAGAAAAGTATCAAGTGTCTCATTCTTTAAAAACAATATCACAAGGATCCTACTTTTAGCTCATGAAAAGATACAGCTTTTGTACAAACTACAGTTTTTTACAACTTCTGTAAAGCAGAATAGGAATTGCAACATCAAAGAAAGATGCAAAATTAAAGGGAGGTTGTATTTTGAGTCTCTTCCTGTGTCTTTGCAGGTTTTGGGGTTTTTTTTTGTTTGTTTTGTTTTTTGCATATTTTCATGTTTATTCTGATTTTGATGCACACAATTCTTTCTAATTTCTGGTAACTCAGACTTTTGTACTTGGCCAAGACTTTTATTATGATATGCAGAAATGCTGCAAAAATCACCAATAAAATATTTTAATTATTTTATCTTTACTTCTACTGAGTCATACTTTAAAAAATTAATTATACAAGCCCCAGATCCCCTATTCATGAACTGTTGCAACCTTACGTGTTTTAACATATTCTAATCACAAACAGGTCAATAGGGGCAGTGAAAAGTTTATCTAATATACTGTAGTTCAGACAAGGACAAAGACTTTCAGAATACTGGGTACAAGAGACTCTAGAAGAACTGTGTTTTAGATCTGTGTGCTCAAGTCCTGTTCCTTGTGCAGTATTCACCATCTAGCCTTAGGCAAAATTACTCATGTACCTAAATGAAGAGGATAGCCTCAAAAACTTGGCACGTACTCAGTGAAGAGAAACATGGAAACAGTCTGCCAGAAGGCAATTCACAGCAAGTGCCCAAATTAGGTGCCCTAAATCATCCTTTAAGAAGATACTCGTTCTCTGGTTGTGCCTACAACAAGAAACTCAGGAATGCTTCTTGGGATAGTGGTCCTAAATGTGTCCTAGTTTCATGATGGGATGCAATGAAGCACACATCTCTTCCCTTCCTATTTATCCCAATGTTAATGCTGAAGTATTTTATATTACTCTAGCAGAATAGACATGTCATTCAGGATATAACTTCAAAAAATGGTTGAAAAGTGCAATTTATTAGTTCAACGAACAATTATATTATGAATACGTGAATCAACATCCAGTGAAGTTCAAAAGAGCACTTTTACATCCCTTTCCATGAAACGTTTATGATCCTTGGGAATGACATCCCAAGGGAAAGACATCAGGGAAAGACATCAGGGAAAGACAGCAATACCATTAATTTTTGTTTGCTTTATTTTGTTATATGAATACTATTGAATAATCGAAATCTCTCTTTCTCTTCAAAATATACATATATGTTCATAGATGACTCTTAATCTAATTTTGCACATCTAAATTAAATTCTAGCCTGTTCTGATAAAGGCTGTGCACTAATTTAGTCTCTGAACACTCTTTCAGTAGATGCTCAACCTCCTTTTATAAATTCTCTGTTATCAATTTCAATCACTTTTATATCTCCTTTTCTTGTTGATACTTGTGGTTATCTCAAACTAAACTACAAAATAAGTTGCAACTTTTTCAACATTTTATATTACATAAGCCTGGTTTTATAAGTCCCAGTTGTCTCCACTGCTAACCTAGGAAACCTGCAAAAGGTTTGGAATTGAAATCTAGAGTTTACTTCATATTCACTAGGTGGAACATGACCATCTCCATCAAACATTTGGAATTCAAAAATGCCATCATAAGGATCCAGACAGATTCTTGTAGCTACATTCCAGTCTGAGATGTATCCTAGGGAAGGACATCCTTCCTCTTTCAATGAGATTGCTACATTTGTATTTTATTCCTTTGATCCTTGGAGAACAAGATGACAGGTATCAAAAAAAGTAACAAAAATGGACTAATAGCTGTGGATTTGGGCTAGAATTGCTCCAAAAGTAAGTTTACTGCAATTTTCTATATGGAACTTTTCTGCAGAATTTTACTGATTTTTTTTTCAACTTGGATATTGATCAAAGAGGTTTTATTTTATTATCTGTTTCAGTATGAAGAGTCTCAAGGCTTAATGACAGTCTCCAAGAGTTAAAATGGTTCAAATGAATGTTACCGATGTAATAACACAAATTCTTTAAAGCATTTAATATCTAATGAAAATAAGTCTATCAGATACAAGGGTTACAATGCATTTGTCTCAAGCTGTGCAAGACACCCATACCAATAGAGGGATCAGATTTGAGAAAATGTTTAGAGAAGAAGACATCTGATAATGCTGAAATATTACCCATATAAGAACAGCTACTTCTTACAAGTACCTCTAACACTTCGGAGTTCAGAACGACTCCATGAAGTAGAAATAAATGCAACAAGTGAACATAATGTCAATATGCTTCCCCATGGGAGGGGAGCTGGAACTAGATGAACTTTAAGGTCCCTTCCAACTTAAACCTTTCTACGATTCTATAATGGTCATGACCAAGAAGTTGTTTCAATTGTTCTTATTTGGAATAGTCAAAATCAAATTCTGAACAGATTTTATAAGCCTATAGAGACCCACCAGTTTAACCATTATTTGCTAACTCTACTCTAAATCTGGTAAATAGTATGCATAATACCAAAATCCAAAAATCAGGCATCTGATTTGGTATTATTCAGGGTTACAGGAACTTAATAGACTTTGAGTTCAAGCCTATGACCAAGGCACAATCCATTTTTGAAAGTTAAGATCTGAGCTTCCCCAGTTAACAAATCATATAGCTCCAGAACTATCAACAGTAATAAAATTCTCACTAACAGGAAAGTTAGTGCTTAACCATCATTGGTTATCAAGAATTACCTGCTTGTGAAAGGAAAGTGCCTGACTATAAAGTTGTGAGATAATAATTGTAATTGAAGTTGAAATAAGGAAAATATAATGACTGTGTCAGCAAAATATCTTTTTTGTTTAAGGAATATCTTATGTATGCCAAACTTAGAATGAAATATATGACACATTTCATTCTTTTCTCTCACAGTAATAAGTGATGTGCCTTTAGCAAAATGGTGGACCTGGCTGAACAAATAACAAATAATAATGCCTGTAAAAAATCCATAAAACATAATTATTCTGGCTTTTATCCAGCATATATAAAAAGGTGGAAACATATTTCTTTGCTGAAGCAAGATGCTTCTGAGAACAAATATCAATAACTATATTTAGACCTTTATGTAACACCTCACATGTGAAATGGTAATTGCTCAGAAACATGTTTAGCAATGCACTTTGCTGTGTTAATAGAATCACTTTTGAGACCAAAACTTCTTAATAGGAATACTTTACAACGGAGGGCAATTTAGACAGAGGTTGGGGTACAGTAGGAGCCAAGAAGTAGCACCACAGAGACAGTAGAGCATGTATTATAGTGTATGGTAAACCTTGATTTTATTAGACATAACACCATTGCAGATTAGTAGGTTTAAAAGAGGGAAAGAAGAAAAAGAAAAAAAAAACACCTCAATTTTTAAAAGAGTCAAACCGATCAAGAAAATGTATAATTTTAAAAAGTTAGAAGTTGTTAGTAATTTTGCACATGTACTCAGGCACATTGCCCTTTTATATTATTATGCTTTATTAATTATGAATTCTGGCTGATGAGAAAGCCTAAGGGCGGTAATGGAGCTGTGGTGTCAGTAGTGCACTATCATTTCACACTGTGTATGTTACTACTGTACCTAGCTGGATATTTCAAATTTAAATAGTGTTACTGACTACCAATGGTTTCACTAAAGATTTCTGATAAAAATATATGCTCTGTTGCTAAAATACTAATCCCTATTAACTAGAGAAGGGTCAAATGCTTTGAGAGATAGTAGTTAGTGGTCTTCAGGTGTAGTTCCCTCACCATTATTCACATATTTTGAGTTAAATAGTGAAGTATAAATCCATTTTTCCAGTATTTAGAAGAATGAAATTTAAGTAGAAAAGACAGGTGTTCTGTGAGATTTTACATGGCTCCTGTTGCCAAGGAAACAATTTCTTTTGGCTTTGTAAGGCTTAGTAATGGTGGTCCTGGCTGCAAATTGGGCAGTATAGAAAAAAGGAGGCTATTTATCTAATATAATTAAATATATGTACACACATACACACACTTACTCTCAGATTAATGCAGGAAATATTTAGTAAAACTAAAGTATAAAAATATTCAAGTTTGGAAAACATTCTGAATATCATTTCAGGAAATGTGCTGATACTGGCTTAAGTGAGTCCCATTGCTAGATTTTAAAGCCTACCTGAAAATAAGATGTTTAAACTAAAGAAAAACAACTGAAGGTAAAATAGCTCATTTGTGTCCTATTCCAACCAAGTGCTTAACCAGATACTTAATATTTCCAATATAGACTCAAAAGATGGTGAAGAATACTTATAATTTGGAAACTGTGAAATCTACCTCTATCGTAAAACATCTGGCTAAGTCTGAATCAAAAAATCAGATCCATGATCTATTTATAATTTTAATATTTTACTGATATAACACAATATAACATTGTTTGAGTTAAAATGGAAGGGGAAACTCCTAAGGATCAGCTTTTCGACAGAGGAAGAGAATGAAACAATATGGGAAAAACACCAAGTGCAAATTCACCAACTGACTGAAAAATTGATTGATTGTCCTGGATCACAAGCGGAGACATGTTTGCACAGTGCTGACGGGGCTGGAAAATGCACCAGGAATACCAAAGCAATAAATTTTGTTCTATGGAGAAAATATGAATCCTTTTTAATTAGGTGTCCAAATTTCATGCTACGTTAGGGCAATGTGGGGAGCATAAGCTGGCATACGAAATCTTCCATAAGGGTGAGGTTTGGAAGCTATAGCTAGAAATCAAGGGGAGTAAGAAATGAAGGTTGGAAAAAAAGGAGGAAACTGGTCTGAAAGGAAGAAGTGGCAGTCTTATAAAAGATAGTGCATCTATTAGGGATTAATTTAAGTCTTCATCAATATCACAGACTCTGCTTTCTTTAGCAAATTTGTGGAGAAAAAACAACCTTTTCATTTGTTTTCTTTTCATGAAGACCATGATTGTCACTCCAGAAAATAAAAAATAATAGAGCTTTAAAAACTTCATCTGTGCAGTGTGTTTCTGATTTTCAGTTCTCTCATTGAGATTTACAATTACGAAAGTGAAATAAGCATTTTATGTAGAATATATATGGAAGACTTTATTTTCATTTTAAAAAACAGAATATCATCCAATATTTTCTACCAGACTTAAATGCTTAAAGTCACCAATAGGCTATTTAAACTATTAATTTAAAGGAATGATTTCTCAGGTCTATCTGAGAAGTGCCATCTGGAAGATGCTTAAGGGACATTGTTTTCTTCTCTTGTGAAGAACTATCTAAGCCTCACTATGTCTGCAAAAGAATATTAATTGTTAGACAATAACGGCTTTTAATTTTTTTTTTTATTTGATCAAAAAAATACTCAAGGTCTCTTAAAAAAATAAAAAAAAGCATGACTCATACAGCATTTTCAGCTCAGAAAGGGAGGATTGCCACTGAGTAAGAGAAAGGTACTATGTAATTCTATTTTAATTCTATAGGAAAGATTTCCATTAGTATAATGATGAACAGTAATAGGTAACCTTGAAAGGAAGTTGGTTTTGCTGTGTTGAGGAAAATAAGTTCTTTTTCATCTGTAGCCAAAAGGAAGCTCTGCTTTTAGTTTGGATCTTCTGCTGTTTAATTGGCTTCCTACCAGCTCATCACTGGGGTAACATAGGTAATAAGTCTGTGTTTCCTCTGTGACCAAACACAGGACTGATAAACAAATAACGAACTAGCCACTCATACTACTTTCATGGTGTGATGTTAAAAGGAGGCAAAATGGTAGCTGAATATAATATGTAGTGTTGTTCAATATCACTGCAACTTCAACGTGGAAATGAGAGAAAAATTGTGAAGGTTTGCGCTTTTATTAACTGAAATACAGATCTTTTTTATTAACTGAAATATATAATCTCTCAGCAGCTCCAGCCAATCAGATTTGAGAAATATAGTTTCTTAAAAAAACCCCAAACAACAACAACCAAACAAACCCAAACATTAATTTGATTTCTAAGATTTTGGATACACTTTCACCTGGTGTAAAAAGTTAAAGTTTACAGTGTTCAGGGAAAAAAGGTTGAGTCTTGTAGGGCATGACTAAGTGTAAGTCAGTTTTCACTGAGTTTCACTGAGCTTTTTTTGGAGTTGGAAGGGACCATAGAGATCTAGTCCACTCCCCCGCTGAAGCAGGATTGCCCAGAGCTAGAGCATGTTCCTCAGGACTGTATCCAAAGTATAATTAAAAAGATCAATACAGGTCCTGCGAATATCATTACTATACTGCGTATCCAGCCTCCCA
>JAOXNG010000012.1:75028850-75039510 GCA_028566535.1 Scolopax minor
TTCATGGGGTTTGAAAGGTGCCTCAGAGAAAGCTGTGAACACTTGCACTAAGTTACACCAAAGATTACCTAAAAGCTAGTAAGCCATCAAAAAATACATCCCATCTAGCTTGCTTCCTTCTTAATTTCCAACTTAATTTGAGACCTTGCCTGCCATGTCCGACTAGTGGCTTGTATCAGTCATTTCACAAAATCTTTACCTCTGTTTTATTTCAATTAACTGCTGCTATTATCACTGCTCGGTGATAAGTGACAGTGAGATTGTCTAGTCTGAAAAAACTAGAACCAGTTGCAAACCAAAGTTTAAAAGCCCTTTATTAATTCAGAAGTGAAACACTGATATTTAAAGTGAGATAAGTATGTTTATTAAGGTTCGTTCTACTCTAAGGTTTATACAGAGAATGGAATGCAATACAAGCTAAGAGCACACCTCAAAGATCTACCACACAACCACCCCCTACTCCCTATAAGGGAACTGTAAAAAAAAAAAAAATAAAATAAAAATCAGAAAACCAGTTACTGTTCAACTAGTTGCAAGTGGCTTTGTCCAAAGAAGTTAAGCTTGATATTGCATTAGCTTTGTATGCAATAATTAAGTCTCTACAAGCTGAAGTATCACGTATAGGGAGCACATGGATCTATAGGCCTGGAGGCACCCACCAGCCTGCACTGGTCTCTAAAAATAACTAGTAATATATCTAAAAGACAAAGAATTGATCAGAGCAGTTGAAGTTAGTCATATTTTGCAGAATACATGCAAGACAAAATGGCACCATTGCCAGTGTCTTGCTTAATCATTGCATGTCTTGCTTCTATCACTAAAACACAGGTTGCAATGTCTGTCTTGTCTTAGCAGTTTATCTGTATTCAAGGAAGATAAACTCATTTAAAGAAACCTGGTTTAATGAGGGCATTATAAATGCAGGGCATCAGACACCCCCCAGAAGCCTAGTAGATCTGGAGGTAAATTGCCTGGAAAGTTCAGGATGCAGACACATCTCTTCTCTCCTGCTTGCTGAGATCTCACTGACTTTGTCACCTCTTGTCACTGGCCAGCTCCTGGGCAAGCAGGCAGGAATGCAAGTGGTGCTGATTGAAGAAGACGATCTCTTCCGCTAAAGGATGAAGACTGCTGCTATCTTCTCTGTCCCCTCTGGAAAACTCAGTCAAGAGAAAGAGAGAGATGACAGCAGTTTGAATGACGTACAATCTGAGAACAGCAGTGATGGTATGAGTACATTATTCAAATCATCAGGAGGGTCTGGCAGGGATATTTTTAGCTCTGATTATTTTGCAAGTTAGTTTCACTTCAGAGCTTTACAACCTGGAATGATTATGTTTCTTAAAACCCAAGTAGCTTCACTGATAGATGTATATCTTTATTTATTTATTTGTTTGTGTGTTTATCTATCAGCATATCTATTTTTAAAGTATCAGCAACTGCAATGCATACATACATCTTGCATTGGTAATTTTATTTCCTTAGCATGGTGATGTAATTCTTTACCAAAGGCTATACTTCAAGATTATTTAAGGATTACTATTGATTCACAGAGTTATTACCTCTTTATGCAAAAATAATAGATGTCTGAAGTGTATTAGTCTAACTGTTCAATAGATGCCCTTTTGCTTCTAAGTAGTGAAGCCTCTGTTCTTTCCAGAGTGGTCTGGACTGAGACAATCCAAGACTGCCAGTCTTCTCAATTGTGCCATGACAGCAGTGACAAAAGATGTACTTGGCATAATAATCGCTAGCATCTAAGTAGCTGTGGGCAGTAGTCAGGCATCCTGTGGGAGGAACTTGACTGAATTCTCCCACCAGTAATCAGATGTGGTGCTGACCTTTAGGTGCAGTGCAAGCCTTATCCCTTTCCTTATTTATTGGTCCACAGGGAACAAGAAGAGAACTGTTTGCTTTAGGCAATTGTTCTTTTCTTTCTGACAGATGTAAATGTCAAAGGATGTCTGAGTAGCTTTGGATGCCATTTAATGTCAGCATTATTTTGGTGACTAACAAAAGCAGCTGGCGCATCTGTAAACATGATGCAGTAGCCCTATAGAAGGTAATAAGAATGGGGAAACAATTGTATGAAAATGCCTTCACATTGACAATTTTAGTCAATTTAAACCTCCTGATTAAAAAAACACAAGCAAAAAAACAAATGCCCAATGCTGTTGTCAAAGTAGTATTGCCCTATCTTCTGTAAAGTTCAGAAACTATTTGGAAGGTATTCTAAAATTGGCTGCCTTTTACCCACAAATGCCCTAGCCCAGGAGAAAACACGATCTGTGCCTGAGCTATGAGAACAGGCGTTTTCATTCAGGACATCTCTTCAGGAGACAAGTATGAGGTTAAGAAACCTACCGCTTGCTGGGATGCCATTTGGAGGTTTTAGTTCTTCCTCTAACATGCTTTATAAAATTGGTGCCCTTTTGTATTATGAAACCTCACAACAACAGCACAAGCCCTTTGGATCCAATGCTTGATAATTGTAATTTTCTCTTAGCAGGGTTGCAAGCAAACTGTCTGTCACAAGCAGCTGTTTTAGAATGCATAATTACACCTGCCTGCCACAGCCCACACTGCCTATGTAAGACATGATGGATGATTTTAAACCTTTATTACTATTATTGTAATTATTACTATTTTACAAAAGTGAAGTGACAGTGTTTGAAGTGTCTTTCTTGAGCCTTTTCTTGATGTAGCTGAGACAGCCTACACTCAGCACATCAAACTTTTTTACTTAATTCATTTCTTCTATCATTTAAGAAGCCTAGTTAGATTTCTATCCTGAAAACATATCTGTAAGTACAGCACTGCTGGAGTAATATGAATCTTTTCCATGTCACTTGCTAATGCTTTGTTCGGATCTGTGTCCCTCCTTCTCTCTCCTGTTTCACATGAAATTTAAGAATCTTAATACAGTGTTTATATTTTACATTTACTGTTTTTACATTATACAAAATGTGAGTACTTCATAAATACAATAATCAATTATATATACAATTACTTGGAGAGGAATAAGGTAATTTTCTAATGGAAACTCAAAATTATAGCAATTTAATAGCAAAGAAATAAATGAAAAAATCTTCATCCTTGATTTCATCTTAGGAAAATATAGTTACCACTGAATTTTTAAAGCTGTTTTAAGCCCAACATAGCCAGATGAGCAAGGAGTTCATAATCAATGAAATAAAGGGAGAAAAGGAACTGAGAGATTTTTTTCCCTCTCAGTGTTCTCTGAAAAATACAAATACTTTCATTTTAAAGCTGGAAGCTTACTTATGGAATTTTAGCATTGCATGTTTATACACTACAACAAAGGTATCTGGTAAAAAATGCTTCTGCAAAATCCAAGATTCATAGATTTATTACAAGATAGCCAAAACCAGATTTTTTTTGTTGTTATATTTTTAAGAAACAATCACTTATCTGGCAAATTGAAGGTATTTGTAATCACAGCTGCATTCTTCTAATAGTCTTTCCAAGGAAATAAAGAAAAAAAATGCGCATAATAAAACGTCATTATTAACACAGAGTGACCATAGAGAAGAACCAGCAATGATATAGCATAGAAGAGAAGTACTATATTACTGTCATAATTAGATTATTGAAGAGATTAATGCAACTTTCCCAAGAACATTAGTCTAAATTTGAAAGCAAATTTCATGTCAGATCTGTAGCATTTTTATGATTGCTTTCCATGAAACATTGAGCTTAGTTGGCTGAAACAGTGAATGTAAACCTACTCAATTATACAAAGTACTTGAAAAAAGTATGTAATATGGTGATGTTTCCACTATATTGGGTGACTATACACATACAAGAAATATAAACTTCACAATTTGAAAACAAATTCTCATTGGAGGGCCCAAAACCAGGCTTAAGTATATGAAGACTTCTGATGACGATGCACAGCTCTTTTTATAGTCCCAAATGACTTTTGCATGAGGCAGTTGTGTACAAGGCCTTTATCTCCTCCCCTTCCAGACTCTATGCTATGGGGCTGCTCCATCCTTCCTCTGTCCTGCTTTCCTATTTGTTTCCTTCCAGCTGACAACATGCATCATGCCCAGTGGTCACCTCCCCAACTTTGTGCTTCTCTTGCCTTCTCTTTGCTATAGTTTTGCTTTTATCCCCGCCAGTTATGAACTGAAGCAAACTAAACTATTCAGGTTAGCCAGAATTACCTACTACAATTAATTTTCCACCAGGAAATTCCCATTTTAAGAAACTGAAACAGATAAATACTGGAATTTCCTCCAAGGTTAAAGTTCCTACTTTTCATTTCCTTTTTACCTAAGATAAAATCAAAAGACAAACCAATCAGTTTTGCCAGACATCTGTGGGAATGCAGTTTATTTGCTTGTATATTGTTTTTCCATCATGTCTTCTGCTCCAATAATTTGTGTCTCAGGAATTTTCACCTCCATTTGCAAAGAATCCATTGCAATATCATCCTCAAACCCACATGGAATCTTTTGGAGTGAATGTAGTATAAATGTTTATTTGTAATCAAAGAAACATTTTCGAAGCAAGCACAGAACAAATGATGTTTCAGTTCTGATTATCTGCCATGAAGTATTCACAGGGCACTCTAAAAGGGGAAATATTTCCTAATTAAAATTAAGAAAAGAGGTTTGTGCTTTCACTCCAGGCAATTAAATGTAACATTTGCATGCATATAATTCCATGGGAAACAAAACCTAGGAAGTGGCTGTTTGAGTGTCTATTAATTAAAAAATCCAACACTTCACTGGTTGTACTAGATGGCCTTTTATACAGTCTCTGTAGGTTAATAATTGAATTAAAGTGTGCGCAAAATGATACCACTGAAGAGCTGCTTAAAAAGAACCAGTCTCTGTTCATAGTAATCATCTGATTATTTTTATTTCCATTAATAAAGATGTATAATTCAAAGGCGTTTATGATTCCAGTAATAAAAAATATCAAGTATCAGGTCAACCAAGTACCCATCAGGTGCACACAGTGACAGTAGGATTTGCTCTTTGTGGTGGGGCTTTTTTGTGACTAAAAAAATGAACCAAAACCAGAAACTATTGTACATTTATAGAAAGTATTTACGTTGGGAAAAATTCTGCTGTAAAAGAAAATGGAAAATTGTCAAGGAAAATACTGTCATCTGCTACTCAACCTGCAGTTATCTTTAGACAGAAATCAAGTTCAACTAAACCCTGTGAAACAACAGGATGCAGCACCAATGGTCCATTAATGTAGCTAGATCAATATAAAGGAAAAGAAACATGGGATTTGTTTCACTCCAACACTCTTGAAGATGACCCGCTGAAGATTTATCAGTTTTATATAGAAGGACTTGCCCTCCTCCTCCTGCTTATTTCATCAAAAATTATATAAAGTGAAATATAGCAAAAAGTCTAGGGGGAAAAAGTACAATTTGAAGACTCTAGGCTGTTCTTGCTCCTGGTTTGGCTCAATAAAAGAAAACTAATAAAGGGCTGCTTTGTAAGGCCATGTTTTTGTTTAAGTGTATGTTTTCACACTATGACAAAGCTTTATGCTTTTTGTAGTACTGCACTGCTTCTTCACTGGGCCACAAATTTTGAACAGGGTGAACAGGATGTTTTCTAGAAGTTTACTTACTGCTTAGACTTATTAGATAGCATTTTATGTTCATTTTACACTGGTTCTGTCAAATTAACCATACCACTTTTCACACAAAAACATCCCAGTCTGGCTCACTGGGTGAAATGAGAAAGGACTAATGGTGGAATTAAAGTGAAATGTGGAGAGGAAAATGGCAGGCAGAAGAGAGAGATAGGATGAGAAAGTCATGATGGAAAGAGGTGGGTGCAGTGAAACAAACTGAATCCAGGATCAATGGAACACTAGAATCAGATTTGACTGATTGAGATGTGGCACTGATCAGCATTTTTTTTTAATCTTCTGAAATTTCAATGATTCAACAGACTCTACACGTCTGTTAGAGTATGCAAACCCATTTCATATTTTCTCTCACTGTACGTTTAACACTAAGCATATTAGCCAAATAAGTAGGAAAATGACTCTTAGGGATCTATCACAGAGAACTCAATGAAGTCCAGAGATGTTTTGTGTGAGAATTGTCTTTGTACTCTAACTTATATTTGGGGCCAAAAGTTCCAGACAAACAGCTAGTTTGAGCTGGGCAGAGAGGGCTAGGCAGCTAGGCAGAGAGCACAAAGCATTAGCGGTTCTGGTGCTCTTAGACATTTGATGCTGTTTCTATATGACCAAATCCTGCTTTAGGATTTAGACTAATACAGAGTGTTCCGGTCCCTTTCATTTTCAAGTTTTTTCCCCTTAGCTAAAAAGCAGCAAGTCCAAACTAGACCAGAAATAAAGCAATAGGTCATATTTCTTCAAAAATTTCAGACAGATGTTGTAGATCCCAGAAGTCATATTCTGATCCAGCTGAAAATATATCCACAGTAGTATGTTATTATTTGGTTTAAACAAGCACTTGAAACTAAGATCAGGTTTTACAGAGGACACTAATGTTAAGCAGTGTTCCTATAGTAAAAAATAAATAAATACAACTACATGAAGTTTGCTGGCTTTTTAAACAAGCACAGTTAAAATAAGTTTGCTTGCTTGTTTGGGATTTTTTTAGTAACTGTAATAAAAGGCAAATACTCTGGCTGTGTCAAAATAGTAAATGTTAAGGAACTCTCTATGCAGCACTATTAAACAGTACTCATATTCTTGTTCAGTTTAATTTCAAAATTACAGCTACCACTAACAAGAAATCAGTGTAGAATGTCTGAAAAACAAATCAAACTTGATAGATTTTTTAAAATATTAGATCATAGCTATTGTGTTCTTATTTCCACTGTAAGAAAAAATACTGGAAATAATAATATTCCAATGGTTTTGTGGTTTGGGAGTTCTTCAAATATTCCACCAACAGGTTATGGATAAACTGCTAACATGCTGCAAAATAAAATGTATACATACATAGTTTTTGGTAGTCTTGAAAGATTTTGAATTCAGATTAATTCTTCAAATGATTGTTTTTAAAAAAATAATCAAAACACTGGCTAATTGTCTTATGTGATTGCAAGAAGATGAAAAAATAATGTTTGAAAGGACTGTCTTTCAAGTTACTGTAATCAGAGATCGAGCTAAATCCTTCTGGAAAGCTTTCAAGGGCTATAATACACATCAGTATTTCTGTCTCAGAAATTAAAACTAAATACAATGTCTATAACCTCATTTGGAATTAGTTTGGATGTGATCATCATCATATTAATGGATGTAAATACCTTTGCTGTCTCTGTGCTGCAGAAACAGGAAGTGATACTGCACGTTTGGTGTTCACTTTATGTGCTCTCATCCAATGGTAGCATACATGTTCCATAGCTATCCATGCTGGAAGCGTGTAATGGAAAATATACTATCTATTATCACTTGTTCTGGGAGAAAAATACTACATATCTTGACCTCTGTACCTCTACCAGAAGTAGCACACTCCAATTATGCATACACATACACACATGCATACCTGCACACATACATTTCTTCACGAGCATGTCCAAAGACCAGGTTTCCTTCCTTCTGTTGTACCTTTGTTTGTGACTGGGCTGTTTTCACTCCAATTCACACAAATTCACAATTTGTGATTTTATGTGAATTCTCTCCACCGTTTCCCCCTTTTTACTGTGAAAAAATCCAAACAAAAGCAGAAACCCCACGCAAAAACATATCTGTGTCCTTGGTTACAAGATCTAGCATTTTCAAAGATGCCATAAAAATTGAAGTACCCCAACCCTGTGTAAACTAGAGATGCCTGAGTTTTCACCTCCTTCAAACAGTTTTGACAATCCCTCACTAAATTATTTTTGTTGAACACTGATGATTCACTATATATATAGAAAATGGGGGACTAAGGAACACCTACTGTTACTTCTTGTTCTTTAATTTTAATCTTGGCTACACTAAAATATAATGGGAGCTAAATTATAAATATTTTTATACTGGCATACAAGGGTTTCCTCTGCCTCCTCATGTAAATGAAAAAAAGGCTTTCTTTAGGCAGCATATGATTTAAAAAATATATCCATATAATCTAAAGACTTTGTTACTCTTTAGCTTTCCTTTGTCCAGTGGCTGCGTATTTATGAAGGGGAATTATTTATTATGTAGCTATTATTCTCTTCCATACATTCAGGTTTTTTTTGACAATTCCTTGAGTTACTATGTTCTGTTTTTTCATCTCTTCTTTCTTTTTCTTGATATCATTCCCCTGTGAGCAACATTTAGCAAGGTGCTCCAGTATTTTAGCTTTTGTTTTTCCACAGTAGGTCTATGACACTCACAGTTCTCTAAGTGGCACCTACCCTACCTGAAGAATTTTGAAAGGAATTTTAAGAGTTGTTAAAAAAAGGAGGCTATTTATAATGTCAAACAGAGAGCATGCTAATTGAATTCAATCAGCCTGACAAGAATAAAAAATACTATCAGGCTTATGATACCATAAATGGAGCAAAGATTTAAGTCACTTTAGACTAACAGAGCTCAGAGTTTTACTAATTAACATCTATAGGGACAGCAGACTGTTGCTACAAAAGAGATACTTGCCTTTCTATGTTCAGTGGAAAAAAAAATCAGCATGTTTCTAGGCATCGTTAAGCAGCAGGTGACATCTTGCTAGGCCTGCCACAAAATAAGCAACAATGTGTTTGAACTCCTTGTCTCTGATTTCTGGGTTCAGCAGTTTTTAGACATCAAAGAGCAGCACAAAATTGAAGGTGGTAATGTGAAAGAAGCTGCACATTAGTATTTAATTACATTAAATTGATTAGAAAGACGTAAGCCCTTGATTGGGAGCACATTAAGTTCTCTCTGTACAGCATACGAGCTAGTTTGTAAGTGAATCTAACTTGTTAAAACATGAGAAAGATAATGATAGGAAAACTGACTCAAACTTTGAAATATGTGAGCCAAGGACTACTCAGCTATTTCACTCATTCGTTCAATTTGGCAAAGCGAGGCAATTCTCAGGTCTTTGAGAGAAAAAAAATCCATCTAGTCACAGCCAGGAGAAATAACATATTCCTTGCTACCATGAACATGAACTGAAGTTATTTTCTATTCTTTCCATCTGCTCACAAAAACTGCCTCTGAAAAAATCTTCTTTGACTAAAATAGATGCCTAAGTTTTGATTTTGACATATGAACAAATAATTTCATGAAACATACAATTTCATGTACTATATATATATATTATATATGCACATTGGTGGTTTTTACATGAACGTAGCATTTCACAGATTCTATCAGAAATGATGCATTGTTCAATATTTAAAATAGAGCACTTCAGATAAAAGTGTATGAAGAACTGGTCTTAGAGGTGTGGCACACTTCAAAGGACCTGGACAAATATTTTCACTTTGTATGCCTCAGTTTTTCAAACTATTAAGTAACAAACTAAATGCATATATGCCTTGCAGGCCTATTGTGAAGTTACATTTTTTAACATCTACACAGGGTACCTTGTTTGGAAAGGGTCTAGAACAATGCAAATTACATGACTAGTTATTTCAGTATTTTCTCCTGAACATCAGTACATTTCTTGGTCATTGAATTAATTCAGATTAATTAATCTAGTCATGGTTTCAGAGAACTACCACTATTTTTCAGTTTTAATATTGCCCAAGGATAGTCTTCCCAATATTCAAGACAAAATAAGATGTGGATTACACTTTCAGCAATGTTTTTTTTGTCTCTAAGTAGCCTTGATTTGAATGATGAAGAAAAAATGTCAGTATGTTCCATCTAATTTGTCAAGCTGGTGAATGCAGATATTTGTGTATTAGCATCAATCTAGATAGTCCAGGAAAGACTAAAATATCTGAGTGGAAGCAACTCAGATGGTTTGTTATGTAATAACAAGAACATTCTTTATCACTTTGTTCCTTACTTGGCATAAAATTACTTTTTGGACTGATCAAACACCTCAGGCTTTTCCTTACTGTTTAATCAGCTTCAGCAGCTGTTCATAGCTTCAAATACTACAAAGCAATAGAGTTTAATTGCTTAATTAAACTCAAACCTCAGTTGCCTTTTTAACAGGCAGGGGCCTGCCTAGCTTTTGGATACTGAAAGAAAATCAGAGAGGAAGCAAATGACATTGCTCTTCTCTCAAGGATGGTTGGTCTAGGAGTATTATGTAGACACAGAAAAAGAAAAGCCAAAGGCCTCTTCTGGGAAACAATCAGAACTCTTGTTTCCAATTTTCTACCTGAATTATTGATTTTATATGAACACAGCTGCTGTGCTTTTATAAAAGTTTTGTTATAGGCTGACCTATATAAGTTACTTAAGTTAATTGAAAAACTTAAGGATACATAAGTTAATTGAAAAATTTAAGGACAGATTTTTGAACAGAGTACACTGCCTTATTGAGCCTGATTTATCCTAGTCAAAGTTCTGACTCTATGGGATTTCTTTTTATTATTTCCTGTCTCTGATATTCAGAGTCAGCAGTTCTAATAACCTGGCACAAACATATTTTACCTGACAAGCTGCTCTCCAACTCCAGCATTCTTACATACAGACAGAACACGGGGTTTATGTGTGATGGTACTGGGGTTTCCCCTGAAGCTTACCCATCAAGAACTACTGTGATTTCAGTTAGGAT
>JAOXNG010000012.1:75039610-75058308 GCA_028566535.1 Scolopax minor
GATTTCAGTTAGGATGGGCAGAAGTGGGGTTACAATTTTAGCTAACATATTTGAAGAAAAAGATATTTTTTTTGTCCTGTCTTGTACTAAATGATAATCAATCATACTGATAACTATTACTTTTATTTTGAGAATTGCTAATTTTTTGAAATAACTGATTAAAAATAGAACCTCATCCCCTATATTACTTCTGGCTCTCATTTAAGAATGCTTTTGAAACATTAAATAGTGTATTCGCAGGAATTCCTCCCTCATATTTAATATCCAAATCTAGTGATTCTATTAGTATGAGACATCAAATTCCAGTTTTAGTATTTTAAATATTTTGGCCTCTATGTATTACAATTAAACCATTATAATTTATGATAAAACTGATTAGAGCATGGAGAAAGTATCAGAAGGGAAATAAATTGCGTTCACGAAGCATAACCTTAAAATAGATAAAACTACATAGAAAATTTATATAGTGAATTTTTTAGCCAGATCCTCAATTATCATAAATCAGTATGATTTCATTTATTTCAGTGGAGCATTGCCAAATTCAGTAAGGCTTTACCATCCAATGAGGATTTATCTGTCTGAAGCACTTGTGGCTTGTTATCATAGCACCTCATAATATTTCACACATTTTTCCACTGAACAAAGTTGCAAAGAATTACTGGTTTTTTTTTAAATCAAGACATTTATATGTCTGAAAGTTCAGGCAGTCAGTTTACAGCATTATCTAAAGCATGTGAATACCCTAGTATCTTTAAATGTGTGGCCTTAAATTGTTGAGCATGTCTAAATAAGATGTTTTTGACACAGAGAAAAATGGAAAAAAATGGAAAGTGCAAAAAGACACTAAATTTTTACCATGCTTTTGTTTTGTTTCAATATATTAAAATCTGCAGCTTTTGTGGATTTTTTTTTTTTAATTTCCTGTTAAATATCTATGGATATAAATAGCACTTAAATGCACATGCATAGGTCAATAATCACGTCTTGAGGGACTTTTTCCTTACAAATACATGTTATGGTTTCTAAAAGACAGTTGAAGTAGCAAAACATTATTTTTTGATAGTGAAATTACCACCCAGGAACAACTACCCTTCACATAGTGTTTTTCATCCTGCTGGTGCTTCTCTTGGGTAAGAAAGGTAATCAGAATGCATCTGAAGTTTGAGTTGAAGGGGCCAGTAATTTGATATGAAAGCATAAAAAGCCTTCCCTGGAAACATGATACAAAGGACAATTTTCTACGATTATCAGTGATCCATGTCAGTGTCTTGTGGGACTTGCCAGCATCTTATAAGCTACTAACTTCATATCACAAAGTTTCAAATGGAATTTTCAGAAATATCTTCATATTTTATTAATCTTATCATTGTCTTTTTCATATGCCATTTTGTAGAAAAAGTTCACTTCCTTTGGAAAATCTCTGTTATTTTAATTTCAGGATGCCAGCTGAGCTTGTTTTAGCCTTAAAGTTATCAACAATTTAAAATTATTGTTTGTAAATTTTATTACTTTGGAAAGATAGCAATATATTTCACAAATATTTCACAAATATTGAATTGCTAGTGTCCACAATTTCAGTCTGGCTACCTTATATTTTACAGAATGAGTGTAATCGTAGGCATCTATGAGTAGCAAACTAGATACATATACACACTAGAGTGACTGTCTCTGTATGGGAAGGTTTCTACATGGGTCTGAAATACAAAGAAAGTCTAACTAGTACAACTTCTTTTAACAGAAAAGAAATGCAACACCGCCCACCCTGCAAGTACAACAATCTAGAGCCATCTCTTCTAAAATGACAGAAAATGACAGAGTAGAGCAATGTCAGGTACAGTATTGAATATTTAATTCCTTCATTCAAGCACAAAGTGCCTCAAAATGAATGTTTGTAGACTTACATAGTCTGCAGTACTATGTTTCAGTGACACTCAAGGAGTTCTGTAAGAAAGAAGCAATGCAAATCATCTTCCCCCTATGCATGGGGGAAGTCTTGCAACTGTGGTCATTCCTTCATTTAAGAAATTGAGAGTCTCTGAGAATACTGTTACAGGAAAACAGAGGCTTTTGGACCTGCTAAAACTACACAATATAGGGAGTTAAAGTAAGAAAGCAAAACACATTTCTTATTTAATAGGGCTGGTAAGAACTTGACTTCCATCCTGTGAGAATGTGGACATTCTATGACCTATTTTCAGCCTAAATTGAGATGGAGGTGGAGTTCACAACTGAAGTGAGAAAAGAATCCACTCATAAACACTAAAAAAGCTATAAATGCAGTTCAGAATTACAGAATACAGTTAGGTCTTCATAACTTTTTAGGTAGTATTATGTAAAAGCTACAGCAAAGTAAAAAGGATGACATATTATCTTCTGTTTTCATGTGGGGAATATACAATGCAGCTGAAACCCAACTGGGAAGCTTTTTCTTTTTTTTTTCCCCACAAAAAGAAGTTTTGTTAACAAATTTTGACCAGGTTTATTGATTACCCTTTGGCTTTGGGAAGCTAAAATTGAGAACTGTATATGGAACCAGACTGTATTATGTTCTTGGCAGAATCACTGGACTTATGATGGCAGGGAAAACAGATGGACTGCTGACAACTGGAGTTAAAATAAGTTGTACGACTTACAGGAATATTTCTCTTAAATATTAAAAACCCAGTTTTTTGCTCTTGTGAGATAATGGAAAATTCCTCCATTCCAAGGGCTCCAAAACAGACAATATCAAAAGTTACAGAAAAATTAATATTTCATATTTTCACATTTTCACATTTATTCAATTTTCAATTTTCACATTCATTCACATATTTTCACATTTTCAATATTAATCACAGGTTGTGTACCTGTGATGTCTTGCATCTGCTTCAAGAACAAGTCTTGATCTTATTCAGTCAGTCTATCTAGTGAAGAGGAAAGGTGATCAACAATTTGGTCTGTCCTAAACCTGCTAAGTATGAAATACCTTTAAATGCAACACTCACATTAAAGTGTTATGAAGACCAGCTGCAGTTCCTTTGAAATCACAGAAATTCATAGAATAGAATCATAGAATCATTTGGGCCGGAAGGGACCTTCAAAGGTCATCTAGTCCGATCCCCCTGCACAGGCACACCTCCAACTAGACCAGGTTGCCCAGGGCCTCGTCGAGCCTCACCTTGAATGTCTCCAGGCCTCAACCACCTCCCTGGGCAACCTGTTCCAGTGATCCACCACCCTCATAGTAAAGAACTTGTTTCTAATGTCTAATCTAAACCTGATCTTCTCCAGTTTATACCCATTATCCCTTGTTCTGTCATCGCTGGCCTTTGTGAAAAGACTCTCCCCAGCCTTCCTGTAGCCCCCCTCAGGTACTGGAAGGCTGCTATTAGATCTCCCCGGAGCCTCCTCTTCTCCAGGCTGAACAACCCCAGCTGCCTCAGCCTGTCCTCGTAGCAGAGGTGCTCCAACCTCCTAATCATTTTTGTGGCCCTCCTCTGGACCCGTTCCACCAGGTCTATGTCCTTCTTCTATTGAGGGCTCCAGACCTACACACAGTACTCCAGGTGAGGTATCACCAGAACAAAGTGGGAGAATCACTTCTCTGGACCTGCTGAGGGAGCCTAAAGCACCGTCAAAAATCTGGTGAGTTTTATGGAAATCTGAACTATAGACCTCTGTGACTAACTTTAAACACTCTTTTTGGGAATTTTTTACAGTACCAGTACCTCATTTCTTTAAATAAAACATTCAGAACTTCTTCAAGCATTTGTAGTTGTTCAAAAATAGAATTATGACATTATCCAGGAGACCTTGCAAGGAACATTTTCAAAGCACTGAATATGATTATTTTTTTTATCCATGCAACTCTTTCTGTAGTTTTGACTGAATTTACACAGTTAAAACCTTGCATGATGGTTGACTCCCAGAAATGTATAGCAAATTTCTTTCCAGAGTGAAATTTCCATAGACTTAATAGCAGAATTATCTAAACAGGCTTTTTACTGCATTTTTAGTTATCCTGGTAATACCAACAAATACAATATCAAAAGGTTTATTTAAAAGTGATCAAAACTTTGTGTAGGAAAATATATTGGAAGAGGTGGACAGGATCTGAAATTGCCAAACTTCCCTTTAAAGGGAGACCTTTTCTCTTTAATTTCATGGATGACTGGAATTTTCAGCCTGAAAATATATCCAATGCTCCATGAAATTTACTTGTCTATAAAATGTCTGTTCCTGTTAACATGGAGAAATAGATCTTCACTATAATTGGCTACATATAGTTAAACAAGAAGTTCTGATCAAAATCTCATGCTTTCACTTCCAAAAGAAAAAAATATGTAATGTTGCCTTTTTAGCAAGAAAAAAATGTAATTTTTTATGCAATGGCCTTTTTTTGTCACTTTAGTAAGTTTGCTTTTTCCTTTTTTATGATGTGCTTTAGCAGTAGCCCAGAAAAGTAGCTCTTTAGACATCAATAAAATATATTGAACCAGAAGCTGGATGCTGTTCTTTGCTAATATCACTGTACAAATTTAACCAAGAACTTAAGTTAATGAGGGCAATGAATCCAATACATTTTATTATGACAGAGAATGAAATCTCCTTTTAGAAACCTACTAATTAGAGCTATCAAAACATCTTTAAAACTTCTTTTGCCAAGCAAGTGAGATTAGTCTTATCTTTTTGTGAGGCTATATCACAACTACAGGGATAAGTAGACAGTTTTCATAAAACAAGCCAGCCAGACATATTTAGAAAATTAGAATCTTTCACAAATATATTTTGCCTATGCTTTGGAGGGTGGAAAAAGTGAAACCTGAGTCAGAAGTATTATTCTATTTCTTTAAGAGGGAAACCTATGCAGTCTGTCTGTCTGTCAATGCTGGCATGGGGTCCTCAATTCCCCTTTATTTTTCATCTTCTCACTTAGTTCCTCTCTGTAGTTTATTGAGCCCTGTAGGGGGAAAAGGGTTAGGATTCCCAGGCAGACAAAAGAAAGGCATTTTTTTTTTCCCATGAATTATGGTCTGCTGTTCTTCTCAGGTGAAAGCTCTCAATTTTCAAGTTACATACACATGAACAAATTACCTTGGACTAACAAATATTAAGGTTAACATTTACACGTATAAGGGTTTCTGGAGTAAACGCCCACAGGCATACTTTTGCCACATGGTGACAAATAAAATTAACATATTGACCTCTTTTGCACTGAGAATCTAAAACATGTTCATATTGGTAGCCAAACAAAGGTACTTTGGATGGTGAATAGAATAAGCTCTGAGAAAAGAACATAGGCTCTTGTTGATATGAAAACAAAAATGTTACCTATATGCCTAATTTTATCACAAACTTGTGCTAAGCAAAATCAATACTGTTATGTACAGACTTAACCATGTGTAGGACAAAAGCCTAACACTAGGCAGTTCTTAGGTCACCAGGTGTTGTGTACATGTGCAAAACACCTTGCAAGTTCAGCTGCAGTTTTTTACACAGAATCACATTACATAGCATCGTCCAGGCATGATGACCTGAAAAAGGTAGACAGGTGATAACAAGCTACCATATTTTAGTTTGGGATGGGGGACTGCATGCACAGTTTTCTGCTCAGGGAAATTAAAATTTTTGGAGTAAAATTTTCCAAGTTTTGTCCCTGGAAACACACTCCCAATTTGAAAAATAAGATTTTTCTTACTTTTCTTCTTTTTTCTTTTTTCTTTTTTTTTTCCTTTTTTTTTTTTTTTCCCAAACAGCAAGTGCTGTTGCTTGCGATATTTTTCTAACTTTGGAAAGTTTAATTAGAAACAAGTAAACTTCTAGAAGAATAATTTTTATTTTGTTGCCGAGACAAGGACATCCTTGCTGTCATTAAATCCTGTTGTGTATGTTCAAAAAACCTTGTCTGTGCTTTATTTTTGCCTGTAGTTTTCATCCCAGTTACTTCAGTGGTGGCACTCCTCTATTCCTTATAGGACAAATTCTTTCATGTACTCTACTAGAAGGATATTGAGAGCAGAAGGCTAAGCAACAGCCACATAGAACAAGGAGCTATAATTAGCCCCACAAAACACAATAGGAAATACAAGAATTTGTGACTTTGAAAATATACAAATATAACAAAATTCTGATGCCTCTAGCCAAGAGACTTTTAAATTCATATAAAATATATAAATAGCTACCCTTTCCCTGATGTGAAAATTACTGATCTGATTAAAATACCTACGATGTTATAAATCTTTCAGGTCATCTGTTTTACTTAAAAGCCAGTAACAATATGTTAATCAATATAAAAATCATTGTGTGTGTATTTTTGCCCATATAATTCTGTTTTTCTTCTTTCTTTGATCTTTATATATTGGCAGTATTGTCTGAATTGACAGAACCAGGGCAGAGAGTTCCTGAGGTAAAGCTATACAGCAAATACTCACTGACACATGCACATTAGAATATGTTGATTACTATATGCTCTTTGAAAAATAATGTGTATTGTTCCATGCTTATTTTTTTCTCATAGTCTTTTTTTTTTTTTCAATATGTACTGAAGACATTTATCAGCAAAAATTACAGAATGCCTCATTATTGACCTTATAATCAAATTTCTGATCACTGGTCCATGATTTTATCTTGCTGTGCTCTGCTGCTCTTTTTCATTTACTTCATACTCTGGAATGAAAAACTTCAGAAGAGTGAGCTTTTTATACACATGAACTCTTAACCAGTTTTTTTCCAGCTGTAGGGAAAACTTCTTGTTAGCACATCTTTTTCTCAAAACTATAATTTCAATTAGATGGTATTTTTCAATTCCAGTCTCTCCTTTGCATCTTATTTTACAGCTAGAGTATAAAGGTTAATTCCAGGATGATATTTAGCTAACTCTGTGGCTGGTAAACCTTTTCCTTAAGAAGGACTAAATAGGGTTTTCAATGTAACTTTAAGGCTAAATGTTAATGCACCTATTTAATGTTCATATCCTTTTTTTCTAATTTTAAGTTGAAAGCTATAGGCTGTGGAATGAATTAACACTGCCATATTTACTCACTAATCCCCAGTTGAAGCTTATGGCAATTATTCCACTATTTAACCCATCAGTATTTATATGACCACAGATAAAAGAGGAAAGAATTTAAAATACATATTAGAAGGATTTTCTGCCATTGCCCTTCTGTCTAAAATTGGGATGTTTATACCCTATTCAGGAGATGTTACACACATTCAGTTTCATCCCTAAAACACCCATATGGAAAACCAGGTTCCATACAACAACTTCACTGAAATAAGCGATCGGGAAACATTTATATGATGAGAACTGACCACAAGGAACCATAAGAAACTGCCAAGAGAAACAACAAAAAAAGACAAAAATATCAGTTTTGAATAGTAAGAGTTCTTTAATTTATTGAACTCTACCCATAGTGATTTCCAATAATTTTCTGTCCTCTTTTGATATTCTATAGAAAACATGTATTATCAGCACCCTGTAGCCTCCTTCCTGTCAAGACACTTTACTTTTAAGTTGTTGCTTTTTAAATTTATATAGGCAGGTGTAAGGTTATGATTACTACTGAGGAAAACTACTGGCATATGTGAAGAAAAAGATGACTCATCTGTTGACAGTTTCAGAATTTCATGTATTCTCATGTGATTTATAGAAGTTTGCCACAAAAGGCAGAGATGGTGCTAAAGACATAGGCCAGAGCAAACTGCTCCTTCTTTTCAACAAGTATCAAAGGCTGAATGAGAAGAACCTGCTCAGTTCAAGAGCATCACAAACAAAATACAGATCATCTTAAATAACTTTGTCAGGAAAAAGCCTTGCAATTTTAGAAATAACAGGAAAGAATTCAAACCAAACCAAACCAACCAACCGACCAAAAAAACACCTGCCAATGTTTTGGTCTCATTGCACCTCTGTGCAGTTGTTGCCCCCTTGCTCTTGTGCAAGGCCCCACGTCTTGCCATCCACCCCCAGGTGGCAGTGAGTGCACATGGCTATTGGCTGTCCCACGACTGTGGGTGTGAGGTTTCTGCTTCCTTTGATGCTCTTTCTCTTCCCTTCACTGATCAATGAGGCCTTTTGGGCTGTGTTGGAAAGGGCTTTTGGTGGGCCGGCTCTTCTCTACTCCCTGTAATATGGAGACATGGTGGTGTCCAGTGTTCAGGCAGGGTGGTCTCCTTTCCAGTTCTCTTCCTGTTGTATGCAAGGTGTAGTCCTCCCCTGAGTGAAGGGGGCCGTGATGACAGTAGCAGAGATGGTGGTGGGGTGCATGTCTCACACTATTGACTTGTGTCCCCCCTTGCTAGGCTAGGCTTGCTAGGGTTTCCTCAGGCTTCTTTACCAAACCCAGATTTGTGACAGTCATGTGGCCCCATGAGTTCTCAGGTGTCCTAAACCAGTCACCATTGCCGGCCTTGGCCTGGGTGCCTGCGGGAGCCAGCTGTGGTGGGAGTGGCTTAGCCAAGAAATGTGGGGAAAGAAAGCAAGTTTGGGACTCCACTTGTACGTGCTGTGAAGGAAACTTTCGTGATTCTCAGCCATCTTAGTTGAAACTTAAATATTTCTAAATATCTTCAGAAATGTGACTTTAGGTATTACTCCATCCCACACTTGCAAAATGGGAACAGCAGCACATTCTTTCTTCAGGTTTGGTTAGATAACATTACTGCCAAGGTGTCACTAGGGCCAGCAGCTCCCTGAATCCAGCCATCAGGAAGATCAGGAGCTCTGTGCATCGGGCATGGCAGGGCCTGGCAGCCAGCACCCATCCCATTTACCCATTTACCCATTTTATTTTAAGAGCAATAAATTCTCAGAGAAGAACTCAGAATATAAGCCATTTCTTTTTGCCTAGATCTGAAATATAAAGCTATTCAACAACAACAATTATGAACTTCTAATACCAAGTCCTTGTATTTTATTTTAGAGAGAGTCCCTATAGTCTTCACAGAGACATACTAGAGGTAAGTAGTCTGCAATCTATTTACGAATTACATACAGATAAAGAAAGGATGTCAGGAGTACGTGAAAGAAATACAGAGGCAGTAGAAAAGTAGTAAACATGAAAATACAAGAGAATAAAAGGGGAGCTTAGAGAAACTGTTGAAAGTAAAAGTAGAACACAGAGAAAATAAAGCAAAAGGTAGAGTTTTTCAATAAAAATAAGTTATCCTGCCTTCATATCTTTCTTATTTTCTTTGTTGCAAGTAACTTTATACTAAATATGAATGGTATTAAACTCAGTCACCCATAATGTCAAAATGTTTATATAGAAAACACATTGTGGAAAACTAAATAAAATTTGGCAAAGTGGCTGAATGGGCTTAGGTAGATCCATTGTCTTACTTTACAGTATAATCTAGAAGCATCGTTTAAGTTTATAAACTCATGTAACTCCTTTGATACCAGTGCCAATTCTCACCAATTAAGATGTCCCAGGGAAAAAAGAATAAGACAAAAGCCATTTTGTAGAATTCTACATCCCATTGCTAGTTAAGAATAACATTTCAATGCTTGTACGGCCTGGCTGAATGGCTCTGCTTTGTACCTATAGAAAAAATGTCAAGCTTCCCAACACCTTCTGTACAGGAACATCAGTAATTCAGGCTGAGGTAATTTTTCCATGCAGTGTGACCTAAGGATAATTCCAAAAAAGAAAACAATCTTATCATGCAACGTGCTAAGATTTTACAACTTCATAGGTGAAACACACAATAAATTCTAGTCAACATCCTTCTAAAGCAAAAAATCTACCTAATTCAAGACCAGATTTCGTATGTTGCTTTCACTAAATGTCTAACTGCAATAAAAATAGAAATGCTGCTAACTCTTTGGAGATTTTTTAGATTAATGCTCACATAAATTCATCTAACTTAGGACAACGAAGTTTTGACTGATGACTTGTTGAAAAATATCTCCTTTTGTCACTGAATAAAATTTCCAAAGTATGGATATCATAGCAAGTCAGCCCTAACATACAACATTTGAAACAAAATTGTCATCCAATTCATAAAGATTTAACATTTCTCATAATAGCATCAGCATTAAAATGGCCAACATTCTCCAACTCTCTACTTGTCTATTTATCAGAAATAGATATAATCCTTTTAGAAGAAAATTGCTATAATGTTGGTATAACTTATTCCTACGAAACAAAAAAAGGGATATCCACTCACTTAAACCATAAGCTCTGTGGAAGCATTGGTCTCCTTTACATGAACTAAAATGGCAAAAGTTTGCAGAAGGTGGTATTAGAAAGAGGCTTCCCAGAAGGAATAAAAAGGAAATGTCAAAGGACATAAAGATGAATTCAGGACAGGAAGGACAACAAGATTTTCTTCTATGAATAGACCAGCAACAGAAGACCAAGGAAAAAAATGTCATCCTTCAATTAAAAGGGCCAACAAACTTTGTGAAAAAAAGCACATAGGAAAGACTGAAATGCACAATGTATTTTTTTGCCTAATTTTTCACTGCTGAGATCATCTCCCAGCCCTCCCAAGTATTTGTGTCTAATAGCAGAGTAGAGAAAGATCAACTTAGGAAGCACTAAAACAAACTGAACATATGCAAGTCTCTGGGATGCTCAGAGAGCTGGCTGATGCCCTTACAAGGCCACTTTATTATTTTCGTGGTGTTGCAGTGACTAAGTAACGGGTTACCAGATGCCTAAAAGAACACAAATGTTATGCTCATCTCTGAACATGACAAGGAGTACACAGTGAATTAGAGGACTGTCAGTTTCACCACAGCCCTCAAAACTACTGTAGCTGTTTCCATAATAAACATTTGGAGGCATTTTTCTCTCTTTCTCAATAATAATGCTTATCTCAATGACTTTCTTGGATTTATAAATCTATATTTCACATGGCAAAAATGAAATAAAATCACTTAAGTCCAATTTATAAGGAAAATTATGTCAGCAAATTTCTCTATGCTTAGACTAATAAAATATATAATGTGTATAAATCTATAGATGCTTGAGCTAAGAAGTGATTCCTATCCTTAAACTCTGTTTAAGTTCTTGTTGCTGCTTCTTGTTCACTTGCTTTAGGGCAGGTTTTACCTAACAGCTTTATTTAGGTCTTCTGAACTGTTGTCTGAATGCCCTTAGATATGGAGCAAACATACTGATTTTGTAAGAATTTAGGCTGAATTTTGTCCAAAGAGTATGGAGAAAAGTGAAGTGATAGGAGGGGGTGAATGCTGAGAAATAAGATGATACCTCACAAAAATTAGGTACTGGCTGATACTCATAAAAATAATAAAACAGACCTTTCTTTAACAGTTTTATTTTAAGCCATCTTAGAGAGGTCTTTATTTGCTGGGTACTTATTTCTTGAGCTAAGAAGTCCTGAGGAGTTAAAGGCGCTAGGCCATAGACAATTTATAATAGCTACCTGAGCATGAATATGCTAATACACATAATCTAAATCCCTTTCCGTGTTGAATCCTTTCCATGCTGAATCCTCATCTGTCATAGAACATGGTGCTTGAAGTAGAATATGTGGGAAAAACATAATATAAGGACCCTACAGATTATAGTTAGCAGAGTTACATGCAAGATGTACATAATTGTCACAATTTCATATATAGCAAAAGTTTGTCTATTGAAACCTTCCCCAAAAAATTCAAGAAACAAAATCTGATTTTTGCATAAATTTAAAGAACTGAGAAACAGGTTTTCTTATTTATTCTGAGGTTTAAATAAAAATTATCATACTACGCACAAAAATAATTTTATATGTACAGAATGCTGTGGATAGTTACAGATTCACTAAGCTCTAGGTCATAGATATAACACATTCCTGCTAGTACAAAGGAAAGATTCCACAGTTATGTAGTTTATTAATTTATCGAGTGAGGTTTGAGATTACTTTTGCTTCCCTGAAATCAATCCTAAAAGAGTTTCAATAAATATAGTGACCTTCTGGGGCTTATAGTTTAAATTCATTTAAAACAAAACATCATTCCTATAGGTCCTGCTAGAATAGACACAGAACCTGTAATTTAAAACATTCTTTTGTGAATTTGCTTTAATGCAGAAACAATTAAGAGAGACATTTCACAGGAACTCAAAACTGAGAACTGAAAACTGAAGTGTATAGATGGTGATCAGATTAAAACTCCTGACAGCTGGAAACTCCTGTTCCTTTCTTGTATTAAGGGTCATTCACTCTTTTCAACATATTACCTTGCTAGACATATTATGAGACATGCATGCCCTCTTTCCAAGGCATCTCAAATGGACAGGTAGGAACTCCAAATGCAACACTTTGAGACAGACTGAATTACCCTGATACTAATAGCAACAGGCAGGAAAATAAACTACACAATTAAACTTTAGGTAAGAAAATAAATTCTGCTTGGTTATTATGAGAATTTGAAATAAAACATGACATTTTTCACTTAGTTGCATGTTTTCTTGAGCCTTTATCAGAGACAATATGACTTTCTTGGTTTTCATACTTTTCATAAAGAGCTGTAGCTATAGTGTTCATCCTATTTCTTGTTGCAAAATAAGATGGAAATAAAAGATTCTGTTGTTTCTTTTCCAGTCTCTGTGCACTCCACCTGTTTACCCCAGGGCTGAATTTGGCCTGTATCTCATCAAATGATCCATATCAAATATAATGATCTTTTGACAGTATCAGATTGTCACTTCAATTTTGTGCATGTTTTTTTCTGATTACTTTTCCCTTCCTTCTCCAGCTTTATATATTGATAGTGCAAGCTCATCTTGTCAATGTAATTTTCAGATTCTAGTTTGTCTGATCGAGTAACAGTAATTGAAAAACAATTCAAATAACAACTTCAAATATCCTTTTCATCTCTTCTCTCTCTTAGACAAGAGAGTTGGTTTTGGTATTACTTTTTTTAATATTCACAGTATATGAACCTCTGAAAAGCACATGACTAGCATAATAGTCAAAACTCTTTAGGAATATTTCTTTCCATGAGCAAGTCCAAGAAAAAGGTGAACTCAAACCGAAGAGGGGAAATAATAGGTGACCTGAATTTCACCCATTTGTAAAACTGATCTGGTTTGTTTGTCAGGAGTGAAAGAAAATGCAAAAGTTAGGAATGAGTCATTGCTGAAGCTGTCCATCTGAAGAGCGTCGGTTGTCTAAGCCTTTGCCTTTCAGGAAAACTGGCACAACAGATGTAGGAGCTGACAGAAAACTGAGAAATAAATCACAGTTACAAATATAAAAGAAAATTATTTTTTTTTCCCTGATTTGGCTTACTTAAGCTCAGCCTCTCCCTAATGTACATAATTTTTCCTTTAGTTTTCCTCAAAGGTAGCTACTTCAGAGGTGTTCTGCACTGGGGTGAAGGGAGGAGGGTGGGTGCTGCAGGGTTCTCTCCAGATCTCAATTAAGAATGGCATGACAGTAAATAGCATAATAAAATAGCTGTTTGAATAAAGAGATAGAAATACGAAGTAGGATAATAAATCCTCCATTCTTTCAGGTACAAATAAGACATAAATGTTTCCATTTATCAGGGTGGTTACAGAAAGTAATCACATAAAGGAATACACAGTATATCTGTAGCACTCACGGCTGTTTCACCAGTCAAATCCCAGGCTATTTGGAAACCATGATCTTGGAAGGAGCTCTGGGGATTCTCAGCACTCAGGAAAAGTGGGCTGGTAATTTAGAAGCATAAGAAAAGGAGGTTGTTAGAAGTGTAAAAATAGTTCCTGCTTCTAGGTCAGATGATCTTACCTGGTAGTTAATAACATCCCTTTTGCCAAACACATTGCAATAGATAATAGACCTGTATCAATATACTGCACAGTCTGTTCAAGATTTTTTAAGGGTATGGCTGAGCCTTGGTGGAAAAAGTTCTATGACCCCATGGATCAGATTTCTAAGGGCTCAGGGAAGAAGGAATATGTAGGAGAGGAATTTGTAGGGAGGAATTTGAAGGAGAACAGAGCATCCTTTACTGCACTGTGCCCCTGGGAAGGTTTGTGGAACTGAACTGGGACAGACACTCTGGAGAAGGAGCTGAAAGCTCACCTGACAGAGAATAGATCCAGTGCTGAGCTTAGAGATGGTGGAAAGATTTCCTTAGAGACCTAGAATGGGACACAGACTTGATACTAACTTAGAAAACCAGTGAAGACTGTACCAAATAGCAAAACTGGAGAAAATGAAAAATATATGGAGAACAGAGAAATCTTTCTCATACATTCATGGTGTCAGGGCACTGCATTTCTGATCAGTTTATTAATTCTTTCTTATAATTGATCCTTTGTAGACATACCACGCCAAACTTTGTCACATATTTGGTGGTGGTGGTGATCTGCTTTTAAGACTGTGAGATATAAATCATTGATGCTTGTCTTTTCATCTGTCAAAGTACTATGAGGGCACTCCTTGGGGCCAGGCACTGGTGATGTTGGGGGCTCCTTGGGTGAGTGGTAGCAGGGCCCAGCAGCCAGGTCTTGTCCCACTGCCCCAGCCAGGAGTAGGGCAGCTGGGTACACAGCCTTGGGCATTGGGCACCTTCCTGGGGATAGCTGAGGCCAGGCCAGGATGTTGGACTGCAGTGGTCCCAGGTAGGGCAGGGCTGTGTGGAGCTCGAGACCAGCCCTGCTATGACCTTCATGGGCAGAGGCTGATGGCCCCAGGGGAGTGAAATGGGGTACTAGATTGGACCCTGGGCAGGTGGGGGGAGTTGTGGACACTGAACAGGGAGCTTCAGGGATACTGATGCCTTTAGGATCCTGGACATTCTTTTTTTTTTTTTATTTATTCAGGACAAGGTTTAGCTTGTCTTTATTCAAAGAATTATCTTTCTTGACATAAATATTTTTGTGTTCTATTAAAACATTTTATTAACCTCCAAATTACTGAGTTCTGTAGCCTCCTGAACTGAACAAAAACTAAAGCTTTTTTCATTTTGAAACTCTCCCTAATACAAAGCCTCAGAGTTATTGCTAAAATCTTTGGATAGCAGACGCATTGTGAAACTGAAAAAAGCAGGTTTATAATCAAAAGGAGAATGCATCTTTTCAAAGATGATGCATAGCTCTGTGCATTTTCCCACCTTATTTGGGATCACAGCCCCCGTCAGGGCTTCTGGATGAGACAAGCATTTGTTTGACGCCAAAAAATCTTGAGAGGAAGCACAGGCAATAAGATTGTTATCATCCTTCAACCACTTACTCCTGTGAGAGCTGAGGATCTGGAAACATATAATAGAATCAGAGCCAAAGTGCATCTCTGAGATCTTGAAATACTTTCTAAGGCACCGTCTATAAATCCTTGTTACCTGTACAGTAAATGGTAAGTTTTAGAAGTTATAGAAACTGAACAGTAATGCCCAATAGTATGAATCCATACATAAGCATCTCACACCTTTGTAAAAGAGTTCCAGAGAAAAAAGGCTTCAAATCTCCAATGCAAACTAAACACTACAGAGCTTACTGGCTCTCCCGCATTTTCCTCTTGTGCTTTCTCTTTGAAAGCTTTAGCACACTCATTTTATCTTTTACTCATTGGGTGTAACATTTGGATCCGATTTCATTACTGTATTGCACTTCACACATTTCTTTAGCTCAATAGTTTGTACTTGTGGTAATTCAGGTTTTTATCCCTTCTAAAAGTCCCAGTTGCCAATTGTTTATTCATCTGTTGTTTGAAGCATTGTGTCAGCCTTAATTTGGAAGCCTTAATAGTTTAGCGCTGAATATACTAATGGAGAATTACTTAGATATATGTATCTAGGGAAAAAGTTATTGTAGTAAAACAGCAGGAGAAAATTGAGGAGACAACCAAGCATCTTTGAAGCTTCTCATATCAAAAGAGGTGTCAATGTTTGGGGTTTCTTAGACATCTATAACAGTGGGAAGGGATGTGCATTATATTATAAGAATACAGAATCATATATTGTTACCTGGGGGAGAGAACAAACAAACAAACTAACAAAAAAGTAAAAACCCCAAACCCAAATAATTTCTGTAGTGGATGAGTTTCAGATTCAGTAGGAAATGTACACCACGAAATCAGAATCAGTCTACATAAAATCAATTACAATAATTATAGTTTAAAAAATGTATCAGATTAAGAGTTACACTAGGAAATACATTTTATTTAGTAGGTACAATCCATATCATAAAATTCCATCCTGGTATATATCTTAGCTCTTACATGTAACAATCACCTCAAGTCACAAAAGGGCAACTTGGTCTCCAGGTCCATTCTTCTCAGTCTTTCTGTTTAAGCTCTCAGGAAGGTAGACTAATTAGTGCTAGAGATATCATTTATTTTTGTGTCACATAAAGCTAGAAGTAGCATGAATTATCTTTTTTGTAGGACTTCAAGATATTTTCTTTTACTCTGTCAACAACTTTAAAGTACAGAGATAGTAAAGTAACATATAACAGAAAATAAAAGGTTATGCAAACTGTTTAAGATCTCAAAGTTTCATTTGAACAATACTTGACAATGTCTATGAAGATGCCAATGGGAAAATGTTATTTGAGAATTAATATTTTGTTTTAAAAGTTGAACATCTCCTTATAAATAATTTTCAAGATGTTGTTTCTGTTTGTAAAAAAAATCAAGATATCTTATTACAAACAGGGATTTGTCAATTTCAGTCCTGACAAATACTGAAGAGAAAATTTTCTGAACTGTATTCACAAAAGTATCAGGCACTAAAATGATTTCCTCTAACATATCTAAAAAGCATACTGCAGAAAAGAACAGTAAAATATGCACACTAAATAGGAATAGGTTAGAAATACAACTGCTGACTGCTGCACAGTCTGTGAACAAATTAGTGATGTGGCCCAAAGATTATTGGTCTTACCAGTCCTCACAGAATTGTACAGCATTTTGAAAAAGAGTCCTCCATTTGATCACTTAGTTTCTATTTTTCCCTTTGTTTTATGGTTTCATGGTTTTCTGGTTTTCCTTTTTGTTAAAGGAACAAAGAAAGTACAGAAAAAGTCCAAAAAGCAAGTTAAAATAAGTCCTAAGAATACTTTACAAAATCATAAAACTATTCTTATCTAAAAATGGTAATTGTCTCCTTAACAAAGAAAGAGCAAGGAAAAGAGAAATTCCTAGCACTTTATGGAAACTACTGTTATGTAACACAGCCCAAAGGTGGCCATAGACAGTAGTTCCACTGCACATGAAGTAGTCCATGGTGCAGGTGTCTTCACCTTTTGTTAATGAAAGCATCAGTTTAGCTAGTGAAAACTCTAGAACAGAATAAAGCTATATATACAAAGGAGAAAACAACTCAGTCCAAACTCAAGGCTATACTATGATACTGTTACTCACATACAAATGCTACTTCACCATTTAAAGTAGTAAAGCATAAAAATGACAAACATAAGTCAGACACTGGAAGGAATATAGATGTATTAGTGCAAGGTCCCCAATTTATACTTTGCTCAGTTTAATTTCTTAGTAGCCACACTTTCAATAGTTGATGTTCTTGGAAGTTCTTACTCAGATAAGTGCCTTGCAAACTGACATTTAGCATATATATACTCTCTAAAGGAATCAGAAGATACTTTAGTTTATTTTGGGAAATGCTTATGTGTAATATAAAAAATTGACTCTGTGGATGAAAATGTCATTAAAAAATACCATAAGCAATGACAGTTGCAGTGAGACAGTTTACTAGTTAGTGAAAGATGAGTGAAGGAGCAGCACCTTTGCTTGAGAATAAAAAGCATGCACAGTGGCAGTTTCTACAGAATCAATCCGATGTTAGATGTTATGGACTGATATACTTTTAAATCATTTGATTGTACACTCTTAACTTGTGCTTTTTAAATGTTTATTTATTTCTTATAGAGAATGGTGTTTAGTGATTTTCTATGCAATTTAAAATAGAGTCCAATAGATGAACTAATCAAGCTTTTCAGAATGCCAGGAAACAAAGTGGATTTGCTTTAGTTTAAATTTTGATTAAAGATTAGTTTGGCTTATTAAATTTTGGAAATTTCCATCTCTCTGGGATCACCAGATGCTAACTGACTTCATCTGACAGACTGCATGTACCTTGGATAGCAAATGACATCATGATGTGTCATGTCCAAGGTGAATGTCAACACTAGCTAGCAATAATTTGTGCCAATGTAATACCTCATGATATTGTTCAACAGATACTCTCCAACTATAAATAGTGATGCCAGACTATGGTAGGCAATTTGACTGACAGGCAAGGACTTGTGACAGCAGCAAGATGCAATAGCTCAGCAAGGGCACTGAAGAAGAGTTCAGGAAAGTAGTACCGTTATTACAAATCTACTAAATTATTCTGGCAAGAAATTCTTCTAACCTTCAACAACAAGTGTAAGGATTGCAGCTTAACATAATACTAGAAATACAAGAAACTTAAAACAGGGCTAAATACCTACTTCCAATAATTTGGTCCCCTGCAAAATCCGTTTGTCTATTTCTCTTCTCCATACTTGGAATTAGATGCCAAAATCTTTACACAAGCCAAGGGAAGAGTCAGGATCTCCATAATGTCAGAGTGCTGACAGTGTAACTGTGTAAGTAGTAGCTGATATGAAATGTAGTGTCTTAAATTCTGCTTTTCACTGAATTTTTAGAGTTGGAAGGGACCAGAGAGATCATCTAGCTGAAGCAGGGTTGCCCATAGCTAGAGAAAGTCACTCAGGACTGCATCCAGGCAGGTCTTGAAAATCTCCAAAGAAGGGGACTCCACGACCTTCCTGGGC
>JAOXNG010000012.1:75074037-75084547 GCA_028566535.1 Scolopax minor
GAAGTGCACGGGGTAGATTTTGCCTGCCCTAAGAAGGGTTCCCCATTTCTGGTGGCAGAAACTAACAGTGAGAAGGGGATGTGATTGTCACCCTGGGAGCTTTATATGTTTTTGTATGTATTGTATAGATTTCATTTTTTCTTTTGATTTTATTATTAATATTTCATTAAATTAGTATAGTTTTTTTTCCTAAACTCATAAATCCTTTTCTCTTTCTTCCTCCTCTCCATTCTGGGAGAGGTGGGAGAAAGCATCTGTCCTTCATTTCAGTGGCCAGTCCAGCCCAAACCATGACAATGAGGCACATCTGGATTTATTTCTCAACTCTTCCATAGATTCTATATGTAACGTATAGAATATCAGGGTATCAGTGTGCCTTTTTTCACATTTTTATAGGAATAAAAAACCCACTCTTTTTCTTATTTTTTCAGCTTTGCCTCCTCACATAGCAAACATTGCAGGCAAATTATGATAAATTGTATAAACATATAGTATGTCAATATAAAGAATACTAAACACAGTCTGAGAACTCCAGAAAAGATCATAATATGAACAAAGTAAATATACCACAAGCAAAATGTGTCCACTATTCAGTTTTCTCTAAACTTTATTAACCTTTTTCCACTTGGCTTTTAGATCACACAGTTACAATAAAAGAAATCATATTAAGCAAATGGTAAACAGTTTTATGTATTATCTGTTTGTCTCAATCTAATCAAACCTAGAATCGTTCTTCATATTTGTCAAGCAGAACTGATAATGTGGCTGGTTTGGTTTTTTTGTGAATTCATGCAGTTATAGATTAGTGTTATAAAATATTACATTAATTCATGTGAAACTAATTAAATAAAACTAATAAATACATCACAATATTTTAAAATAACACCCAAGCCAAGACTGAAAGCATTTTGCATTTATACAAGACTACACCACTGCTATTTATAATAAATTAAAATCTTGAGGTCATCTTCAATTACTTGGATGTGTCTGCCCAGCACTGACATTGTCAATAAAATATGAAGTCTCCTCTACAATGAAAATAATAGTGTACTAATTTTTGTCTGAGTAATATACTTCTTTTTCTCAGAACTAAATATTTACCCTCTTCATTAAAGATTTGCCAAAGAAGAATAGTCTGAGCAGACTATATCTTCAGTAAATAGTTCTTCTTTCAGTCTTTAATATAGTCTAATCTTGCAACATCCAATGTGTACTAAGTCCTGAAAATTCAGGTCTTTGCACATTAAACAATCAGAGAAGGTGAGCATAGTATTTTTTAATTTAATCCTTCTTTATACCAGGATTAAATGTAAATCCAATTTCAATTTCCAGAACCTAATTATCAATAAAATATTCCATTTGCATAATAATTCAAAGATTAGCAGAAGCTGAAGAGAGAAAATATGGGTTCAAATATTTATCAATCTATCTTTTACACTCTATGAACTATATCATTCCCTGCCAAAAATTTTGTCCCCATCTTTCCTGTCCCCTTTAAGTACTGACAGGCAGCAATAAGGTGTCCTCGGAGCCTTCTCTTCTCCAGATTGAATAACCCCAACTCTTTCAGCCTTTCCTCATAGGAGAGGTGTTTCATCCCTCTGATAATTTTTGTGGATCTCCTTTGGGGCCAGGTCTTTCCTGTGCTGAGGGCTCCATCCAAGCAATTCCTCGTCCACTGAAGGGTCCAACCATCTAATCTATATCTTTACAATTTAAAGAGAATAATTCTGAGGGGGGTTGTGTCAAAGACCTTACAGAAATCCCGACAGATGACATATGTAGCTCTTTCCTTGTCCGGTGATATAGTAATTCAGTCATAGAAGGCCACTAGGTTGGTCAGGCAGGACTTGACTTTAGTGAAGCCATGCTGCCTGTCTTGTATCACACCCCTGTCCTCCTTGTGCCTTAGCATAGCTTCTAGGAAGATTAGTTCCATGATCTTCCCAGGCACAGAGGTGAGGATGACAAGTTGGTAGTTCCCAGGGTCCTCCTTTCTACCCTTCTTAAAAATGGGTGCAAGGTTTCCCTTTTTCCAGTCACCAGGGATTTCACCTGACTGCCATGACTTTTCAAATATCACAACTATATTAGCCAATCCCCTCAGGACTCTATGATGCTTCTCATCTTGGTTTTGTATGTTCTCATTCCTCAGGTAATCATGAACCTGATCTTCTCCTTCAGAGGGAGGGACTTTGTGCTCCCAATCCTTGCCTTGTGGTCCATCTACCGGACAGGAGTGGGAAGAGACATTGCCAGTGAAGACTGAGGCAAAATGGTGCTGATTTTGGAGCCTTCTCCTTTTCTGTTGTTATCAGTTTGCCAGTCTTGCTTGCCAGGGCAGTACTCTTTCTTTGACCTTCCAGGTCCATTTCAGGCTGACATAGCTGGAGAAGCCAGCAAGGAAGCTTTGCATCCCTTGCAAAGTTCAGCTACAGGTTTGTAGAATTCCTCCTAATATATTCATTTGGGTTTTTTTCTGTCTGCTTCTTATCAGTTCGAAACTGTTTTCCCTTTCGAAGTGTTCCTGCACCACTGTGTTAAAATAATTTGATATGAAAAATGCAAATGTAGCCAGGAAAATAAAAGAAACTTTATTAAAATTGAATTAAGAAAAGTAAAATCTCTATAGGAAATCTGAAAAGCTCTGGAAGTTTTCCTAGATAAACACAATATATGCCATTAGATGAAGTAAGTATCTATCTAGCAAAGTACCTATCTAGCAAATCAGGCCTTCTACTAGTGTCTTGAGTTTCTTCTGCCCCTTTCTCCTCTGACAATTTTGCTCTTCTGAGGTAACTCAGTTCTGAAAGAGGGAATAATTGTGTCCCATCTTCCCTCTCCTATTTATCTCACAATACTACAGACCATCCTGGTTGTGATTTTTTTGATCAAAAAGACATTTAATTCCAACTCTCCTGGGAATCTAATGTAAAATTCTTTAGGCTGAAATATACTTACCTGAGATATAAGAAACTGGCATTTGGTGTCTCCTTTAGATTTTTCGGTTTTACATGAGGACAGTGGCTACATTGTTAGATAAAGAGGTCTCTACCTGTAGTTTCCTATTCAGAACAAAGGTTGCCTTGAAATGGATCTTCAAACCTTCTCTCTCAAATAACCTATTTTTGTGCCATGTCTAATTCTCTCTGTTTTGGACTAATGACTAGGATTTTTGTGTGAATTTTTCTGATAAGGAGAATCCATCAGAATCATATTTCCTTTAAAAGAGACAAGAGGAACTTCTTTTTTTTTTTTTTTTTACTTCCTTCTTTGACAAATCTAAATTTATAGTAAAATAATACAGTTATCCCATAAGAAATACTTACTTTCCATAATATTTTATGTTGAAATAAGCATTGGTAAGGGCAATAAGAAAAGCTGATGATATGGACAAATTAACTCCATGAATTTTTCCTATTAGCTTCTATCATTAACAGACATGAAAGGAAAAATAAAAATTTTAAATGCCTCTATATCAAATCATATTTTTCTAGTAGAACTTACTTTTTTTTTCTGATTCATGCTTAAATATGATTTTCTTCCTTTCTTTAATCTAACTGAAATGCACTCTAGTATGTAAACAGAAAGATCTGTGCAAATTGAGCATGTATGCAGCAGTTGAGAAAACTACTTTTTAGTTCATTTTCTGGGAGCTTGATCACTCTATTTTTATATGCATTACATTTTTAATTTATCTTTATTTTTAAAAAAGCCTAGCCTTTTTCTTTTGAAATAGCTAAGGAGTACAGAAGAGGCTGCCTTAAGTGACGACCTTAGAGATGAATACATACATCTAATTATCTTGATGTTGCACACTCATTTCTTTGTTATGCTTAACTTTTTATGCAATTGCAGAACTAGCAGTGGAAAGTACTCTCTCTCAGATACACATATGCACACACAGTGTGATGGTTTAGAATAACGTAGCATTAGATGTCAAGAGCACAATAAGGTACCTGGAGACACTCTTGGTTAGATGTTTTGCAGATGTATTATTCTAGCAGATTGCATGTTCATGTTGAGCAGCCTGTCCAGAAGGATGTCTTTATAGTTATTTTGATCTTGTATTTACCACTGTTTTACTTCACAGTGTTTCTACAATATATTGTTCATTTATATTTTCTTTGAAATATTAAAATATGGGACAAGTTACCTGTAGTACAGCTCTACTGATGTGTTGAGAGTCCTAGATAATTAGTAGATTGGTTCAAGTCAGAAATTTTAAAAATCTGATTTAAGACAAAATTGCCTTTGCATAGTTAAAGGAGAAACAAAGAAACTGATGGAACAATAGCTATTGGAGTGAAAGCAATTACTATTGGAGCCATTGAGAGAGTTGTGATGATTCAGCCTGAAGAGAAAGCGGCTCCAGGGAGACCTTACTGTGTCCTTTCAATATCTAAAGAAGACTCATTAGAAAGACAGAATGAAGCTTTTTAGCAAGGCCTGTAGTGACAGGACAAGGGACAACAGTTTTAAATTGAAAGAGAGTAGATATCTATTGAACAATGTAAGAATGTTTTCACAATGGTGGTGATGGGACAGTGGAAAAAGTTGTCCAGAGAAGTTGTGGATGCCCAATCATTGGAAATGTTCAGGAGTAGATTGGAGCTTTGAGCAATCTGATCTAGTGAATGATGTCCCTGCTTACTGATGATGTTCAAAGTTCCCATTCAAAGAACCCCAAAGAACCGCCAAAGGTTCTCCATTCAAAGCAATGGAGAAAAGGATGTTGTGTGTTTCCTCTTAAATATACAAAACAGTTAAATTTGATACAAGAAGTTTATGACTGAGTAGAGATAGAGAAGCAGGGACTGCAAAGTAAAAGTGAATGTTATTTTTTCTCTCAAATACAAGCAATCCATAAATAAGAGTACAAAAGAGTATTTCTTATATTTCATAGTGTTCTGGTATGCATGGATTAGTGCTAATTAAAGCAGAAACCAGAAATGACAACTGCTTATAGTCCACTACAACATGATTGTTAATGAAATTATGTGTGTTCATGCAGTCAGTGTCTCTTTGCATGGCTTGAGAAGATACAACACAAACTAAAATTAGATGAGTGCTGACTTTAACTATCCCATAGTTTTACTAAGAGAAAGACACTACCAGAGCTGGATGTTGTAAGAGAAGAGTTCTACTGCTGATGACTAGATTTGACTAATCTGCTAATTTTGGCAATTAATTTTCTGCTTGATAATACAGGTAAGACTATGGCTTTTGTTGCAGTGGTTTTAACTTTGTAGTATAAATATCACTGAACATCTTATTTATGTCATTGTCTTATACACATCTTCAGCTCCATTGGAACTTAATAAGACTCATATTTCTCTTTTAGAAGATTCTAAGCACCCTTGCTTTACATAAAATAGTTGTTGAGCCTTAGCGTTCTTGACTGATACTTTATCAAAATCTTAAACATTTAAATCATCGTCAAAGGAAGGACTGTTCTGCCTTTATAGATCTGCGGATAGGATATACACAGACAATTTAATTACTCATACAGCGAGGTCATCAAGAGGTTATCAAAGTAGACAACTATATTTAGAAGCAAAACATTTGAGTTTCTATAATTGTTGATGAGGTGAAATTCATCCTCTTAATTTAGGATTCTAGAAAAAGATTGATCAAGTGTCTTTACATGAGATAGTGGTCTCCCTTTTGAAACAGACACAAAGAACATTGAACTTTTGTCAAGGCAGCTGTCAAAATTAATAAAACAGATATTATGTAAGAAATGTGAGTAAAATTTTGCAATTTTAAACCACACAGTTGCCCTAAGAACCCACAGAAGTACAAATTTTTCTTCTCTTTTTGATATGATGCTTTTTTAAGCAACATCATAAATCAACACATGAACAATAAAAAGTATACAGGGCTTTCCATCAGTCCATTCCACTTTCTTGCCATAGCTGTATGAGATGTCAAGAGAGCAATCCTCCTTTTGGAACACCCTTGACCCTGGCATTCTTGGAAAAGGGAAGGAGGGGATAAAGTTCCTGGGAACGTTGCTTTAACTTTAGTTGTTAAGCTCACATGCATGATATGAAATAATAATGCATAAGTAATGTATAAATATATATATATAAATATAGAAAAATATATAAAATCTGTTCTTCACATTTAATTTCAGACCTTGTTCAGGATTTTCTAACCCTGATAACAGTACCATGCGATCTACAATTATCTTTAAATAATAAATTTTCCAATGAGAACCATGAAGGATGTTGCTGGCTTAGGAGTTTGGAAGGAAAATACACATTTTTTTAGGGATACTTTTTCTAGTATAACTAGCTAGTATAACTTCTAGTATAACTATTTTTAATTAATGCTTTTATATCCTCATTTTTTCTTCAACATGTGTAACTTTGACATTTTTACAGAGAAGAATAAGTACTAGAACCCACAATGAAAGCAACTCTAGCTGAGCAGTCCAGTAAAGATCACGAAATCATAAGACCCATTAATAAACTTCTACATTGGATCCATCATTTATGGTCCATATTTGTACTTTAATACTTATAAAACATTAATTTTGGTCTTTCATGATTGACAAAAAGCTATCTCAAATACACTAGAGAACAAATAATAGGCTCCAGTGCTGGAGGAACTGTTATATATTGTAGTATATAGGAAAACAATTAAAAATTATAACTTTACAGTACTGTTGACTGGAACATGTTATGGCAGACCCATGAGTTTGTTGCAACAGGAATCTCAGAATGAAAAAAAAAATCCACGCACAGTAAAACCAAAATAACAAATAAAATTCAATATATCTGCTTATGTGAAACAAGGAACAGGAGAATAAGGAAATTCAAGATTCAAAAGTTTATCAGCTGGGAGCTTGGGCAAAGACTTCCAGAAGTTCTAAGGGACTTGAACGTCCATTTCTGACAAAATCTAGGAACTGTGACCAGGTTCCTCAGACAGCTTTGAAAAAGATTCTCTGACTTAAAATCTGATTTCATTTCTTTTTATTTTTATTTATCTATCTATTATAAAAATAATTCCAATTTAAAGTTCATGGCTGAATATTTGACTGAAATATTTGTCTCAAGGTAGTAAATTATAAACAAACTATTTATTTTTCTAGTTTCAGTGAGCCAAAGTTTTTCACTTCTGAAAATTAGGTTGGATTAATTGTTTTATAAGAGATTTTTTTTTTCCTACACCTTGGTAGTAAAACTAATAAAGATATCAGTGGTGAGGGAAGGCAAATGATGAGACAGTGTGAAATTATACAAAATTAAAAGAAATTAATTACATGATGAAATGTATTTTTCCAGGACATAGTATATATTTGAACATTCAGTTTGTGAAACCCCATTCTATACTTTATTTATGCACACTATTTGGATTGATAATGAGTATTTTATATCCTGTATTTACTCTTTGTAGACCATGAAATCAATCTGTTTCTTCATCATGTGTAGGAATCTGGTAGGAAGCAGTGTGGTTTGGATATAAGAATTGATGATGCAGTGTGATAGAAAAGGAGTAATATTTTTTCCTGTGGGCATTCCAAGTCACAGTTCCTGAAAGACTGCTTACAGTCATGATGTTTGGTAAGAAAATGGAGTATGAGGTGAAACCAGTGTTTCCCCTTTATCTGTGATCTTCCTCCATATATGTGCTCCGTAGCTGCACTTTCTCCCATCCCCTGTCTTAAACATTGTGTTGGGTGACACATTGAGATACTAAGACTTCAGCATCTATCTCCAATTATATCAGACAAGCTATTTTCCATGCAGTTACATGGTTTTTTGTATTCATGTCATAAATGGAGTAAGGAAAGGAGACTACTTTATCCAGTACATAGCAAGATCATAGGAAACCTAGTGCTAAGTTATTTGCAGGCAATCTGGTTTGGGTGTTTGTGACAGATGGAAGCTAAGTCTGTCCTAAGTTCCCTCATTCAATTTAGATGCTTGGTATAAATTCTAATATACATTCTAGGTTGTAAACAGTAATTTCTTCCTACTCATTTCACAAGTCACAGTGATATAAATGCAACAAAAAGCAACACACGCTACAGACTTTTTTGTTGTTGCTTTGCAGAACCAGTATAAAAGCTGAAAATTAAACTTATTTTCTGAAGCATGCAGGAGAAAAAATGCAACACATTCCTTTATATGAAGTCAACTACAAATGACAATGAAATTATTTCATACAGATGACTTTGTTTCATATCGCATAGTTTGCTTGCCTTAAAAAAAAAAATCTTATTCAGCACATCTGCTTTTTCAGGTTGTACAGACACAAACTAGTGTGATTTACATTTGAATGAAGTTTCCAATTTTATTGAGGGACACGGAATCTAATTAGATTCTGCCTGTAAGAGAAGAGTGTCAATTATAAAAAGTAAGGCACTGGAAAATTAACCTAAATAAAATTTTACTGAACAGAACATGCAATTACAATCAACATCACAATGCTTCAATTATTACCTCTAGATTTTTATTTCTTATTTTATTTTCTTATGAAGAAATTGAGCATCAACAACTGGACATCTTCTTATTAATGATATTAAAATATCTTATACAGTGCAAAAGAATGGTCTCCAGTTTTAGTGGAATCAAATATGAAGCATCCCCCTGGAAGTACTTATTATTAATTAAACCTGAAATGTACAGGACTTGATCAATAAAATTAATATGCAACACTGTCTGGGGGTCTGGTACAGACTGCTTGGTTGGGAAGAAGAAACAGATGAGACCTTCTTTATATAATTGGAATAAGTCTCATGTTTGCAGGCCCTGGTCCTCATGGAGGACTTCAACCACCCCAGTATATGCAAGAAGGTCAGCACAGGAAGGCAGAAGTAATACAGGGCGTTTCTGGAGTGCATTGCTGACAACTTCCAAACACAGTTGAAGCTTACGGGGGGAGATGCTGTCCTGGATATGATACTCACAAACAAAGAAGAAATGGTTAGGGATGTGAAGGTTGAGACCACCCATGGCTGCAGTGACTATCAGACAGTGGAGACAGAATCCTGAGGGTAAAGAACAAGGTAGAAGGCAGCATCACAACCATGGACTTCAGAAGAGATTTTTGACTTTTCAGAGATCTGCTTGGAAAAACCCCATGCAATATGGTCCTCTAGAGAAAAGAGATCCAGAAGAGCTGGTTGATTTTCAAAAGTCACCTCCTCCAAGCTCAAGAATTGTCCATCTTGATTTATAGGAAATGAGGCAAAGGTGGCTGGAGGTGGTTGAACAAGGAACTGCTGACATCTCAAATATAAAGAAGTATATGAGATATGAAAGACGGGTCAGATGATCTTTAAGGAATATAGAGACATGTTGTTGCTATCTTCAAAAAAGGGCGAGACGAAGGATCCCTGAACCAATTATTGCAATCCCTGGGAGGATGAAGGAGGAAATCCTTGTGATAACCTTTTCCAAATATATGATCAATCATGCTTGACCAACCTGGGAGCCTTCTATAAACTGGCAGATATTTTCATCTCTACTTCGGTATGGCTATCAACCATCTCCCATAACGTTCTCCTCGACAAACTGATGAAATATGGACTAGATAAGTGAAAGAGTAGTATATTGGAAACTCAATGAAGCTCAAAGGGTTGTGATCAGTGGCAAAAAGTCTATCTAATCACTACTAGAATACCCAAAGGGTTGACCCAGTAGGGTCCAATATTGCTTCATATCTTCATTAATGACCTCCATGATGAGATACCCTCAGCTGTGGATGACACCATTGAGAATGACTCAACCAGCTGGAGAAATGGGACAATGGGAACTTCATAAAGTTCCACAAGGCAACATGACAAGACCTGCACTTGGGAAGAAATAACCCCATATACCAGTACACACTAGGGATGGATCAGCTGGAAAGTAGCTTTTCAAAAAAGGACCTGGAAGTGCTAATGAACACTAAATCGACCATATGGTCATGGTATTTTTCCCTTTCTCTGGGGAAAGAAAAAAGGCTGTGTGCCCTCATGGTAAAGAAGACCAACAACATCCTGGTTTGCATGAGGAAGAGTGCTGCCATCAGGATAGGAGAGGTGGTCCTTCCCCTCAGTCAGTCCTGGTGAGGCCACATCTAGAGTGCTGTGTCCAGATCTGGGTTCCCCAGTCCAAGAGAGATACGAAAACACTGAAATGAATCCAGTAAAGGTCCACAAAGATGACTGAGGGAATGGAGCATCTGACATACATGGACATCTCTGGGTGAGAGCGCTGGGGCTGTTCAGCACGAAGTAAAGGAAGCCCTGGGTGATCTTGTCAATGTGTATAAATACCTCATGGAGGGGCTGAGGATGACAAAGTGGTGCCCAGTACAAGGAGAAGAGGCAATGAACACAAATTTAAACACAAGGAATTCTATTTGAACAATCCTCCTTCACCCCCTTTTTCCTCTAAGGTTTGTCAAACACTGGAACAGGTTGCCCAGAGTAGTTGTAGGGTCTCCATCCTTGAAGATATTCAAAACGCAACTGGAGGCAGTCCTGGGCAACCTGTTCTGGTTGACCAGA